>JANFAM010000012.1:27860000-28175000 GCA_024362665.1 Prunus padus
GAATTTGCAGTAGCAGAAGAATCAGGGGTCACATTAGCTTGATATTCCTTTTGTTTCCTTGGTATCAGCTCATGCACATCTCTGTTTCTTGCAGCAGAATGAGAACACATCTCAGATTAGTTGTAAGAAATTTTTATGATTTGACTTTTCATTTGGTTTTCATTCGTTACCTCTCCATTTCAGTAATTTCTTCCTTGATTTTGCAAAAAGGGTCTGGAAATGAGCCATCACCATGCTTTGATCTAAGTGGTGGGGCTACGTAGGGATCTTGGATTATAACTCCTTCCTCAGCATTAACCAGATTCGTGCTCTCAAACCATGGCACAAGTTCATTTCCCTGAAAATTATCGAGGTTGGTGCTCTCTAGCCAATCTTCCCATCGCTCAGATGTTTCAGGGTTGGTGGCAGCGTATTGCTTTGGTACTTGCATATTACTCATGACATTTGTCATTTCAGCTAACTGTTGCTCAACTTTAGCTTTCCACATCATTAATTCCTCAAACTTGTCCTGTAGAAAAGAAAACGAGATTTCATAGGAGCCAAACTGACACAATCAGAACACAACTAGATTATTTTCCAAAACATGAAAGAACCACCAACTATGATTTCCATTAGATATTTTTTTTAAATCTTCTAAAGCATCAGACTTTGAATCAGCAATGATAATATACTATTCATATACCTGCATACCCTTCCAAGAACCCAAAATCACTTTCAAGCTTTGCTCAGTCTGAGCTTTCCATTTCATCAAATCCTCAAGCATATTCTGCCGAACAAACACTTCAATTGAGGTTTTATTCGAGCAGCAGTCCAATATCAAATTACAATGTAGCTACAACGTTGTTTTAGCAATCAACTCAACCTGATTGGCTCGGTCTTTATCTTGCTTCTTGGATAACAGCAGCTCCTGCATATCACTTTTAATACAAGAGACATTATTTAGGGATACCTATTTCAGTTAGAAAGTGGTCTATAAAGTTGCTATCTACCTCTTCATTTTATCCACTTCTGCCTTGAGTAGCTTCAATTCTCCTGCAGAAACAGAATCTTCTGAGGGGGTACCACCTGGCATCAACTTAGATGGTGGAATCCAATAAGGATCATGCACCCCAGCTTCCTGACGAATGTTAACCAGATCAGCACTCTCCAACCAATACTCCATTGTTCCATTGGTGTTGAACCACCGCCGAAACCGCTCAGTCCCACCTGGTGCCACTTTACCATCAATGTGCTTCAGTAAGTGATCGAGCAGCCCGGTATCACCAATTCTCTTACGAGCTAACGATCTGAGTTCTAGCCTGGAAATTGGGTTACCAAAAGTTGCACCTTCAGCCTTCAAAACTTCCATCATACTTTCCTCTGCCAGCTTATACCTGCATATGTATTTAATTTGTCGTGATATCAAAATGCCTTACCACCAGAGTCATCAACAAAAAAGTGATATAGGTTTTACCTTTCAGCTGTCCATCTTTCAGTCACATTATTACGCTTCTTTGTCCTACCCTTAGAGCTACTAGTTGTCCATCTGCCTTTGCCTAGGCTGAGGCGCTTCCTCTTCTTGATTTCTGGTATTTCTAGAGGTTCAGCTTTCACAGCTACTTTAAATTCATCTGTTGAATTTTCTTCCTCAGTGATGCTGGATGAAATTTGGGGTTTGTTTTCTTCATGTTGGCCAAGGAACTTAACTCGCCTACGACGAGTACCCCACTGTGCCATCTGGGTGTCTCTCAGCTGAATTGCCAGTAACAGAAGCACATGCAACGAGAACGAAAGCTCTGGACCATTAAAAGTCTAAATAAATTACAAGTTAAGTTTCTGAAAAAAATAAGTGGATTAGTGGGATTCTAAAAATCTAAACATGAATCCAACTGGTGTTCAACCAGCGCTAGACAGCTTATTAGGCAAACCTTCATATAATAACTCTATTCTGAAACATTTTTGCTCTTATGGGAAAAGATCAGGGACTCAACAGACTACTGTATTTAGGTCTGGTGCACATGCATCAATTTAAAAACAGCAATTTACATCATGCTCTTGTCAAACCACTAGTTAGGCAGTGATAATCAAAACAATTGACCAAGTGCATTTCATAAGGTCCCAAAACTGACTCATTTAAAAGCTTGACATAGATTAAAACACATACAAAGAACCATACCAGAGCTGTTCTTGGATTTTGTTGTTTCTTGGTTTCTTAGTTGTAGATATAGAAGGAAAAAGTGAAGAGAGATGATAGAAGCAAGAAAGACAGGAGAAAATTAAATAGAATGGATTATCAACTAAAATTAAAACCAATAAACATTTTTTTTCTTTATGTGTCCTCCTTATTACTTCTTTGTCTCTCTCTCATGGCTCATCTCCCGCTCCTTTCTCCCAAATCTCTAACCTCTTTGTAATTAGGAGAGGAAAAACAGAAAACATAAAACAAAATGCATGAAAGGGAAAACTGAATTTCATTTGAACGGCTTTTGGTTTTGTCTAGTTACGAAAGTAACAATGCGTTTAGTCATATTATATATAACCAGGAACCACAAGAAAATCAGAAAATGAAGCAGAAAACATAAAAACAACTATAACTAATGTTTTTAGTTGAATTATAACAGCTCTCTTACTGTACTTATTTCTTCTGGGCAAATACACACTTTATAGTGAGCAAGAAACAGAAGAAAATGTTTAAACGTTAGGCTGAGTTACACACGTAATGGAACCCCTTGGCTCAAAAGAGGCATATTAACAAGTTCCTCTTTATTAATTCCTTCTGGGTTTCTTAGAAAACAACACTAACCCTTCGATTATCTTTCCCTTTTTCTACGTTCCCAAACAGAACATAGAAAATCATGCTAAAATTTAAACATTTCAGAAATTTCATATTTTGGGCAAACCCTGAAACGCCATACATTTAGAGCAGACCCTAACAGAAGGACATGAAGACAACCCAAACAGAAATAAAAGAAAAAGGGGTTTCATGAAACCATTCGAGACAATGTGGCTAGCAATCGGACCCTAAATAAGACATTAACAAACAACCATACATAAAAACCCCAAATCTTCTTTTCGTTTTCATGGTGTCAATGTAAATTCATTGAGAGAGAGAGAGAGAGAGAGAGGTTCAGTTTACCTCTAGGGTTTTGTTGGGGCAGAAATACGAAGAGACAGCAGAAATTTCAGCTGAAGCGAGTGTAGGTCTAAAAGCGAGTGAAGGCGAAGGTGCCTCCTCAGTCCCCCGAAAAGGAATGCAAAACAAAAATAAGCAAAGGTCGCTTGCTCGCTCGTTCTGTCCCACTTTCTCCTAAAACCCTAACCGCCAAATTCGCTTCTACTCTAAAACCCACACTTGTATTAATTACCCCACAACTAACTACGCATGTATTTTTTCTGCAAATGTTTTTCTTCTGCATATTCCAATTATTTAAAAATAACGTTATTGTATTTAGATATGACAAATATTGTACACGACCTTTTAACATGACACAAATTCGCACGAAAAAAAATTTATATTTAGGTCAAGGCTTAACGGGTCGTGTTGAAAATGGGTGGACCCGTTAGCCACCCGTTAAGCTAACTATGGGAGCAAATATCTTGGCGCTCCAATCACAAGACGCCACGTGGACGAGAAGAATATCTCATAAGTCAATAATCAGGCCCATTTATTTGGGGGATTGTTCAGCCCAAAATTAGGGATTTGATTATAATTGAAACCCCTCTCTCCTCACACGGCTAAGTGCCATCACACCCGCCTCCGACCACCCAGCTCTCCATGTGAGAGAAAACTCCATCAATTTTAGCTATTGCCGCTTCTTTTCTCAAAGATCCAATCAAACTAACTTACTGACAGGATCCACCCCGGATTCCCCTTCAGAATCCGTGACGAACCCAGCTTCCCATCCAGCATCTAACCGATGCCGGATCCACTTTACCAAAAAGCCCTTTAGCCCTAATTTAAACCTAATGAAGACTTCGACTTCTGCCGAAATTTTGGTAGAGGTCTTGGTCCTTCTTTTTTGTTTCGGAGAAGAGGGTTATTTTAGCAAATGGGCCTAGCATTGGTTAGATGTCGAACAAACCACATGGTCTGTCACGGATTCCAAAGGGGAATTCGGGGCGGGTCCTATCACTTAAGTATCGGAGGGCCTTTGGCCAACACTTCTCGAGTGTGGTCTTTTACTCCTATTTGTTTCACAAGAACCAAGGAAGAGAGAGAAGGAAGCTAGAAGGGTGAAGAATCTACATGCGAATATTCTACAGTGAGAAATTTGCACAAACAAATTGGTGCTTTCATTGAGAGATTCGAGATATACTCAATGCGATGCTCTCGAATCCAAATAAAGGGAAATCCACTTCCCCTTTCATCAATTGATTCCGTCATCGATCCAAAGCCCTCAAATTACCATGGTGAGAGGCCCCACCACGATGAACACGGCGAGAACAACCACCATATCACCGACGGAATTCTGTCAAGCTGCCCATGGCCTTTCATGACTCACTTTCGCTCATGTCGCATTTTCCACGGCTTGGTCTGTATCATGATCAACTTAAGAAATCACCCTTGATTTTGACTACATAGACCATTCCCAAAAAAAAAAACATGCTTCTACATGCGATACAGAAGAGGAAAAATGGCAAAAATAGTAGCCTGCTCCATCGCCAGCGTCGACCACCGCTGCCAGCACATGCGACACGGCCTGTCCACCATGAACATCGGCTTCCAATCTCCAAGTCCATGTGTTCACACCGCCCACAGCCGCCAGAAACCAACCCAACGGCATCGAAGAAATCTCCACAGTCGCTACTGTCACGACCCCACTCTCCTAGCACGATATTGTTCGCTTTGGGCCATGCCCTCACGGTTTTGTTTCTGGGAACTCACGAGCAACTTCCCAGTGGATCACCCATCCTGGGATTGCTCTAGCCCTAACTTGTTTAACTTCAGAGTTCCAAGGAATCCGAAGCTAGTGAGCTCCCAAAAGGCCTCGTGCTAGGAAGATACGTGCCCACACATATAAGGCACTTCACCTTTCCCTCCCTGAGCGATGTGGGATTGCTCACCGTTCTTGCTTCCCTAAGCTTACGGGTCTTACAACTGCTATCCTTGGATGGATGACCTCCGCCTGTCACTTGGTCACGCCGACCGTATCATTGCAGTTGTGGATGACCAAATAGTGGATGCCGGAAGGAGTTCTCTGATTCGACGCAGGAAAAGACAGAGGTCTCGGCCTAGCTTCGAGCGGTGACCTTCCCATTGCGGTTTCTCTACACCGCCGGTGCCATCGGAATCGTTTGACTTCGATTTGCAAAACCCTGGAAGAACGACGCTAAGCGGCACCGGAGAACCATCGACGCACCAGCAGCAGATTTGCCGGATCTGCCTTGTGCCATCGACAACATTGCGCTCCTCTCCGCGTGAAGCCGCTAACACCATCGAAATCGGAAGACCTGGGTTAGTGAACTTTGTGGAATATTTGGTCCCGCCGTCCTATTGTAGGTGAATTGGCCCCACGCGCAGGTAGCCAGGAGCTACGCCTTCTCACGCTAACAATGGCGTCCAAATAGGGAAACTCTTTCTCTCTCTTTGTTATATTATTATTTCCTATTTTATAATTTCTAACAAATATCAATACTTAATATTTTATTTAGAATTAATGTACATTCATAATAAATACTAACATTTAATATATTATTTTGAATTAGTGCAAATTCTTAAAATAGATGTTAGTAATTAATATTTTATTATAGAATTATTGCACATGCCTTATTTAATAATCCTATTATTTTATCAAAGCACAAGTGATATTATAGTTGGCATATAATCTTGCTTTTATTATGCCCGCTAATTACATTTTATCACTCATGACCAGGAAAATATCAAGTGACTTGGTGACCAACCTGCGAGTCCTTGGTCCACCCGATCAACGATTCTCCAGTTAACCTGATCCGCGATCCGTCAGTCAGCCGATGCATAATCCTTCAACCGAGGTCGACAACCTCCCTCAGGGCCCCGTGGCCGAAGCTGAAAATCCACCTCACTGCCACGGCCGAGGTCGGGATTTTCACCCATGATGGAGCCACAACCTCCCATCATGGCAATCTTGGCGTTGCCACTACCTATGGCCCAGTTGTGGAGCAAATACATTCATTCCCTCTTTTGCCACCTTGCTAGACGTTCGCGGCTCTTGCGTACACCTCCAACGAAACCCTAGCCCGCGTGCAATTGGGTTCCACACAATTCTCTCCTCCTGATCCACGTAGTCAAGCAGACCTCAGTCTTAGAGTCGACTAGCAGACTCAAAGAGTAGACGGCCAAAACAACTTGGTTGGACAGCTCCTCATGCAGATTGACTTGGTCCGAGACCTTGGTCTTGGATCCAATGGTGAAGAGAGAAGGATGGACGAACGCACCGGCAGGCAGTTCGAGAGGTCCCAAGCAGGTCGAGCACCAACTAGCAAGGAAGGTGGAAGACATGAACATGTTACTCAACATGCAAGCATGTCACTCAACACGCAAGCATGTCACAAGCATCTGCAAGCCCCGCTCAAAGCTGATCAAATCTTCGCTTGAGATTAGGTCCAAGGACCAATGTGCACTGGGGGCACAATCCGATGTCCACACCCGCTTGGGCCTACAAGGAGGTGTTCACTCAAGGCTAGGCCCACAAGAAGATCAGCCCATGGCCCTCCTTATGGAGAACGTGAAGGAAGACACTCACTAGCCCGTGTCGAAAGAGCAAAATTCCAGGCCACGCAGAGCGGAAAATCTTTCACAAGTTCAATCCACTAAAACGCCGTGCTGACAGGGCAGCCGAGGAGAACATCTGACACGAACTGACCCAAATTCCACTTTGGAATCCGCATCGAACCTTGTGCGTGTCCAAGACCTGTTAAGTGCCAGGCACAAATGACCAAATTACCCTTTGCCCTAATACCAATTGAAACCACTTAAGGGTTTGACTTTTGAAGGAAAACCGGCAGAGTCTCCCCTGAAAAACGTTCTTTTCCAAAAAATTTACACCTGCACAATACGCAATTTTATATCCTTAAACGTTTAACATGCACAATACGAATTCACACACATCCAAACAGTAAATCTGACTGACCTTAGGCCTTACAAACATCTAGGGCAAATTCAAAGCATATCTAACTAATTGTTACTATTTACAATAAGATAACCCTACATGAAGATAAACGGAAGAGTGGCTGAAAGGCAAGTGCCCTCAAGTGGTGGTCCGGTACTCGTCTACTGATTGGGGGGCGCAAAACAATAGAAATTGTGAGTGGACAAAACAAATGTTATTAAAAATAGTATGAACATACTAACCTCGCCGTTTAAAACCATTTTGAAAACCATTCAATCATTATTCTATATTTGTATGGAAAACAACATTCATATCTATATTTATAACTTTTCATGCAAACATTTAAACCATTAAATCACTTATAAAGCTTCACAATTTGCAAATATATTCCACCTAGGTGTATCCCTTATAATATTCGTCAATTCCCGTTTTATGCCTTCAATTCCATCATTTTACCCTAAATTCCATCATTTTACTGTCAATTCCAAGTACCACATACGTGATACATCCTCGGAGAACTCGGGGCACACGAGGTTGGCTCGAGAGGCATCCTCGCAGAACTCAGGAGACACATGGTCGACCTGAGACGCATCCTTGCTCTGCACGGTTCTAGCATCCTCGAAACACGTGGGGCATATTGTCATGCATGCGCAGACTCAACCGAAGGCAACAAACTGTCCGAAGACATATTATTATTGAACATTGCTACTTTTTGTCAAGGAAATGTTGTCGTCATTCTTCAGTAATGATATAAATTCCACCATTTCTCTATTGCATATTTAATTATCTTTGATAGCTTCATCTGCAGCCTTGCAAACAACAATTGTGGATCAATGTCACCAATATGCCCCTCCATGTCAACCTTAGATCGCATGGGTTCTCCAATCTCAATGGCTGTATTCCAAAAATGAGGGTAACTTTCTCTACTCTAACTTTCTGGAACTGGTCTGAGACCAGTTGTGTATATAAATTGACACTTACACAGATGCACTCCAGGTGTTTGATGAAATGACAGAGTGAGTTCTTGAGATTTTGTTGAGTTGATAATTCCACCCATTTCGGTCCTTTAAGCTTCCAAAATCATAGTTTTAGCTCCAAATCCTTGCTAGGAATGATTGCCTACAAAATCTCCACTAAACACATTAAACTAACCAATTTCACATGAAAACAATGCAAATATAGATAGATTATATATGCAAAATATGAATATATCAAACTACCTCAAACCTATCTTTTGCTAGTCCTCGAGCAAAACTAGAAACAATAACAAAAACAAAACGGAAAGCTAACTAAACCACTTTCGCAGGTAATCTCGATGGCACTTAGCATGTGCCACAAGCTGTTAAACCTCTAGGTGTCCCTAGTAGGAGGAGTTGTGTCTCATGAGGGTTTACCAATTACGACACCCACAAACGTTTTACTGCAAAACAAAGTCGTTAAAGGCACCACTTTAAACAAGCTAATAAAAACCAATGCATGCAATCACATTTGCATCACTAAAGCTATGCCACTTTGAGTAGATTACATCATAATGTAATATGTAATACCAAAACCCATAACATCAAAGCTTAAAGACAACCACACTTGAACGCTTTGGTACATCCTAAGCTATAGGGTATGGCTTAGAAACGGGTTATATAGGTTAAAGATAATAAGGGTGAAGAAAGAAAGGCTAAGTGTTTGGTTACAAAGGGGTTAATGACGCACACAAAAGGCTAGGATAAAAGGCATTTTAGTGGGTGAAAACATGCATAGCCTAACATCATCTCTCATGGTCCATCCAACTTGGAAGTGACGTACCTACAAAAGTAAGAACATTCTTTAGTATCCAATACAAACCTAATGAGAACAATCTAATTAAGAACAAATTTGAAGAGTGTTTAAGAGTAGAAACAATAAAACCCTCTCAAAGAATGGCTTTTGGCTCAATTTTCTCACAATGGTAGTCTCCACTAATTTTCCATAGTCATTCGAGCATAGCAACCTTGTCCACCAAAACATTACGAGCTTGATATTGTGAAGTGCAAAGATTATAATGCAATAACCTTTCATGGCATCACTTTAGTAAAGCATTCATGATTAAACATGGCATATACATCTCCATTAGCAAGATAAAGTAATAGCTTTAACTAGAATTCACATTTAAGAAAAAACTGCTTGTTCTTAGTTTCGACCTCAGCTCAAATTTCAATGATTATCTCACAAAGTACCTCATGGATTTTGACAAGCCTTGTATGTTTAGAAAATAGAAAAAAATTACACAACTCTTAATTAGACAAAATCCCGAAAAACAGATTAAATTTGCATGAAAACTGATAGATTATGTCACAACCTTGGCGTCATTCGTGGGTAAGGCAGCTGCTTCATTTTATTTTAAATTTTTCGTTTAAGTTTTTTGTGAGTCATGCAAAACATTGGTGTTTACATTTTGGTGATACTGTTTTGATCTGTAGTGGATTTGAAGATTTGGCGCCACTGCCAAGGACTGTTTTATTTTCTTTTAATATCAATATATTTTAATTCTGAGTTTAATTTGAATTTCTTCTTTTTGTTTCAGGTACTATGCTCCGTGTATGCAACGTTCTCGTACCCTAGAAGTTATACCACTTGACCCAGAAATCGAACGTACGTTTCATAAGCGGAACAGAGGAAACAAAAAGAACATTTTGGTGGAACCACCAAACCCACCTATGGCGGATGAAGCTGAAAGAGTAGTGAGGGAATTTGCCCCCCAATGGCAACTCCCTCAGTGATCCGACGTCCTGCAGTCACGGCCAACAATTTTGAGATCAAACCAGCTGTGATCACCATGCTACAAAATACATCTACATTTTGTGGTTTGTCGAATGAAGATCCAAATGTACATTTGGCGGTCTTTCTGGACATTTGTGACACATTCAAGTTCAATGGAGTAACTGATGATGCGGTTCATTTGAGGCTATTCCCCTTCTCCTTGAAAGATAAAGCCAAACTTTGGTTACTGTCACAACCATAAGACTCTATTCGTACTTGGGATGATTTATCCAAGAAATTCCTTGCTAAATTTTTCCCTCCAGCCAAAACTGCAAAATTCTGGCAAGATATTATGTTGTTCGCTCAATATGATAAGGAGCCTCTTTATGAAGCTTGGGAACAATTCAAAGATTTATTGCGCAAGTGTCCTCATCATGAACTCCCAACCTGGATTTAAGTTCAGACTTTTTACAATGGGCTGAGTCAAACAAGTAGGACATTAGTTGATGCAGCAGCTGGAGGTGCTTTAATGGGAAAAATGGCTACAGAAGCATTTGAACTATTGGAAACCATGGCATCTAATAGCTACCAATGGCCGAGTGAGAGAATGAATCCGAAGCTAGCTAGGGTCTTGGAAGTTGATGCTATGGCTTTGCTAACAGCACAAATTTCTAACCTTACTAAAAAAGTTGATTCTTTGAGTGTTAATGCTGTGAACACTAATACTAATTTTAGTTGTGAATTTTGTGCAGGCTCTCATCCAAGTTTAGAGTGCACTACAGGGAACCCATTCGCGTTCGCTGAGCAAGTCAATCAGGTTGGAGAATTTAATAGACAAAGGAATAATTCTTATTCTAACACATACAACCCTGGTTGGAGAAACCATCCAAATTTCTCATGGAGCAATAATCACAATGTGCAAAGACCACCACCTAGTTTTCCACCTCAAGAAAAGAAGCATGGATTGGAGGACATAATTACTCAACTTGCTGGAAATGTCAACACTCTGTCCGTCAATACAAATCAGTTTATGAGCAAAACCGAGACGACCCTTCAGAACCAAGTAGCCTCTATCCGGAATTTGGAAGTTCAGATGGGCCAGCTAGCTAATGTGTTGACAGGAAGAGCAAATGGAGCTTTGCCAAGCCAACCCGAAGTTAACCCGAAAAATCAAGAACAAGCCAAGGCAATCATGTTTCGAAAAGGAAAGCAAGTGAATACAGCAATTGACTTGGAAAAAGAAGAATTAGAAAAAGAAAAAGAAGCTGAAAAGTCTGCGGCTAAAGTGGGGCATACATTTTCACCGCCAATCACCATCCCACAAGCTACCACCGAGAAATCCCTAGAAGAAGAAAATTCTATACCAGTTCCTTCTCCTCCATTGAAGCTATATGTCCCACCAATCCCTTTTCCGCAGAGGTTGAGGAAAAATAAAATTGACGGGCAATTTTCTAAATTCTTGGAGATGTTCAAAAAGTTGCATATAAACATTCCCTTTGACGAAGCATTAGAACAAATGCCAAGTTATGCAAAATTCATGAAAGACATCCTCTCCAAGAAGAGGAAATTTGGAGAGCACGAGAAAATCCAACTGACAGAAGAGTGCTTTGCCATCCTACAACGGAAGCTTCCACCAAAGCAAATAGATAGAGGGAGTTTTAAAATTCCATGCACTATTGGAAATAATTTCTTTGAAAGAGCTTTATGTGATTTGGGTTCTAGCATTAACTTACTACCTTTATCTGTTGTTAAAAAAATTGGTATTGGTGAAATTAAACCCACTACTGTTTCTTTGCAGATGGCGCACAAGTCAATCACATATCCAGATGGAATTATTGAAGACGTTCTAGTGAAGGTTGATAGCCTCATATTTCCAGCAGATTTTCTGGTCTTGGATATGGAAGAAGATTCGGACACACAGCTAATTTTGGGCCGCCCGTTCCTGATTCCTTCCCGCACTCTGATTGACGTAGAAGAAGGGTTACTAACTTTGAGAGTTGGGAATGAAAAAGCGACATTCAAAGTTTTTGAAGCAATGAAATTTCCAAGAGAAGCGGAGGATTGTATTCGCATTGAATCAGTTGATGAAATTGTTTCAGTCACATTTGAAAAGGAGACGCCAAGCCATCCATTGGAATCTACATTGGTCCATGCTGCTACCCCCCAAGATGACAACCCCATGGTTGCTGAATATGCCTTGTATTTGGATGCATCACAACCATACAACCTAGGGAGAAGGAATCAATTTGAACCACTAGGAGCGGCACCTCCTAAGGCTGCACCATCTGTGATTGCAGCACCTACACTCACTCTGAAACCACTGCCAACTCATTTGAGGTATGCTTATTTGGGAACTTCTGAAACTTTACCAGTTATTATTGCTGCCAATTTGAGTGAAACTGAAGAAGAAAAAGTGTTGCAGGTTTTGCGAAAACATAAAACATCAATTGGGTGGATGATCGCTGACATCAAGGGTATTAGCCCTTCTATGTGTATGCATCGAATACTAATGAAAGAAGAGCATAAGCCATCCATGGAACATCAGCACCGATTGAACCCCAACATGAAAGAAGTGGTTCGTGCAGAGGTATTAAAATTGCTTGATGCAGGTATTATTTATCCTATATCTGATAGCAATTGGGTGAGTCCTACACAGGTTGTGCCAAAAAAGGGAGGGATGACTGTTGTAAAGAATGAAAATAATGAGTTAGTCCCGACAAGAACTGTTACAGGATGGAGAGTCTACAACTAGAAAAGATCACTTTCCACTACCTTTTATTGATCAGATGCTAGAAAGACTTGCTGGGCACGCTTATTACTGTTTTCTAGATGGATACTCAGGGTATAATCAAATCCCTATCGTGCCTGAAGACCAAGAGAAAACGACGTTCACCTGTCCAATTGGAACTTTTGCCTATTGTAGTATGCCTTTTGGGTTATGTAACGCTCTTGCCACTTTTTAGCGTTGCGTGATGAGCATTTTCTCTGACATGGTGGAGCGATTTATTGAGGTATTTATGGATGACTTCTCTGTTTTCAGTTCATCTTCTGATTCTAGTTTGGATAATTTGGCATTAATGTTGGCAAGATGTGAAGAAACCAATTTAGTTCTCAATTGGGAAAAATGCCATTTTATGGTCCAAGAAGGGATTGTGTTGGGGCATAAAATTTCAGCTAGAGGTATTGAGGTTAACCGTGCAAAAATTGAGACTATAGAAAAGCTGCCACCCCCTTCTACAGTAAAAGGAATTCGAAGCTTCTTGGGACTTGCTGGGTTTTATCGTCGATTTATTAAGGATTTCTCAAAAATTACAAAGCCTCTTTGCAAATTGCTATTGAAGGATTCAAAATTCAACTTTGATTCATAATGTTTGGAGGCATTTAATTTATTGAAGGAAAAGCTCACCACTGCACCAGTCATTATTGCACTTGATCGGGACTTACCATTCGAGATTATGTGTGATGCAAGTGATTATGCTATTGGAGCTGTCTTGGGTCAACGAAAGAATAAATTACGACATGTAATTCACTATGCAAGTCATACATTGAATGATGCCCAACTGAATTATGCCACTACGGAAAAGGAATTATTGGCAGTGGTATTCGCATTGGATAAATTTGGTTCTTACTTATTGGGTGCGAAGGTAATAGTGTTTACGGATCATGCGGCTTTGAAATTTCTGCTTGCCAAGAAGGAAGCAAAACCAAGACTAATTCGATGGGTTTTATTGCTTCAAGAGTTTGATATTGAAATTCAAGATAAAAAGGGTCTGAGAATGTGGTGGCCGACCACCTCTCTAGGCTAGTCTGTGAGGAAGAAGTTATAGAAGATGTTGCACCCATCCTAGAGACATTCCCTGACGAGCAACTATTTTCCATCAATTCTGAGAAAGAATTAGTCACTCCCTGGTATGCAGACTTTGTCAATTATCTAGCATGTGATATTCTTCCCCCTAATATGTCCATTTATCAGAAAAAGAAATTCCTATCTTTGGTTAAACATTATTATTGAGATGATCCATATTTGTGGAAGCACGGTCCTGACCAAGTTATAAGAAGATGTGTGCCTGAGATAGAGATGTATGACATATTAGTGCATTGTCACACTTTGGTGTGTGGAGGCCATTATGGTGCTTCCAAGACTGCGGCCAAGGTTCTACAATCTGGGTTTTTCTGGCCTACTTTGTTTAAAGATGCTCAAGACTTTGTTGCAAGGTGTGATCCCTGCCAACGTACGGGAAATATCTCTAGTCGAAACCAAATGCCCTTGAATAATATTTTGGACGTGGAATTGTTTGATGTTTGGGGTATTGACTTCAAGGGCCCGTTTTCGGCATCGTATGGGAATTTGTATATTTTGGTTGCAGTGGATTATGTATCAAAATGGGTTGTAAGCATTTGAACATTGCTACTCTTTGTCAAGGAAATGTTGTGGTCAGTCTTTAGTAATGATATAAATTCCACCCATTTCTCTAGTGCATAATTAATTATTTTTACAGCTTCATCTGCAGCCTTTCAAACAACAATTGTGGATCAATGTCACCAATATGCCCTTCCATGTCAACCTTAGATAGCATGGGTCTTCTCCAATCTCAATGGTTGCATTCCAAAAATGAGGGTAACCTTCTCTACTCTAACTTTCTGGCACTGGTCTAAGACCAGTTGTGTATATAAATTGACACTTGCACAGATGCACTCCAGGTGTTTGATGAAATAACAGAGTGAGTTCTTGAGATTTTGCATATAGATAGATTATATATGCAAAATATGAATATATCAATTATCCGAAGGCAACAACTAGGGTACCTATGGTGGTTTTAAAATCCTTTCCTAAACATGTTATAAAATATTTTACGATCATTCCTCAAATTCCGTTCTCAAATCATATTCAACTTCCCAAGCTATCCTCATTTAACAATAAGCATATTCGTATAAAATCAATCCAGTTAAAACCACAAGCTTGGGAAATAAAACCATAATCAATTGATTTATAATCATAAAATAAAAGCATCGCTTCATAAAAATCATTTATAAATCAAACGTCCACTCACTGTGCGTCCGAGCTTGCTTGACCCTTCGAGGGTCCCTCTTGCGGATTAAGTGGAGCCTTGAGAGGATGAAAAACCGTACCTCACTCGACGGAATTGGTCGTCGGAATCTCCGCAAACGGCGTCGAAAAAATCTAGAAACTTCCTGTCGATCCAGTTGTTAAACCACGCGATTTCGAGCTTTAAAACTTAGTGGGCTAGGTAGAGGAGGAAGAGAGGAGAAAAATGAGTGTAAGATTGGGTCGTGAGGTGGCCGGATGAGAGAGAAAACGGCCGGAGAAAATCCAGCGAAGAGAGTCTCAATGCCTTCTTTCACACATTTCAAATGGGATTCTGATCCCGAGAGCCATCTCAAGCATTTCAAGAGTGTTATGATAATCTATAAGGTAGACGACAAACTGACAAGGAAAGTCCAATCGTGTAAAGAACGTAAAATTTGGATTAATGGTTTGAAAGTTAAGAGTCAAAAACAGGACAGAGGTTGAAACTAGAAAACAGAGGAAGGTCATAAATTCCTCTCTGACAGCTAAAGAAGCAATAAAATGGTGATAAAACAATGATAAAGTAGTGATACAGGAGTGATACAAAATGCTTATTGTATTTACCTTTGGTTTCTTGTTTTGTTTCATTTATTTTACTTTTCTTTACTCATTTCTAGTATCCGATTTGTATTTTAACTTTGTGTTGTGTAAAATAAGTGTTTTTACGTACTCAAACTAGACCTTTGTATATGCCTCCAATTCCTCGTGGGAACGATCTCATATTTACAAATATATACTCTAATAGATTTGTACACTTGCGGGTATTTTTAATTAGATGATTAGCACATTAATTTGTGCCAATTATTAATACAACACGGTCAAGCCTTATCAAGTCAGGTCGAACCTCTTAATAAATGTGTCTTATCAGAGACGGTCGCAACCCGAATTTTCTCTTTCTAAAATACAATTATTCATGTATTAATAGTCTCAACATTTTTCTTTCCTGATCCAACACACTCAAAATTGAAGTCTTGTTCAACAATAGTTTAACCTAAATTTTTAGTAGGCTAACTTTGGGTTAAGTTCATCTTGTTATACCATTGTAATTTAATTTTACAAACACTTTAGCTTGACAAAATTCAAAATAAAAACAATGGAAGTAAAAACACATACAACAATACAAATAAAAACGAGTGTCACATGACTGAAATTAAAAACAATATTAACTAAACACAAAACACCAACAAGACCTTATCATCTTGGTTATGCTCATGGGAATCATCAACCTCAAGTGACCAATCATCCTTAAATGGCCACCAATAATGAGAATTGAAAAGGAGGAGGGGGTTGAACTATATTGGGAGGTTCACACTTGGAGGGTTGAGCAAATGTTGGGAGCTTTGCACTTGCTTATAATGGGAGATGTGAGCTTTAGGGCAGATGCAAGAGCAGTGACTGGTCATCCAATCCTGACAATCGGTTGTCACATGAACAGTGCTACACACTTTGGCGTTTTTGGCATGTTTTGACGTGGTTTCCTATTATTTTGGGGTTTTATAGCCTAATTTAATAGGGTTTTAGTTTCCTATTCCTAGTTAACTTGTAACCCAAGTCTTATGAGTTAAAAATAGGACTTTTAGGGCTATGTTAATTATAAGAGATGAGAAAATTCAAGAGTGGAATTTTTGATTGAAACACGAGAATTCAAGAGGGTGAATTCCAGGGTGTTTACAAGAGCATCAAAGGTTTGCTCATGGGTGAGAGAAAAGAGGGCTAGGGTTCTTGTGAGAGCTAAGGGGGTTCTTAATTGTAACCAAAGTCGTTTTTATATACTAGTGAATTTCTTGGGTGGATCACCAAGAGGATGTAGATACGTGGCCGAACCTCTATAAATATCTGTGTTATTGTGTGTGTTTGCTTAATCTCTTCGGTGTGTGTGTGTGTGTGTATTTTATTCTCAAAGGGGTTTGTGTATGTGAAATTACCTGTAGGATGACTAAGAATGCCTAGAGGGGGGTGAATAGGTCAATTTAAAATTATAATCAATAAACAAAAAATAAAATTCGGTAGCAGGATTGTTATGGCTTATCAATCCTGAAACGTGCTGAGCATAAAATAAAGGAACACGCAGAAAATTATTTTACATGGTAAAACTCCACCTTTGTGACCAATCCACCGGACTCCTCAGTCCAACACAAATCCATTATAGAACGATGATTACAGGAAGTACTCACACACTTATCCTAGACACATTCTAGATAATGTTTACCGACTTCTTCGTAACTCAACTTTTGTCATGGGATGATCTTTCGACATTCCTTATGTTGAACACAATACTGGTCACAATTGCTTCAAGCTTGCCAAAGAAAAACCAACACCACGGTCTTGTGCCCTCAACCGTATGAGTCACCGAACATCCAAATGAATGCAATATGAATGATGAAAGTATTTGATAAATCACCAAGTAAACATCGAACACTTGATGACTTATCTCAAATATATGCACATCAGCTTTTGTTAGGAAATTTAGATGCTCAACCAAAATGTCTAAAAGTTGTGTTTGCAAAAGAGATGCACACGATGTTTTATACATAACCCATTCTCCTCTTTGCAAGAGAAGTGCAAAAAGCCACGAATCAATATCTTGCCATTGATTAGATTTGATACTCTTAGAATCCTAATTGATTTCGTCAACACTATGACTTTCACTCTAACCAATTGTTTATAGAAGGAAACAATATTAATCATGGAAACCAATTTGGTATTAAAAGAAACATGCTCTCCAAGTCAAATATGAAAATGGATATTTTTACTTAAACCAAAATAAGGTCCAACTAGGAAAATAATCTCAAAGAGATAAAATCTAATCCTATTAAAAATAGGACTAATATAAAAGCACTTGAGTGAAAATAACTCCAACTAGGAAGCCTATAATGAATGCATGATTATGTCATGATTTACCTTAAATTATTTTCCCCATATCGATCAAGTCACATTCGAAAATCTGGGATTGAATGTGTTGCACCAAAACTTCCAGTAAAAGATATTCTCACACTAATTCCTGACTGATGATAAAGTCTAGGAAATGCCAATACAATTTTCATAATAACAATCTCCCCCTTTGGCATTTCCTAGACAAAACACCTATTACAACTCAAAAGAAATTGCATGGGATTTAACAAATGAAATCCTACTCTAAACTCGAAGTTTTGAATCCCTGCACATTATGAAACAACAAAACTAGTTGTTGAGGCCCAAAAAATCAAGGGGTAGGCCCAAATGCATTTTTGGCCCAATATGGCATTTAACCCGGAAAGAAAGGCCCAGTTGAGACGCGCGAGAATTCGTCGTACACGCTTGATATATGCTGCATGCCATGCCACGTAAGTACGCAATCCGCAGAAAGTTATAATAAGCCTTTGAAACATGCTAGCTCTACAAAGCCCATGCTAATTATCCCGTCAAGCATTATGTCCCTTTCCAAATGCGATAAAATTCGAGCACGCCAATTGACACGCCATGCCAAGCGGAAGATCATTATTTTACACCTAGCCACGCTACAAGCTTAAGTGGGCCCAAGCCACGCAAATGCTGGGGCTTGCTGAGCGGTTTGTGGTATGGATGGTCACGAGTATTCATGAGGCCCGTTGATGGACCAAAAAGTGGAAGTTTTGGGCTACTTGGGAGCACCAAAACTCATGCCCATTTCTTGGGGCCAAATATATGGGTAAGCATAAGAGAGAAAGCCCAATGCCTTAGGAAAAATATCTAATAGTAAAGCCACACATCAGCCAAAACGTATAGCACCATAAGCTGCTTTCAGCAGCTTGACGAAACCCACAGGTCGCTGGAAATAAATGAGAAACACCCAATGGCTTGACCAGTAGCCCAAGCCCAGCATCTTACACATAAATAGCATTACCAGAAGCCTCAAAACTTGGTCAAATAGCAAGCCACTACAAAAACCAACAGAGATCGAGGTGTAGAAGGAATACCCATTGTGCCAACGCCTTTGCCCATGTTTCTTTCCTCTGCAAGCTTTAAAAGGAAAATCAGGGTAAAAGGAGGGTAACACCACATCCATATAAGAAAGCCCAGCTGTGTGAGGATCTAGGGAGCTCCAAAACTGCATGCCTGTGCTGTGAGCTTAGGGCCGAAAGTTTCACCAAATAAGGTTGAATCGAAGGAAGTGAAGGAAAAATGGAGAGGCTAGCTTGTCAAAACCAAAGAGTCCTGCGCCTATAAAAGGAGGCACCTCCTATCCAGAGCCAAGCAACCCATACCTAGAGAGCAAGCATCATCTCTCACAACACAATCCAGAGCTCGACCAAGCTTTGTCAAGCAGCTGGAACTTTTACTCAAGACACCCCAAGCTTTGTCTCCATAGTTCCCTCTCTTCCTTAGTCAAAACCCCCATCAAATCCGTTTCTATCTGGCTCTAACCCTTAGTTTCCACAAGAAATCCAAGCTCTCTCTCTCTCTCTCTCATGCTAAACTTATGAATGCTCAGCTCCCATGCCACAAGCTTCTCATGCCAAGCCATAATTTTGATCTGTAAGCAATCGCTGGTTTTATTGGTGAAGGAAACCAAGGTGCTTCCTAAGGCTCCACGAACCTTCGAAGCACTCTTGGGGCCTGATTCTTGAACTCGTGCACAGGGGAAATTTCATCCATTTGCACTTTACAGCAGCCCAGCCCATTCGTCCAGCTGCCGGAAGAAAAAGACCCATACATCAGTGAAGTATGTTGGAAAAGAAATGTAATTCAAAGCAAAATTATAACACCACTCCCGCTTAATTCCATAACACAATCTCTCTCTCTTTTTATTATAATTTCACATAGTCATATGTCCCCCTTTTTGTCAGGAAATCCAAAGGGCAAGGAAAGAACATATGGGAGCATGTATATAATATCAAATATAAGAGGAACAAAAATTAGTTGCAATCCCAAAATATAAAGGTACATATATTAACCAATGAAGCACTTAAGGGACTTTATCTTGTTGTGACTGTAGGTTACTCAACATGTGTTGCTTCTTGAAAACTCCACAAAGAAAGGCACTTTTGACATCCATTGGGTGTGACAAGTAACAACAAGCAGTAGCCTCACCCATTCTAGATGTGCAACAGTGCAATAGTCCCATCTTTCATAGCCCAAATCCATTTATCATCGCAATCTTGAGAAATGGTTTATGAGACTTCCTTGTCTTTCAAAACCTAGCTGCACACTTGTATAATGGAACAATAACTCTCCCCCTAAATATATGCTACACAAGGAAACAAGAAGCATAAAACGATACCATATGGGAAAAAATGCCTTTTTTATTTTATTTTTTACTTTTAAATAAAAGATAAAGCCACAAAAAAATGAATAATAATTAAAAAAATAATAAGCAGCACTTTAGAAAAGAGAACGAAACCACAAAGACATCAATCAAAATACATAGAATCACCAATTACTATGCTTAATAAGAACCCAAGACTCTTCCTTCATACATGCCAAAAAACAAAAATCATGAGTAAATGTCAACACTATGCATAAGGATAGACAAGTAGAGTCAATACCAATATCTGTCTAGAAGCATTTGAAGCAAAGCCTTTCAGGATCTAAGACACATCAAATCACAAAGGTTTAATCAAACACCAGGATTATAAAATGGGGAATCAAAAGTATTTGTGAGAAATAAAGTCCATCAAATGAGCAAATATCGAAGCTCAATCTCGTGTTATGTGACTAAACTTGCTTAATAACAAAGAAAAAGTCCAACCAAGAACAAGCCAAGAACATAGGATAAACACACATACAAAATGCATACAGAGCTCACCACTTTCACCTTTTTTTTAAAAAATAAAAAATTCTAACTTTATCAAGCTTTCTACAAGACCCATGTAACGGGTGTTAAAATTAATGTGCTCAAGTTAGTTGACTTTAAGACAATGGGTGTTAAAGCACCCCTAGGATATACTAACCCGAGTCATGTAGGCTACAAAGAGGAGCAATGTGCACAAGATCAAAGCTTTTTGTCACGAACCTCAAAGCGGGTTAGACAAGAGGCCCGGTTATTTGGCAAGGATCAAGCACTTATTTTACTTTACTTTTAATTAAAGAGATGTTATGAATTTGTGAATTCAATAGCAAAAAGTAAAATGCAAATCTAGTATCAAGACAAGGGCAAGGTGAGGATTCATTCAAAATTATTAAGTGGGATTAGAGTGCAAGTGCTATATGTGAGACATGAGATTTAATATAAAGAACATTTAATTGACCTTATAAAAAAACAAAGGCAATCGAGAACCATTCACATAAACCAAATACTGATATGCCCAAAAGTGATCCAAAGCCAAAAATCCAATCTAAGATCAACAAAAGCTTCCAGACGTCAGTAGGATTGATATCTCTTATCAATCCCTGCTCGTGCTGAACAAAGTACTTAGAATTTAATCCAATTTATATTACAAAACAGAGAAGAGAATAGATGGAGTCTTTTGGCATGCATCAAAACACAAACAATTATTCAAAAGAACAAATACCTAAAGACTTTCTAATAGGGGTGGGCATTCGGACTGGAAAACCGGAACACCGAATCGGACTTGGAGAAAAAAACCGATTGACCAAAAAAGTCAACAACCCGAACGAAATCGAACCGGACCGATTCCAACCTGTTTCGATTTCAGTTTTTTACCCCACCGCACCTGCCGGATCGGACTGGACCGGTTGGGGGTTTTTTTATTTTTTAAAAATATAATCCTATATTTTTAATTTTGTAATTAATATTTTTCCATATTCAACTTCAAAATATTTCCCATTTTATGAATTGTATCATTTGTTAATTTCAAACTCAAAAAAATAACTTATTTATTATAATTTTTAATTTTAAAATATTAAATTTTTTTTGTTAATAAAAATAAAAATAAAAACAGGTTCAAAACCGGACCGGAACCGGTCGGTTTTTCAAAAAAATTTCACTTAAATTGGACCGGACCGGACCGGATGAATAGTCCAATTCCGGTGTGAGCATGGAACCGGACCGCGCCCACCCCTACTTTCTAAGAGTGTCAAATCGAAGATTATCTAAAGGTTTTGCAACAAGACATTTAAGATCCAAATTTTCTAAAATAGCGGGTTCATGCACAATATTAGTGGAGGAAAACAAACAATTATTATTTTTCTTTTTCCTCCAAGCTAACTTTGTCTTAGTTGACGTCAAATAATGAAAGGAAGATTGTTTGGATAAACTTTTTACCTCTTTCATAAGATTTAAAATCTTATGTTGGATACTTACTTTTCCATCCATGACATGAGAATTTGAACTAACAAATTCGTTTCGAAGCTTATTGGATCTTGGTCTTATGTGGCCACGAGTTCCACAAAAGTGACAAATTGGAATGAATTTCTTGACTTCATCAGCGGCAGAAGATTCAATAGGTATGAAGAGGATTTGACAAACTTTGTTTTAGACACAGCGGAAGACTTATTACTTGGTTCAAATCCCAAGCCTCGTTTGTCACCATCTCTTCTTCCCATGCTAATCATCTTGTCAATTTTTTCTACACCAATGGTTAAAGAAACAATCATTTCCTTTGAATTTTTAAGTTTAAGTTCAAGGGCTTTGTTGTCATAAGTTAGAGATGCTATCAATTTATTCTGATCATACAACTTTTTCTGCAAAAACATTAATTTTTCGTTCATACCTGTACTTACCTTTTCGCAATCTGTATTAGAGGATTGAAACTCGTTTGCAATCCTGTTGTTCTCCAACTTCAGTACAACAACATCTTTGACGAGCTCACTATTTTGTTTACTAAGCTTTTGTGAGGCAGCCAATAAATCATCGTATTTCCTCATGATAAACTCAATATTCATATCTTCACAATCATCATCCTTCTCTGTTGGTTCATCTAAGCTTACGGTCGTGATAAGTGCAATGGCCTTCTCATTATTTTCAGATTCAGAATCACTTTCTCTCCAAGTATTATGCAGTGCCTTATTCTTGCCGTCCTTTTGTTTCTTTAAGGTGTTGGCACATTCCAAAGATATGTGTCCATAGCCTTCACATTCGAAACATTGGACCTTTCTTCTTAGATTCTTTCGTTCATTTGACCTGCAAAATTTAGACCCACCATCAGTATAGTCAACAAACCTATTTTTAGAGTTTATACCTCTTGAATCTCGACTCCTTGGATCCTGATTCTTGAGAAAGTTCATGAATCGTCTTGTGAGAATCGTTAATTCCTCATCATTGCAATCCTCATTTGAATGGCCATCATCTTCTTCATTCACAACTTTGAAAGCAACACTTTTGCTATTTTTAGGAGCTAGATGTTTCATCTCATAAGTTTGTATGGACCCTATGAGTTCCTAAACTTTCAAGGTGTTAAAGTCACGAATTTCTTCAATGGCCGTGATCTTTGGTTGAAACCGTTGAGGCAAGGATCTCAAATCTTTTTCACAACCGTATCTTCTAGAATTTTTCACCTAAACTTGAACATGCATTCACAATGACACAAAGTTTAGCATAAAATTTAGAAAAAGTTTCATTCTCATCCATCTTGAGTGTCTCAAACTATAAGGTGTGCATTTGGAGCTTGGTGGCCTTTACAATATCTGTTCCTTCATGAGTTACCTGCAAAATATTGCAAGCTTCCTTAGAAGTATCACACCCAAAGATGCATTCAAATTGATCAGAAGAGACAACAGTAAATAAAGCATTTAACCCCTTTTGGTTATTAGTACTGTGTGTGACTTCTGCATTGGTCCATTCCTCTCTAGTTTTGAGGACTGTGCCTTCTTCGTCTCCTTTTCCAATTTTCTTTTTAGGTTCAGAAAATCCATGAATCACTATATGCCATACACGTTCATCTAGAGACCAAAGGAATGACTTCATTTTAGCCTTCCAAGCACCATAGTTGTTGCCATCAAAATATGGTGGATGTACAACTGAGCCCGTGGCACGATCCATCATAAGGTATGTCGGATCTTGTTGAGTGTGTTCAGCAACCTGCTCTGATGGCAATTGAAATTACATGTAGGATGACTAAGATTGCCTAGAGGGGGAGGGGGGTGAATAGGCCAATTTAAATTATAATCAATAAACAAAAAATAAACTTCGGTAGCAGGATAAATATGGCTTATCAATCCTGAAATGTGTTGAGCATAAAATAATGGAACACGCAGAGAATTATTTATGTGGTAAAACCCCTCCTTTGGGGAAAATCCACGGGACTCCTCAGTCCAACACAAATCTACTATAGAACGATGATTACAAGAAGTACTCACACACTTGTCCTAGACACATTCTAGATAATGTTTATCGACTTCTTCGTAACTCAACTTCTTTCATGGGATGATCTTTTGACACTCCTTATATTGAACGCAATACTGGTCACGATTGCTTCAAGCTCACCGGAGGACAACAGCCACCACGGTCTTGGTGCCCTCAACCGTATGAGTCACCAAACATCCAAATGAATGCAATATGAATGATGAAAGTATTTAATAAATCACCAAGTAAACATGGAACACTTGATGACTTATCTCAAAGATATGCACATAAGCTTTTGTTAGGAAATTTAGATGCTCAACCAAAATGTCTAAAAACTGTGTTTGCAAAAGAGATGCACACGATGTTTTATACATAACCCATTCTCCTCTTTGCAAGAGAAGTGCAAAAAGCCACGAATCAATATCTTGCCATTGATTAGATTTGATACTCTTAGAATCCTAATTGATTTCGTCAACACTATGACTTTCACTCTAACCAATTGTTTATAGAAGGAAACAATATTAATCATGGAAACCAATTTGGTATTAAAAGAAACATGCTCTCCAAGTCAAATAGGAAAATAATCTTAAGAGATAAAATCTAATCCTATTAAAAATAGGACTAATATAAAGGCACTTGAGTGAAAATAACTCCAACTAGGAATCCTATAATGAATGCATGATTATGTCATGATCTACCTGAAATCAGTTTCCACATATCGATCAAGTCACACTTCGAAAATATGGGATTGAATGTGTTGCGCCAAAACTTCCAGTAAAAGATATTCACACACTAATTTCCGACCTATGCTAAAGTCTAGGAAATGCCAATACAATTTTCATACTAACAGTATGTGCCATCGCATAGTCCATCAACAACAAGGTCTTGGAGTGGTTGTGCACAACAAAATCTCCATAACATATTGTAATTAAAAATAAATTGAAACATGTGGTTAGGCCATAATTGTACAAAGGGATAAAACTCACATATTATATATATATATATATATATATGTTATTAACATTACTTTTGTCATTAACATACAATTGTAAATATTTGAGAGCATGCATAGATTTGCATACACGCCCAAAGAAAAAAAAGCATTCATATATATATAATATGCATTCGTTGGAGAACTTATATGCATATAGATTATGATTAAAAATCATGTCACTCTCGACATATATAAATAATGTGAAGTACATGATTTCAAAAAAAAAAAAAAAAACAAATAAGCCATCATGAAGTTTCTTTTAAAACAAATACACATGTAAGTATGTCGGTCATAGAAAAGAAGAATATCATACAAGGAGCTCTCGTGCTGATGATGTGTTATATAAGTATTAGAAATTATAGAGAGAAATAAGAGGAAGCGAAAGACAAGATAATTCATTCTATCAACTTCTCTCATTCATCAACAGAAACTGCAGAATGGAGTCGAACAACTGCTTGGGTCGCTCTCTCGCTACGGGAGGCCTGCGTCACATCTAGGGTTTCTTATGGCGTCCAGCCACAGTCGTCTCGCATTCAGTCATCACGCTCTCTCTCTCTCTCTCTCTCTCTCTCTCAGTTGCCTTCTCACGCTCAGTCGTCATCGCCCTCTTCATCCCGACCAATCACGCTCAGTCGTCTTCTCGTGCTCAGCCGCCGTCGTTGTATTCAATACCTCTTCCCGCTCTTGTTGTGCACGTTTCATCACCATCCTCTCCTCAGTTTGCCCTCGTCTACGTCCTATCCTTAGGTACAACGTCCACCTCTCTCCTTTAGTCGATGTGACTCTTCCCACTCTTCGGGGTTCGATCGCTTTTAGATTTTTCTCCCTTACTGTTTGTTGGTTCGTCTCCTTGTGTTTGGGCCTCATCTCCTCTGGTCTCTACCATGTGTGCGCCTGCTTCTGATGATGATACCTTGGTTTATTAGGTAGACTTCATGGTTCCTAAGCATCTGTGCACTGATGCCTATTCTGACAAGCCTATGGAGACTGGTCTAGTGGGGTCTCCTGGGAGCCTTCCTTAATGTGTTATTGGAGCATTTATGGGCTTGGTATCCGGTGAATGCTTTTGTGCCTGATACTCGATTTCAGGTTAAGTGGCTGATGCTAGTTTTGTTATTGTTGCGTGGTGTTTTCTCAGTTATCCTCTCAACACATCTTTGACTCTTCGCCTGTCGTAAGGACTAAGGATTCATAAGAGGTTTCCTTGTCAGTGTTGGGATGATACAGTGTGTCTTTGAGGACTTTTTTGTTTCTTTTTTCCTGGTCTGTTCATTGTACTTTGTCTTTTCCCTTGTGTTGCTCCCTACATACTTCTCTATTTTCAGCGCCATTATTGGAGGTGGATAGAGTTGGTGTGGTTTGTGGGTTCTCTATTTCTTTTTGGAGTTTTGATGTGTTCTCTGTCGAATGCCCTCACTATTCTGTGGCTGTGCAAAGGACTATGATTTCATAGCAAGACTCTTTTGACAGTTGGGTTGTGTTGAAGTGTCATTGGAGGTCTTTGTGTCAGTGTTGTTTTGCTTTGCTTTTGTACTGGTCCAACGTGACTATATCGTACTCTCTTGTTAGTCCATGACATATGTTGTACTCTTTCCTACCTGGGGTTTGTTCCCTAGGAAGGTTTTAATGAGGCCACTGTATCGTGTCATTCTATGTACGCTATTTCAGTTCTATGAATGAATTCCATTTCTCAAAAACAAAAAAAACTTCTCTCATTCATCTTTGATAAGCACCAATTTATAGGCTTACAACAATAGAGTATTTAAACCACAAGTTAAAGGTACTAATTACAATAATAAGAGCATTGATTACAAATATATAATAGTATTATGGTGGATATTATTGGGGGGCATTATGGTAGGCATCCTATGGATTTACAACATTTGTGTGTTTTTAGCTAAATTGCAACTAAAAAATAGAGAGCATGATTATAGATGCTTATACAAATGTAGTATAAAATATGGTAAGCCTAGCATTACACTGTTTTAATCATTTTTTTTTCAGTTAAATATATTGGTGTCCCGTGTGATTGAACAAGTTGAATAAGACCCTCTCTCTTTTTGGGTTGGAAAAGACCATCTCAGTCTCAGTGAGGTTGATATTCTGGGGTCCGTCGTCCCATTTGCCTTTTATCCTCATCAAGATCTAAAATATCAAGGGTTTCGGAATGGGGGTCCAAAACACAAAAATTTCGGGAAATTATTGATATTGGTTAAAATTGAATAAAAAACCATGGAAATTGTAAGAAAGACTTGGAAATTTTTATCGAAGCTTCTCATGAGAGCTTGGAGTGTGGGATCTAAAGACCCACATGTTTAGAAAAATGAGAATGCTTGTGCTTGGCTTGGTGTTTGATATGCTTGAGTTTGGGTGTTGAGAATTTATTGTTTGAAGCTATGGCTATGGTGGTTTGATTGTTTGGCTGTGATTGTTGTTGGGATGCTTATAGTAGTCAAATGAATTGGGTTTCAAAAAGCATGGCTGAGGAAAGAAAAGCTTAAGACTTTGAAGGCTATGGTGTTTGAGACTATGATTTTAGAGAGATTTATGAGTTCTAGAGTTGGGAAGATGAAGAAGTAGCTTTGTTAACTCGCAAGTGCACGAGGCGTTGGGTAGTATAGCTTGTGTAAGTACGAGGTCGATCCCACGAGGATTGATGATAGATTGATTCAATTTGATTCCCTGCACAAAACAGAAATCCAAAAGAAAATAAATAAAACAAGAAAGAAAGAAAAGAAATTAACTCAAGCAAATTAGTTACCAAGTTCAATTTAGATTCACGGATTGATTCTAGCTAAAATATGATTAAGCCATGGTGTTTGGTCCTAACCTTGTATTCCTAATTCCCTAATTAGATCCTTCTTGTCGAACCTAAATTAAGCATTAGAAATCCATTAAGCATAGAAGAATGTTTTAAACAACCAAGCATGTATCTAATCCATGTTGTCAAATGTCCATACATACTCTTCCTATTCATAGTTCAATTTGAATTAATGCATGGTGTCTACTCTTAATTCAAACCAAGATAGCTAACATACAAGTTTTAATGGTGATTATTCATTCAAACAAGCATATTAACTTATAAGCATAATGAATAAGAACAAGAACTATAATTGAAACTTGAAAACTAATTAAACTTGAAAACTTAAGAAAAGAAATTACATTACAATGGAAAATAAATTACAACTAAAAAGCAAAATGGTTTTGTAACAACAATTGAGAACTAAAAGAAAACTAAGAGAATTTGAGGGAGAGAAGGGAGAGGAGCTCTAGAGAGATGTTTGAGAGCTCCCCCTTGGGGTGTGTTTACAAGTTTGGAGAACCTCACTATATATAGGCCTAGGGGAAGTGAAAATCTGAATTATAGTATTGCTTCTACCTACAAACTCACTTCACCAACTTACAACACTTAATTCACACAATTGCATTTGAAAACAATTCTTCTTGTCTTTAAGCTTAGTGTTGCAACTCCCACTTCATCTTATTTTACTTCATTTGGCTGCTGCAAAACTCCACTCCAATTATATGTATTGAATATGCTCCACCAAAATTTCCCACAATCAATAACATTTCATCATGCATATGTCATGCTTGACAATGCATTGCAGTCTTCTTTTGGGCTCGTTTTGGGCTTGTTCCTCCATTCTTAAAAATCTGCAAAAATATGGATCTTGAAGCTCTTTGTCTTATCTTTCCAAGCATATGCAGCCCAGCTCAAGGAAAAATCGGAAAGACCTTCAAATGTGATTTTTGGCCCAGTAACGCAGATCCTGCCGATTTTGACCTTAAGCTGCAAAAACTTGCATAACTTCCTCTAGAGGACTCGGAATCATGAACCGTAAAATGCTCCAGAAAATAGACTTCTGTATCTTTTCAATGATGTATGGCTCATTGTCTGGTTCTTCTTGAGCAAGTACAGTCCAATCCGTGAAGTTGACTGATCTGCAGACACCGTTTGAGCTAACATGTCTCCAAAATGCATTTATTGAGTTTTAAGCTTATTACACTGAAACAAACACAAAATAAATTAAAAGCACAAGTTTAACTCAAAAACATAACCAAATCATAAGTTAGAAGGGTACAAAATGATATGTAATTATGCACCGATCAAGCTTGGGCTTATGCTTGAGGTGAGGCTTTATAGAGAAGATTAAGGATTTCAAGGATGAGAAAGTAGGAGACATGGTTGTGATGGCTGTTGGGAGCTTGCAACAACCAAGAGAATGGGTCGATGGTCATTGGATGCTTGCAGCAGCTAAGAGAAAGGTGAGTTCTCATGGTTACTGAGAGGCTTGCAGCAACCAAGAAGAGTTGGTTTTGCTTGGGCAATGCCTCCCAATTTATAGAAGGTGAAGACTCTCTTTGGTTTCCAATTGGTAAAGGGAAGTGTTGGAGCCAGTTTATTTGCAATAGGTAAAAGAGAGCATTGAGACATTCTTATTTCCAGCAGATAAAGCTAGGCATTGGAAAATGACTATTTCCTATGGGTAAAAGGAAGTGTCTGAATTGGCTTGTTTCCAGCAGGTAATAGGGAGTGCTTGAAGAATATCTTATTTGCTCACCCATATTGGAGAACTCCAAGTAATGGACTTGGACTTTGGTGCTCCCAAGTAGCTAGCCCAAAGTCTCTATTATCCAAGAGCTTCAATGAGCCTTGTGGACCTCCGTAACCTTCCACACCATAATCCCTCATGCAAGCCTCGTAAACCACATGACTTGGGTTCATGTGAGCTTGGTAGGTGATTGGCATAGGAAAAATGTATTAGCGTGCATGGAGTTATTTGGCATGTGGTTGGATGTTTTACAATGACTTGGGCTTTTGTGACCGAGCTTAGTGACATATCAGAATTAAAGGAATAGGTTTTTGGCATGACATGGATGCTATTAGAATTTGGGGAAATTAGCGGCTTTAACATTGGCTTGCAAAAATATTGGTCAAATAGCAACTTTTTTAACTCATATAAATCTAGCTTCTATAAATACTTTGTTATTGGCTTCTATTCCATTTTGGCCACTTTCTTTCTCTCTCCTAAATTCCCAAATCAGTTGTGCTCTCTCTCTCTCTCTCCCTCTCCCTCTCGTTCACTCTCTTTCTTCTCACTTTCATTTTTGTTCTGAGTTATCTCTCACATCATTTTCGCTCTCTGGTCTTCTTCATCGACCTCATCTCTTCCAACTCGCCAAGCCGCGACGTCTGTAGTCGACCTCGGCAACGAAGCTTCTCCTTTCGCGTTCTTCAAACTGAAACCTTGCGTTTTGGGTTCTCTCCTCCTCTGTCCATTGCAGCTTGTTCTTCTTTCTATCAAACAAAAGCTGATTTCTACTCTCTCTCTCTCTCTCCTACTTACAGTACCATTCTTTCTCCACTCAAAAACCTTGCTTTTCCATTTACTTCTTTTTTAAAAATTTAATATTGAATTGGGTTTAGGATGATTCTTTGCTCTATACATTTTCATGATTTAGGGCTTTAGTATAAGGCTTCTTTGTACAAATGGAGACCTCATGATTTAGGGTTTTAGCAATTGTGAAGATATTGCCTTTTTTCAAGTCTGTCGCTGAATGAAATTATAATGCAGTTTTTGTATTGCTTGTGTATGATTGTCGTATTGCTATGGTATTGCTACTATATTGCTACGGTATTGCTACTATATTGCTATGGTATTGCCTTTATTTTCAACTCGTCTGGGAATGAAATTATAATGCGAGTTTTGTATTTTCATTTGATTGCCAAGTTATTCTCATTCTATTATTATTTTGTTGTTGTTTTATGAATATGTGGTAATGAAATGAAATTTTGTCATGGTCAGAAATGGACACAATTGGCATTCTAGTTTGCTACAATGGGAAATGGGTAACCTCAAAGAACATGTGCAAATACGAAGGGGGTGACTCAAAAGGCATAATAGTATCACAGACCATCACATTTTCTGAGCTTTTGGACCAGGTGCATAAGATTTGTAATACAAGCAGCAGCGAAGACAAGCTTTGCCTAAAGTTTTCAGCTATGGTATCCTCGAATGAGTGGAAGCACATCAACATTAAGGACAATGATGATGTTCTCTTTTTTATGAAGTACAATTGCAATGTAGCAGCTTCAAAACTAGTTCTTCTACTAGTGAGTAAGGAAGATAGAGGACTGAGAAATGATGTGGGTGACACAATCCATATCACGACGGGTAGTAGTCGGACGGGCTCCAATCTAGTTGGCATGGTCGAAAGTAATGAAGCAAGTTGGAATACCACAATTGTCCGTAATGTTGCAGGTGATGATAGCACAGAATTGTTAGACATGATTGATTTTACTCAGCTCAATGAGATGCATGGTGGCGATAATGGGGCTGAAATAACTGAAGTGCAATTGTACTCCGCCCCTCCAATTTTGGGTCGTCCGAACACATTATCCCAACTACCAGAAATAGGTTTACGAGTAGTGTCTGATCTTTCTATACAGCATAATTGGAGGCAAATGGGTGGACAAAACATGGACAATATGGGTGGTGTCACTGATGAAGAAGCAAATTTGGATAGAGGGTTTTCACGAAGTAATTGGGACTCGAAATTCAAGTTGGGCAAATTTTTCTACTAAGGAAGCCTTATTCACCAAGTTACGGTTGGCGGCATTAAGAGGCCATTTTGAATTTAAGGTGGATAGGTCTTCGAAGAAGATATTGGCTGTGGTTTGTTGTCAAAGTCCATGCCCATGGCGAGTTCGGGCATCTATATATGGAGAACGCAACTTTATAATTGTGAAATATACATCAGGCCATCAATGTGATCTGAGGCTTATAAATGACAACCATCGTCAAGCAAGTGCAAAACTCCTGGGTGATGCAGTGAAACGAAAGTTCAAAGATTCTCGGACCATATATACACCGAGTGATATTATGAGAGATGTGAAACACAACTTCGGTGTCACAATTGATTATTGGAAAGCTTGGAAAGCGAGAGAGTTTGCTCTAATGTCCATTAGAGGTTCAGCAGAGGAGGCATATTATGTCCTTCCATCCTATTGCTATGAATTGGAGCGTCTCAATTCCGGCACAAAGACACACATCCACACCGATGAGAACAATAATTTTCTCTACTTTTTTATGGCTGTTGGCGCATGTATTAGAGGGTTTCAGTCTTCTATGCGACCAGTCATAGCTGTGGATGCCACTCATTTAAAAGGCAAGTACAAGGGTGTTATGTTTGTCGCCAATGCATTCGATGGAAATCGAAATATATATCCGGTTGCGTTTGGGATTGGGGATTTGGAGACGGATGCTTCATGGCATTGGTTTTTTACTAAACTTCATGAAGCCATTGGTGAGTGTCCCAATCTTGTGATCGTTTCTGATCGGAATGTTAGCATAGAGAACGTGTGCAACAAAGTTTTCCCAGCCGCGCAACATGGCATCTGCTTTTATCATATGAAGGGGAACATAAAGCGCATTTGCAAGTTGAAAACTCGTGATAAAATGCTGCTATACTTTGAGCAAGCTGCGAAATCTTATGCTGTTGCTGAATTTGAGCGGCATTTTCACAAGATCAAGGGAAATGAAGAGGTTGCTAAATATCTTGAAAGTGCAGGAATACACAAGTGGTCTAGAGCTCATATGGATGGACGCAGATACAATGTAATGACAACAAATATTGCTGAGTCAATCAACTCAGTACTTCGATATTCAAGGGTGCTGCCAGTGGTACATTTGATAGAAGAAATTATGAATCTCCTTGTGAAATGGTTCACCCAACGTCGTGAGTTGGCTTTGAAATGCACATCAACATTGTGCCCGGAATTTGGCGAGAAGAAGTTGCGTAATAGGTTGGATCATGCTGCACGGATGAATGTTGTCAAACTAAATCACGTAGAGTATAATGTTGTGGACGGTGATATGGACGGGCTCGTACATTTGACAAACAACACTTGCAGTTGTAGGAAGTTTCAACTTGAGCAGCTACCTTGCAAGCATGTAGTTGCAGTTTGTCGTTTCTTGAAACTAAATGTATACTCTAAGGCTTCCCGGTATTACACTCGGAATACATGGTTGGATGCTTATTCGGATACCATCTACCCGGTGCAGCCTCGGGGGATGTGGGTTATTCCTGAAGATGTCCAAAGTAGAGTTGTGCTACCTCCAATTTCAAAGGTGATGCCAGGCCGACGAAAGAAGCTGAGGATTCCCTCGCAAGGAGAGGGTACCATTACAAGAAGGTGCTCAAGGTGCGGTGTCATGGGCCACAATAAAGCCACTTGTAAAAACCATATTCCACTTCGTAATGTAATCTTAGACATGTAGGTTTTTGGTGCTTTGAAATTTCAAATGTATTCGTATTGACTTGGAGTTTTCTTTGGCTTAGATATGTTAGACCTTGTGACTTAGGAGGGTGAGGATGAAAATCACCTTTGTTTAAGGAAGCCATTTAACTTGTTGTTTTTGAAGTTAAAAGTTGTGGGCCCTGTAGGTGTTCTTGGAGGCCTTCTTTAAATCTTAACATTTATGTTTTTATGTGCCATAACTGCTGTTACTGTATTCAATCTTGATAACCAGATTTTTCTTACAAGTAACTAGTTAATTCTTGTCAAAATAAACAATAAGCTTGCCGTTTTGCTTATTTTGCGTTGTGCGGAGCAAAGTTGTTTGACAGTGTTTTTGTTGGTTCCTTCTTGTCAATGTCATCAACAACAGCAGTGGTATGTTTTTGAAGCCTTAATAATATGATGTCACTTTTCCTCCTTGGTTGTTTCTTTCTGAAATTTGAGTGCACATTCCTTTCTCATTTCCTTTTTACCATGTGGTAAAATTTCTTGCAGAACGGAATAGTAGTAGTGCTCTTCATGGTCAAGTAACAATTGGAACACTCATTTTCCCGATAGCTTTTGAACTCTGAAAACTCAGGTGGTATGCTTACTTATAACTAAATGCATGATATAGAGTCTTAGACCTTGTGACTTAGGAGAGTGAATTTTTAGTTTCTGCTAGTGTTGTTATTGCCATTGATTTGGTGCTACATGATTTGCGTATTTCTGTCCATTGACCTTGTGACCTACATCTGTCATATGTCTTTGTTATCTTGTGGTGCTTATATCTGAAGCAAAATCCATTTTTCTATTTCATGATATGTTACTCCTTATCATGTTGCTTTTCTACACAACAATTGAGGGCTTTCTCAACTTTTAGTTTGAATAGTGCACTAGATCGCTTGTAAAGTGTTTGGTTTTGGTGTGGATCTATTGCTTCCTGTTACTTATATATGTTTGATGTTATAAACCCATAAAAGATTGCTGCCCTATGTTATAAACTTACATATTGTTGTATTTTTAAGGTTGTTACGGGTGTTGGTAGCTGTTTTATTAGGGTTCTTTAGTTCTTTGCTCCAGTATCTTGTCCCTTTTTCTTGGGTAATATTCTCTCTTTCAATAATCTCTCTGTTGATATAGTTGACAGTTTTTATTTTTTTTTATGACAGTTGGACCTAGATTTTTGGATTATGGAAGATTGTTATCGTTGAGAACCTTCATCAATTTGGCGTGGGACAACATTCCATTTAGTTGCAGGAGTCTTGAATTTGTTATTTTTTTATAAAATATATTCACAAGTGTAAAAAACTTTTATTTATATTATACATAGAAGAGAGCACATTATATACATTCTCTGTATATAGTGCTTGTTTTTGTTGGAAATATTACTATAAACTCTTCATTTTGACGGTATATGTGGGTGTAAATTGCATAATTGAACTAAATTACGTCTGAAGTAAATTGAACTCAATTAAATTACATGACTAAAATATAAAGTTCCTCAATTACATGCTTTTTTCCTTTTAATTACACTACATTTCTTGTAACTGAATGGAATGTTGTCCTACGCCAAATTGATGATGGTTCTTAATGACAACAATATTTCATAAGTCAAAAATTGATATGACAAAGCAATAAGGGCGCAATAGGAAGACAATATAACGGCAATCGAGATGGCAATACATAAACACGATGTCCAATTTTAACTTTATAATTGCCAAGACATAGACGAAAAAATTGATATGGCAGCAATAAGGGAGCAATAGAAAGACAATATAACGGCAATCAGATGACAGAGATTAAAAAATTGATATGGCAGCAATATAAGGGCAATAGGAAGGCAATATAATGGCAATATGAAATAATATAATGGCAATACAAAAGCAATATTAGGACAATAGGAAAGCAAGACGTAATTGCCAAACAAACCTAACAATTATAAAGTATATATATTCCATATCAATCAATCCGTTACCACAACAAATGATGGGATTCATTGCTTAGTACCAACATATGAAACGTAAATATAACATCTAGAAGTCGAATTTAGTAAAAGCACACATGAGGAAATTCATCAAGGTACTGCCACCACGGCTTAATTTGAAGAAGTACCCTATAGTAAAATTGATGGATTTAAATGACAGTTCCATCTTTAATAAATGCATTCTTCAAGATGCGATTGTGATTCCGCACCGAATGTAAAATCCTTCCTCTCGCCACGCCGCTTCTTTAGAGTTGAACCAACACTACTTTACAACGCTAGGTGTAGCTTCGTTAGAACCACTTCCATGGCCTAGGAAACGCTTAACAAACCAAAATAATGCAATAGTGAGATATTTTATCAAGTAATAAAGAGTAAACTGACAAAAGGGTATTCAATTCACCTAAAATTTTCATGCTTTTGTAAAGGCCACAGGACAAAGAAACTCATATTATTAAATGAAGATTACTCCTTAAAATAAAATTAGTGTCCTAAACAGAAAATCTAAAGTTACATATTGCTGACAATCATTTAAAAGATATAAATTTACTATAAAGGGTAGTCGATATATAAAGATGGTTGAAGAAAAGCTCATATATCAAGACAGGTATGTGAATTGAAAATCCAATTGGCAAAAGTAGGACAAATAAGAGAGAGGAATCCAAAAAGAATCAACAGTCACAAAGGAAAATTATCATATTTGATATGTGTGATTTGCGGTTTTTTTGTTTTGTTTTTCTATTTATGAGATTGGTGATTTACTGTATACTTTTTGTAACAAAAAATTTACTGAAGCCCAAGGTGATGGCCAAAATCAAACTTTATCGCAAAACTACTCCTTCGTACACCGATATAATTTTTATAACTCCTCTAGCTTTTCTCAAGCCGTGAAACCCAAATAACTGGTAGATCACTGCATCCCACAAAACATTTGCCTTCATATCCCCACCAAACTAATCATGCCCTCTACAAAACAGAGAAGAGCACCCAGCTGGAATTACCCAACTCAAATTTCCTTCCCTAAACAGTCTCATCCACAAATTTAAAGCGATAATGAAAAAACACATGATCTACACTTTCTGCCCTAACTTCCAAACAGGTCCTTGTCAGTACAAGAATCATTGCTACTTCACAACACAACCATCCACATTTTAAACAAGTTTTTCTCACACCACTGTGAAGATCAAATAGTAAAAAGTCTGTGGACTAGTTAATAGCAACAAATGATTTGGACATCCAAAAATCTATCACTCGTCATTGAACAATTAGATTCAGAAGCAAAAGTAAAACAACTTTATTATATACAATATGCCCAACCAGTGGCATACAAGAAAGAAAGGGAAGAGTATAACATGAGATACTCACAAGTTCTTGCATTTTGACACTGAAAAATTCAATTTCTCTTCAGCATCCAACATATCTTTCTCCCGTTCTTCTATCTTCAAGGAACAAAAGGAATCATATTAAAAGGTTGAAGGAAAAAAGCTGAAAATGGAGCAAAAGTTTAATACAGTATAAAAGTATGCGGAAATTCCTATCTTTAAGTTGGCAAATCAAGGAAAACTGATCATGATTCATTGCTAGAACAGCCTTCCTACTTAAGCTTAATGAAAATCTTCTCAACTGAATAATGAATCAAAAATCACAAGATTTTCAAGTTCTTCAGTTATGTTTGGCATGTATCTGGAAGTAACAAAGACATATAACTTTGCCAAAATAATAAATATATAAGGAGATAATCTGGAAATGAATTGGCCTTGGAGCTACATCATGAAAAAAGAGGGAGGAAGAAAGTGGAGAGAGAGAGAGAGAGAGAGAGAGAGAGAGAGAGAGAGAGAACAGATGAAACCAATTGGGTTTTGGATACAACCAATATAACCAAAATGTTATACCAGAGCTTAGAATTAGTCAAGAAGCAAATTCTATCTCAGAATAAAAAAACACAAAAGCTGCCAGGTTTTTACCACAATACATATTGCCCATATCTGCCAATAAACATAAGAAGCAAATATAAACTATAACTTATCCAAACTGGGTTGAAAAAGATAATGACAAAGTGCTTCTATTTCATTTATGGATAACATATCATTCCCCCAGTTATCATCTTACACAGTTTTCGTCCAACTAAACAAATATACAGCATAAAATACCATTTGTTGATATCATCATGAACCATTAACATTTCAGTTGTATGCTAAAATTCCAACTATTCCGGAGTAGTCTTATACTATCATTGACACCTTGGACAACCTAACGAAATCATATTGTAGGTTTGCACCACTACATTACTTTAATTTCATAAACAATTCTCAGTGACCCATCAATGATCAATGCAAAGAAGTCACATCTTATACTTGTAAGCAACAATACTTATACTAATGCTGTACTTGATCATTCTATAGCTCATAATTAGAATTTGATAGTTCTTATTCATGGATTACTCATAGGATTCTCTGGACATAGCCTAATTCAATTCAATTCCCAAATCAAAACAGAGCCTAATTTAACAGAAAAAATCATCAACCTCAAGCCATGATTCAATAAGCCTAATTTAACAGAAAAAACCCTAAATTTAATTTAGAAGAATAAACCCTAAATTCAAAGGAAGAGGATGCTTACCTTTAACTTATTAATGAGAGAGAGAGAGAGAGACAGAAACCCAAATAGAGAGAGCTCGATTCGATTTCTATGGAGAAAATGAACGAGAGAGACAGAGATAGAGACTCGAGATCGACAGAGAGAGAGAGAGAGAGAGCGAACGAGAGAGAGAGAGAGAGAGAGAGAGAGAGAGAGAGAGAGCGAACGGGAGAGATAGAGGTAGAGACCCGAGATCGACAGAGAGAGAGAGAGAGAGCGAACGAGAGAGAGATAGCAAAGGAGAGAGACAGAGCGAACGAGAGAGACAAAGAGCACGAAGGAGAGAGAGCGAGAGAGAGTGCTGAGTTCGGGGGGAGTTGGGCGAAAGTGCGAAAAGAGCAAGAGGGTGGGGATAGGAAGGTATTTATATGCGTTAGTTTTATATGGTTTAAAAAAAGTTGCTATTGAACCAATATTTTAGCGAGCCGATGCCAAAGCCGCTAATTTCCCTAGAATTTGTATAAAAGCTTGGGTACATATTTATTTTGTCAAATTAATTCCCGAAAATATAATTGGAATTAATACGTGACCAATTTATCCCATATTTCATACGTCATATTGGGCTTTAAATGCTTTTAGGCTTGTCATGACATTTTGGGCCTCAACAAGTATATAGCGAGCTGACAAACACTGTAAGTGTAGAAAGTATGTAGTAATTAATGAAAGAAGATTAAACACACCATAATCGTTTATTTTATAATGATTTACTACAATATTTTACACTTTATATATTGGATGGTAAGAAGATACTTGAGTGACTTAGTACCACATAGAGTTCCTATGAAGTTCAAATTTTTCACTGTCTTTATCATCTCTATGTGTAGAGTACGTTTGTTGTGAAGATTAGTCATCAAATGATAAAACCCCAAAATAATTTTGCATCTATTTGTTAACATGTTATCCATATGGATCCGAGATTGGTTGACGTTGCGTCACAAGCAAAATCATTTGAAGATTGAGTCTTGGATTCTTTCCATGAGCTGCTTGGTTCCATCCCAAAAGGCATGGGATATGAAGAGTAGGAAAAGGGTTGGTTTTGTGTGTAACAAAGTCATTAGCCGTGTGGTGGATAAGGCGTTGGAGGAAGAATGGAAGTGGCACATGTTCGAATCCCCATGTGCGTGCTAGCGTATTAAGCCTTTTCATTATTTTTTTATATACCATGTTGAAATTTCCCCGAAATTTCCACGATATTATCGATATTTATATGATAAGTACACATATTCCAAAATATCTCCTCCCCAATATCATCCGAAGGTGATTTTTATTACTCAATTTCCTCTGTCTAACTAGTGTTCATTGACAAAAAAAAAAACTTGTGTTTTACTTTTTGACAAAAATAAAATAAAAAACAAACTAGTGTTTTACTTTTTTCGATAAAAAAAAAAAACTTGTGTTTTTCTTTTTATTGTCAAAGATATGACAAGTGGGCTTTCTATTGTATTTGATTCTTCAAGTTGGTGCTGACCATATTCGTCCGCAATTATAGATAGATCACATCACAGAAGAAAGATGTTGTATCTATCTGGCTTTGGCTTGGGATCGTTGAGCCGTTGTCTTTGTTTTTTTTTTTTTTTTGTTGAGAATTAGCGATAGATACATTGCATTGGGGAGGGGGCACTTATCCTGGGATTCGAACGGGTGACCAGGTGGGGGAAGGGGAGGGACCTCACCACTGAGGTAAACTCCTCGGTCGAGTCGTTGTCTTTAGTCTTACCCCAAAACAACAACTACTGTAAGAACCCAACACAAAACGTTCCATTTCTTGCCCTTCAGCTTGAGTTTAGTTTAGTTTAATTTATGGGTTTGGATATTTTGGATTCTTATTTGTTTTTCAATCTCAAATTAGTCAGATGATATATACATAAGAGAGAAAGAGAAGTCTAAGAGTAAGATGGATGAAGGAAATCATAGCGCCAGCAACTTGCCATTACGAAGGGAAAGTGGTGTTGACATTGAGAATTTGGATTTATTGGATGGAAAGGAGAGGGAGAACAGGACGACATACAGCGAACCACTTCTGACTAAGAGGAAAAATACAACCTCCCAGATTGCCATTGTGGGTTCTAATGTCTGCCCCATTGAGAGCCTTGACTACGAGTAAGCTTCTCTTCCTCACCTAAGAGTAGTTGTCAAACCGTTGTTCAAAATGGGCCTTTACATCTTTAATTTTTTTGGATCCTCCTCCCTCTATGACTGGTTTGAATCTGGGTTTGGTGTGAGTTGCTGACTAAATGTTATGCGATAATAGGAGGAGACATAACTTGTTTATCCCAAAAAGGAAAAAGGGTCTGTTTCCTAGATTATTTTGGCAGGGTTTTCTTATCTTGATAGCTCCTTTTTTTGCTTTTTTTTGGTTAATTGTTTTAATGGGTATGGCCTAGGAAGATTCCATATTTGATTTGTTTTTGGTGGTCCTGACTCCTGAGGACATGAAAAAAGGTAAATGTGCTAGGACCATGCCAGCTAATTTATGATCCTTAGTTTATGATCACTAGATTTGTTGTACTTCAGTAATTATCTCTTTAGAATCACCTTCCCCAAAGGTATTGAACTTTAAATTCTGATGATTTCTTTTCTGAATGTTTTGCACAATGGAGATTGGCGACTTTTATCGGTTAGTTGGTAAAATGTCAACCTCATTTGAAGAGGTTAATTCAGGTGGAACAATGGTCCTCTTAATAGGTCTACATTAAGCTTTAGCTAGCTACTTTTCATATCATTTCAAGGTTGGTCAAGGGGATGATAACTTTCTAGTTCATGGGAGCCCTGGCCCATGGCTCATGCTAACTTTATTGTGGAGTTAACACAAATTTCATCCAAGACCAGGGTGGATGCTAGATGTAAATTTCAGTTTTCTGGTTAGAGGCATCATTGCCAACTGAGGGAATCAGGGAACTTGGTTTTGTTCTCCTTTGAGATTAAATGCAGGTCCTTCTATTTTTATTAGCAATATTCACAATTGTGGCTTGCTATGTAGTTTTATTACCTCAGTAATCACCTATGTTGCTCGCATTTGCATTATATCATTTTATTTCCTGTTCCTGTGGGAATGCTCCTAAACATTTTTAGGTAATTTCTTCTGTGTTTATGCAATGTCCTGATCTGAGTAACATTTCGGGGTGATATATGATGCCTTGGGTGCTTAAATTCGTTTTGGAATTATCTTACTCTTGTTCTGTAGGTGCTGTTTCCTGAGTGCTAAGATATCGTTTGTTTAAAATGCATTGCAGAATTTTTGAAAATGAACTATTTAGGCAAGACTGGAGGTCAGATAAGAAGATTCAAGTATTTCAGTATGTTGTGCTAAAGTGGGCTTTTGCACTTCTCATTGGGCTTGTTACTGGACTAGTTGGCTTTTTCAATAATATTGCAGTTGAGAATATAGCTGGATTCAAGTTACTTTTGACTAGCAATCTCATGTCTGACGAAAAGTAAGCCTTGTTTCCACAACGTCAATCTTGATATTCTTTTTCTTTGGCATTTTGACCTGCTCTTTTTTATTTAAATCTTCAGTATACATTTTTCTGAGGAAACTGTGCAGTCTATTAATATAAATTAGTTGCTACATTCTGTCGTACAAGCATGAAGGTTGGCAATGAAAATGGGCTGTAATAGCATCTTTTATCTGTACTGATAGCTGACACATTGGAAATAATCCTGATTAGCAGAAGCTGCAGAACCAAAAAAAAAAAAAAAAATTCCATATTTCCTTGCACTTTCACTATGCTGATCATTATGATAGGTAATTGTAAATAGGAAAATGATACACCACTAACCTCAGAACATGGAGGAATGGGTGTAGCCTTATATTAATTCTTGTAGTCTGCTTCAAAAGAAGGTTTTTTTTATGTGTAATAAGACAATGTATTGAATTCATCCTTAATGATATGGAAGGGTACCTAGCAAGGTTCTCCTATATAAAAAAGAAAGGTTCTGAATAAGCTCAAAGAACTACTGCTCATAGGAAGGTCAAGAGTGTTCAGCAAAAGAGGACTTGCATGTTTCTAACCGTTTTGAGGAGCCAAGATAGGTGATCATAGCTAGCCTCCCGTGTCTCTTTATTCCTTGAGAAGCATTGCACTTTTTTTGTTTTGTTTTTTGAGGGGGTAGGGAGAGGAAGTTCTAGTTATTAAAATTATAATAAAAGAAGATTTATGAATGAATTCTTCTATTTCTGACTTTAGCCTTTTTGTTTTGTTTTTGGTTTATCTCAAAATTTCAGAATGCAGAATTTTTTTTGAGCTTTTCTGTGTGGCTGATTTTCTGCAGACAACTATTTGTAGGCCATGCTTTTTTGTTTGGAATAAAGAGAAATATAATATAGATAGCATGGTAGGAGCATGGGGGAGAACACAAAGAGGGGCTGGAATTTTGTTAACTGGTTCTTGAATTGGTTAAGTGTGGGCAAATATAAGTGTCTAGGTTATTTAACATGTGTCATTAGATAAACAGTTATCCACAACAAATCTGCATTTATATTATTTGCAGCAGAGAAAATCCAAAGCGATAAATTGGAAGAAGTTTCTGATAGAATGGACGTGTCGTGTGCCATGTTTTGGATTGAGTGATCCAGGATCATGGTTCATTTGGATATTATTGTACTGTGGTAACTTTGCTTTTTGGTCATTTATCACTAACGTAAATGCTTGTGCAATGCTTATTTGAGTTTGCTGGATGTGTTTATAAAATAAATAAATGTAACAGTAAAATGGTTTCAGTGCAGATATTACAAGGCTTTTGCAGCATATACTGCCAGCAATGTAGGTTTAGCCGCAGTAGCAGCAGCTCTTTGTGCATTTATTGCACCTGCTGCGGCAGGTTCTGGTATTCCTGAGGTGAAAGCTTATTTGAATGGTGTGGATGCGCATTCAATACTGGCTCCAAGCACTCTCTTTGTCAAGGTACAGAGGGATTACCCTTCCCCCTCCTCTTCCACTGCGTGTGTGTGCATGTGCATGTGCATGTGCATGTGCATACATTTGTATTTAGGACAAATATATATGAGTTATTATGAAAGTGGAAATAGTTCAAGTTTCATGTTCTTTCCTCGTTTGCATGTGAAAAGGAAAACGAAATAGGATATGGAAATCGAAGGAAAAAAAAAGAAAAGAAAGATGTTTAGGTTTGTCGGAGGAAGGGGAGAGAAAATGCGGGAAGTGAGAAGATGGGAGAGGGCAAGATTAAGCCTAAAATTTGAAGAACTTGTTTTTAAGGAAGATATCATGTGGGGGCAAAAGGAAAAAGTGGATTGGGAAAGAGACATAATGCCAAACTGTTTCATGAAGTGGTAAATGGGAGAAAGAGTGAAATTTGATAGGAGGGTTGGAATTGAGTGATGGATCTTTCACTGACAATGAGAGGAGGATTGAGGAAGAAATATTTAACTTTTTCAAGAGACTTTACTCAAAGGAATGAGGGGAAAGGTGGAGTGTGGAAGGGTTGGATTGGAACCCTATTGAGGTGGAAAGGGCTAGATGGTTAGAGACACTGTGCTTCCATCTATTGTTTTATTGTGCACCAAATACAATACCTTATTGCAATATATGTCTCTCTTCTATGTGTTATTTGCTCTTTTGACGTATTTTGCTTTCGTTTGTTTATGTTGTGCATCCTCAAAATTCTGAATTGTCAGAGATTACCTGATTAATTTTTTCTTTAATAAACCTCAATCTAAATCTTTGAATTTCTATCTGATGCATATCATTCTGGGTTTAACAGATTTTTGGTTCCATTCTTGGTGTTTCTGCCGGATTTGTGGTTGGTAAAGAAGGGCCTATGGTACATACCGGTGCTTGCATAGCCTCTTTTCTTGGGCAGGGGGGCTCTCACAAGTATCATCTAACTTGGTCATGGCTAAGATACTTCAAAAACGATCGTGACCGACGAGACTTGATCACATGTGGTGCTGCTGCTGGTGTGGCTGCTGCATTTCGTGCCCCAGTTGGTGGTGTTCTGTTTGCTCTTGAAGAGGCAGCTTCATGGTACCTCTCTCTCTCTCTCTCTCTCTCTCTCTCTCTCTCTGTGAACACGGAGAGAAAATTAGGTAAAGTTTTTTAATTTGAATCAATAGGCAAAGCTGAAATTCCCTTGCAAGAGACATCTATTTGTATAGACAGTTAACTAATAAATTCCCACTATGATAAGACTCTATCTTTCAACCTTAGGATTGACCAAGAACAGAGAGAACCAAAGAGCATTTATGTATATTTCTCAACATAATGGTACAATGGCTCCCCAATTGGTAATAAAGCCATCGACGAGGTTACAACAGTAATATTTAACAAATTCCCAACTAAAACTTGACACTTGGCTAACTGACTAACCAAAACTGTTTTACAGTTTGCCCCAATTCCTATTATTACCCCTCCCTTTGAAGCCAAGTTTACAAGTATTGGAAACTTATTAGAACAAAAACAGAGGTCCTGAAGGACACAGTAGGACTCATCTGTAATTGAAAGCAGCTTCAACCTGAGCAATGAAATCTGGAAATCTGGCTTTGAGGTCATTGTAATCCTCCCAAGTGGCATCCTCGTTTGTGTGATCCTTCCAGTGCACTAAGACATTCACCCCTGCAGCATTGCCTCGTTTGACCAATTTCCTTTCCACAATAGCCAGTGGTTCATCTTGCACAATACCATCTTCAATAATTTGAGGTAATGTTAAAGGAGTCACATGAGTTCCCAAATGCTTCCTCAAACAAGAGACATGAAATACTGGGTGGATCCTACAGCCAGCAGGCAGCCTGAGTTTGTAAGCCACTAGTCCCAACTACTCCAGTATCTCATAAGGTCCATAAAATATGGGTAAGAGTTTATGGTATGAGTGAGCAGCCAAAGACTGTAACCTGTAAGGGACCAATTTCAAATACACCATATCCCCAACCTGAAATTCCCTTAATCCACCAATGAAACAGCTCAATCGAAAAGTTGGACTAAGATCTCAGATTTGAGTTGCCCAACGTCGGAATTCAGAGATATAATCCTTTAAAGAACCGGTTTGACGAAGCTTAAACAGTGATTGCAAAATCCTCAAACCCATGAGAGCCAAATTCTCTACAAAAGGCCCTGGTAAAATCTTCCCACTGATACCATTGTAAAACACATTCCTCCCATTGATACCATTGTAAAGCCTCACGATCCAGATTGAAAGAAACCATTTTTACCTTTTTCTCAGATGGCACCTAAAAATAATCAAAATACTGCTCCGCCTTGTAAACCCATTCAATTGGATCAACCCCATCGCTGAATCTAGGAAATTCCATCTTAACAAAGGGCATACGATTCTCAGAAAGAAAACCCCTTTCCCTCACACGGTGATCTCTCTCCCGACCGCCGAAGGCCGTCACCGTCGTCGTCGTTAGATGGATGCGGAAGGGGCTGATCAGAATCTTCATGATGAGAATCAATTGAATCAAGACGTTTATCAATTGATCCTCAAGAAGACGCTGAATGGCTTCTAAAATGTGTTGGTTTTTGGAATTAGAGGCTTCAAGCGCAGAAACACGAGCTTCCATTGTTACCGAACGAGTACGAACACGAGCACGAGTCATACACTAAAGGAACAGCTTAGAGGATCAATGGCCTGATACCAATGATAAGACTCTATCTTTCAATCTTAGGAATTGACCAAGAAGTATTTTTCTATATTTCTCAACATAATCGTACAATGGCTCCTCAATTGGTAATAAAGCCACCAACGAGGTTAAAACAGTAATTTTTAACAAATTCCCAACTAAAACTTGGCATGTGCCTAACTGACTAACCAAAACTGTAAAACAGTTTTGCCCCAATTCCTTTCACACAATGATAAGGAAACAATAGTAATCATAAATCTACTAAAATATTAATAATAAAAACCAAGTAAACAAGTCTAGTTTCCATATTTTTGCCCACATCAAATTACTTTAGTTTGTTCCCATCACATTTTCTCTCTTTTCTATTATTTTGTAGTATTTTACTGTCCATGCTTCAGCAAGCTTGCTGGAATTTGATATGTAACCAGGAATTTAGACTGCTAAGTTAGTTGCTCATATGTGTTTCCTATATAAGTGGTTGAAGTGACAGCCATTCTGAACACACGATGCATTAAAGAACGTTAAGGGCTTAAAAAATGAACTCACATATTCCTTTTTCTGTCCCTGTGAAAACAGAGACGATGGTTACATTATCATGGGCAATGTTGTGGATTTTACCTTTATGCAAATCATGTAGAAACTGTTAATGTTTTTATTCTTTCCACAATTGTATTATAAATTTAGGGTTACAGTGTTTTAAAATATAGAAATTTGAATGAAATGGTAAGCGCCCTGGTTATGTAGGGATTACCGTCCTGAGAGGCAACCCTTGTCTGGTGAAATGGTAAACTAAGTAGAAGCAGACAGGTTTATCCTCCTGCACAGGCAATTATTACAAAAAGTTGAAGGGTAGGATTGTATTTAGATCTCACTTTGATCGTATTTCCAATTTTGTATTATAGAAAGAAAGATATCTTGGAATAAAACTAAATTCTTTATTCACCAGAAATATAAATGAAACTCTTAGAATCCTTGCTTGCAAGGTATTCCCTTGAGATTGCAATATGGTTTCAGTACCATGATTATTGGTGCTTGGAATGTGTAACACATAGGTTCTGAGAATACGTGTTGTCTTTACTGGAAAACTTCAGGTGGCGGAGTGCTCTTCTTTGGAGGACATTTTTCACAACAGCAGTTGTCGCCATAGTATTGAGAGTCTTCATACAATATTGTACTACCGGAAACTGTGGGCTATTTGGGCAAGGAGGTCTTATCATGTATGATGTCAGTGCAGCCAGTGCAACATACAGTGGTACTGATATACTAGCAGTATTATTCCTAGGAACTCTTGGAGGAATTTTTGGAAGCATATATAACTATCTCGTGGATAAGGTCATTCGAACTTATAGCATCATTCATGAGTATGTTCTCCTACACAATTGTGACTTCTGGGATTTTTCACTTGTAAAATAATTTCCTCTAAATTTGTTGGTCATGTGCTAAAAATACTGATCCCATTCTTTCTATCACGACTGAGAACATGACCTTATTTAGATGCAGTGATAAGGCATCTGAGATATTGATCATAATCATTTGCTTAGTTGTGCTGGTTTTGTTGCTTTTAACCAAGTTTGCATGTTTTCCTCCTAAATTTATCTGGCTTTTCTTTTGCTGCAGAAAGGGTGCTGCGGCCAAAATCTTACTTGTTATCACCATTGCTCTCTTGACATCATGTCTTTCTTATGGCTTACCATGGTTTGCGGAGTGCCAAGCATGCCCTACTGATGAGAGTGTGAGTTGTCCTACTGTTGGTCAATCTGGTAACTATAAAAGCTTCAATTGCCCATCAGGCTATTACAATGACCTTGCGTCCCTATTTCTAAACACTAATGATGATGCCATTCGTAATCTATTCAGCACCACTACAACAAAAGAATTTCACATTTCCTCTCTTTTCATATTCTTTGCCGCCGTTTACTTCCTTGGAATTATCACTTACGGCATTGCTATTCCCTCTGGGCTCTTCATCCCTGTCATATTAGCTGGAGCTTGCTATGGACGTCTTGTCGGGAGGTTGTTTGAATCAATCTCTACTCTTGACACAGGTCTCTTTGCCCTACTTGGAGCTGCCTCCTTCCTGGGTGGCACTATGAGAATGACAGTCTCCCTATGTATTATACTGCTTGAACTCACCAATGACTTACTTTTGCTTCCCCTCGTCATGTTGGTTCTCCTTATTTCGAAAACTGTGGCTGATAACTTCAACAAGGGTATTTATGACCAAATAGTTAAAATAAAGGGATTGCCTTATTTGGAGGCTCATGCAGAACCATACATGAGGCATTTGGTCACAAGTGATGTTGTTTCTGGTCCATTGGTTACTTTTTCTGGTATTGAGAAGGTAGGATGCATATTGGATGCTTTGAGGACTACAGGGCATAACGGATTCCCAGTGATTGATGAACCACCTTTTTCAGATGCTCCAGAATTGTGTGGTCTGGTTTTAAGGTCTCATTTGCTTATTTTGCTGAAGGGTAAGATTTTTTCGACGGACAGGGTTGTTTGTGGAGCAGAGATCTTACACAGATTTGCTGCATTTGATTTCGCTAAGGCAGGATCAGGAAAGGGAATCAAATTGGAGGATCTTGATATCGAAGAGGAGGAGATGGATATGTATGTTGATCTCCATCCTATTACAAATGCATCGCCGTACACAGTCGTTGAGACAATGTCACTAGCCAAAGCTGCTATTCTCTTTAGGCAACTTGGTCTAAGACACCTGTGTTTGGTACCAAAGAGCCAAGGGGTAAGTTGTTCTCCCCTTCCCTTTCTCCTGCTCTCTTTCTTTCTGTATATGGTGAGTTCTAGCATGTGAATAAGGCTGCCAATCTTGGTGGAAATTTAAGTACTATACCTTATCCTGGAGAAGAAATCTCAACATTTCCTTTCTTTTTGTTTTTTTGTTTTGTTTTGTTAGTTCAAGTTAAATAGGCCACTGTTTGCATCTGCTTTGGTATATTTCTCTTTATTTACTCTTGGAAACTCTGGATGATTTTGTCTCCAATCTTCCTTACCTTTTAAAGTTCAATAACAGTTCCAAATAAATGTCTGAAACTAATTTCTAAGCAACTTTCTGATGTTTTTCTGTACACATCGCAGAGACCTCCAATTGTTGGAATTCTAACACGGCATGACTTCATGCCGGAGCACATTTTGGGACTCTACCCTCATATCAAGGCTCACTAGTAGACCTTAGAGCATGTTTTTGTGCCATCAAGTGAAGTCGTCGGTGTTTGGACTTCTGGAAGTGAGGTTTTCAATGAACACTTTAGAGCATGTTGAATGATCAGGTTTTGTATCAGCAATTATAAACCTCTGTATCCAATTAATATAATAAACTGGAGGATAATGTTGAAAAGTAGATGTCCTAAAACCCAATTGTATGATATATATATATATATAATCACTGTACATTATTTACAGTAAATAAAGGGTAAGTCCTTAGTTGAATCATTAATGTATGAGCGTTCGGTTGGATTTATGCTAAAAAGTTTATTTTTCTACCAAACCGCAATCAGTTCAGTTAGGTCCAGTGCTTCTATCTTTAAAGCATAGAGGTTTTTAACCACAAGGTGTGGTGCGGTTGACAAACTGCCACCGCCAGCTGGCGAGCTACTTGGTGCCTCAATGACAGGAGTTCGAAACCCGTTGAAAGCACTTGTGGCAAGGGGCAAGCCGAATCCCGAACGGGGATTAATCCCACCCTTCAGAAATGGGAATACCTCGTGGTATTTACCCAAAAAAAAGCATAGAGGTTTTTCAATTATTCTTCGATTTACAGTTAACATACGTAATTTTATAAATAAGTTGTCTCTGAAAAAAAAGGGAGTATAAATAAGTTGTTGATTAATTAAAAAAGAAAAGCCAACGTGGTTTAAGTTTAAACTCCTCACATATAATTTGGGGTGTTGATAAACAAACCCTAAAATTAATGAGTACATGTTATGATCTAAGTACATGTTATTTAACTATCAAAAATACCCTTGGTATACTCTAATACACTCTATCACACAACACCAAACCCATTCGAGAGCTGGCTGTGACGAGTTCGAATTCTAAGCAGCCATAGTTCATTGCAAGCACTGGAAACCGAAGCTTCTCAAATGCCCGGCTGATTAAGAACACACATGCAGATCAAATTGTTGTTCCTGATGTGAGTTTGATGTGCTAGTTGTCATATTTTATGCATTTTGTTTCTATCTCAGTATATTATCATTGTTTATGCCATTTACTGTGAACTATGGCCGCAAGTACAGAGTGAAAGCAATTCCAACTCATAACCAGACTAGGCTAGGGGGGACATTGGCATGTAGGCAACCCCAAATTGTTAGCATTGGATGAAATGAAACATTTACTTCTTTGTATAGCTTTATAAGAAATTCCATGATCTGTGTCACATGAGGCCCAGGCTCAGTTTCTTTCTTTCGAAATTAACAAAAAAAGGGCTTTTTCGTATTTGGGCCATGAATTGGTGAAATCCCCTCAAAAGCCCATACCGCGAAAAGCCTCAGCCTTAACCCACACTAAAGTTAGGAAAATAAGTAACCGTTACCAGTTGACTCACGTGACTTTCTGAAGACGGGTTTTTCGCCATTAAGAATGACTTGACCGCCGTCTCTCTCAGCAAGAAAGCATGTTGTCTAATTGACACCAAAACCAAGAGGAACCGCCTTCCAACTGGTTTTCCAGGTGCTAAAGGATGACAAATCAAAGGGGTATTCCTTGAAACCAGTGTTTCCATATGAGATATCCTTTTTCCTACTCATGGACCGACTCACGAGGACAAATCGACAGCTGACTTTGGACAACACTCAAGTATTATCTTCCAACCTTCATTGCCATCGTTAAAGATTTTCTACTTATAAATATAGAGGCTCAACAGTAGTACTTGGGGACTCTCTCCAAAATCAGACGCAACGTCTTGTAAACACTTGAAACAAAACTTCAAGATCTTCAAATAGCCAACTTGCTACCCAAATAACCAGTTAACAACTCATGCGTTTATCTTTTATTGCTCTACTATCTCCATGGTATGATTCTTGTTTAAATATTCAGTCTAGTTTCCTTCTAAACAGCTGAAACCTGTATAGATGGGATAAGAGAAATCTCCAATCTCTTCAATATTGTAACTTGTTCTTTAAAAATAGCTAAATGGAGAAATCTTTGGCTTTCGTGTTGGAGCTGGATAGAGAAATATCCAGCTTCTGGAATTTTATTCTCTCTGCAATCTACATTAATCGTACATTATATTTTTGTATCTTACTTTCTAGCATTTTTATATTTGAATCTTTTGATATAACTGTTCATTATTAGACAAACCCAAAATAAGGGTTCTAGGTTCGAATAGGGCTTCATTAGCCCAAAAAGAAGGGTTGGTCTAGGCCCGAATTAACTAAATCCTAACCCAATCCAGGGTTATCTCGGGCCCGAATTAGGTTCCTGAGCCCAATCAAGGGAGCATTGACCTCATATTGGGCCAAAGCATCCCAAAGGAGAAGTAAGTCCTAGGGGAGTGCTATATTGTTCTTCCAGCGGCTACGTGTTTTGTGTTGACGTTTCCGGCAGCTCTAAAAATGGGTGGAGATGATTTGCTGATGTTGAATTGAGATTATACGCTTGGCATGAAAGCTTGGAGTGTGGGAGCTAAAGACCCACAAATTTAGCAAATGAGAATGCTTGTGCTTGGTTTGGTGTTTGATATGTTTGAGTTTGAGTGTTGAGAATTTATTGTTTGAAGCTATGGCTATGGTTGTTTGATTGTTTGGCTGTGATGGTTGTTGGGATGCTTATAGCAGTCAAATGAATGGGGTTTCAAAAAGCATGGATGAAGAAAGAAAAACTTAAGACTTTGAAGACTATGGTGTTTGTGACTATGATTCTAGAGAGATTTATGAGTTCTAGAGGTGGGAGGATAAAGGAGTAGCTTGGGCTTATGCTTGAGGTAAGGCTTTATAGAGAAGATTAAGGATTTCAAAGATGAGAAAGTAGGAGACATGGTTGTGATGGCTACTAGGAGCTTGCAGCAGCGAAGAGAATGGGTAGATGGTCACTGAATGATTGCAGCAGATAAGAGAAGGGTGAGTTCTCATGGTTGCAGAGAGGCTTGCAGCAACCAAGAGGAGTTGGTTTTGCTTGGGCAATGCCTCCCAATTTATAGAAGGTGAAGGCTCTCTTTGGTTTCCAATAAGTAAAAGGAAGTGTTGGAGCCAATCTATTTCTGACAGGACCCGACCCGGATTTTGCCCCGGAACCCGACCCGGACCCTGTGGAAGTTCCGACATCAACCCATGTCGGGCCCACATACTAAACAGTTACCCTCTTCCCGACAACCAACATACAAGGGGCCAAGACTTTTGCCAAAAATCGGGCAGAGTCTCCCCTGAAATATGAACATTTCCAAAATTAACAATCTGCTAAAACACAACAGATATACTATACCCAAATGCTAGCATGCATTACAAATACATAATAGGCCTCCGGCCAACAAATTCAACCCTAATGGGTGATACAGAGCAATCTAAGAGTCAGCGGAATAGAAATAACAGAATACAAAGTGTAGGGTTCAAGGACGTCAATCCTACCCTTCAAACGAAGCTCGAGAAGAGAAGTGCACGGCCGAACAGTAACGAAGCAACTACGGCCTGGGGGGAGCAAAACAGAAAGAGTGTGAGTGGACAAAAAAAAAGTTTTACATACTTAAAACAAAGTACTAACCCCACCTTTAAAAATAATGCAAACCATGCATATGAAATCCTTTATATACGTGATTGATTTAAAAACCATATTATCTCAAAATATGTGAAAACATTCCGGCTTAACACCGTATTCCGAGCAAACCAACCTTTAACCTTTTCCGAGGCATAACCTCTCAAATCAATCCACGCAGGTTTATAAAACATAAACAAAAGGACTTGCTAACTCGAAAGCATAAAGATGGAATAAGATTCACATTAGGTAAAACAAACCTTAAAATGCCGAATAACTCGTTTACGTCAAGAAAACCAAACTCGACAGCAATATAGACATTAATTGTAGTTCAAAGCATTTATATAAATATATATAAATATATCAAATCCGGATTTACAATCCAACAAGTAAAACATAACAAGTACTGAAATCCAATCAAATACTGAAGTCAAAGTAAGTGCAAAGTTTCCCAATCTTCCCCAAACTCACAATCACGTGCTCGCAAGCACGATAAGCAAGGAGAGATCCTCACTAAAAGAAATAAGAATACGAAGGTACTAACACATGCTTATAGGTATAATATAACCTCAATACCAATCAAGTACCAGGGGAAACAATCCAACATGGGATCATTTAACTGGACACCGGGACAACATTACTGATGTGACTCGTGCCCAGGATTTAACTGGACACCGGGTTAGCATCACAATGGCCTCGTGCCCAGGGTCAAGCCGTCCGAAAATGGACTAAGCTACCCGGCCTGTATGGCAGAATCCTCAATACCCATATGTCCAAAATAAGTCATGTGCGCAGACTACCCCGTTAAGGGTCTACAGCTACACCCCGTTAAGGTATGTACCGGATCGAACCGTATCCAAGTAACCGTATCATATCAATCGCTACGCGATCATCAGTATCAGAACAGGGGGAGGTACAATACAAGGTGCTACCCGCACACACATCAATCGCCACGCGATAACAATATATATATATTCAATCACAATGTACCCAACCCCAAAACATTAGACACCCGGACATATACAAGTCCATCAATCCCATAACCAATATATATAATCAACATAAGGACATCACCATCCCAAACATATATTTCCATATTTAAATAGACATAAGGGTCAAGTGACCGCAAATCAAATTCATAATCAATGAAATGGCATATTCATTTAAAACCATACTTAGAAATATAATCCAATATCAATCAATGCTCAAGTCAAGCATATCAGTTCAAAACCCGAATAAAACGTAAATCGCAATGATATACATATCATAAAATATAGCCATGAAGGCTCCAATATTTAAACCGAAAACCCGAAGTTCATAAACGTAATTGTTAAATAAATTCCATTAAAACCCTGAATTTTCAAATCCAAGATGCAAAATAAATAACCAAGTGTGTGTATATATAACCAAAGTTTAGTTCACCGTTTCTTAAACTATTAATATACATTTTATGAAAACCTTTATTCAAAGTATAATCATTATTCCTTTATTCAAAGTATAATCATTATTCATATAGTATATAAATATATAAATATATATATATATATATATATATATATATATATATATATATATATATATATATGCCCAAACTAAGTGTGAAATCGCCCGGATGATACCAACGTCCAATCTAACCTAATTATATCCTTAAAATATAATATAACGTTTATTGAAATATAATATCCAAAGAAAACCATTAAAGTCCCATTTAAAGTCCCATTTAGGTGTAATAATCCATATTTTATATAATATAATGGTTCCAAGCTTAATATAGCTCATTTATATAATCAAAATCCGATACGAGAATCACCGGGCGTTCACCACGTCCCGTTCAATACCCAAATGTATCAATACTAATAAAATATAACATCAGGGCCGCACATACAAATTTCGGAAACCCAAATCATGCAAAAACCTCATATGCATATTCTTTTAATATAAAACAACCAAAGTCAAGTCAAGACTTATAACGTTATCAAATTCAAGATTTAAAACCTTTATTAAATCTTCTTTTATGCATAACATGCAATTCAATGAAATCATGCTCGTTGAAAACAATGTCCACTCAGCGTTGGTCCTATGCTGCATAACCCTAAAGGGTCCCGCCTGCTGCGTAGCAGAAACAGAGTACCTAAAGCGATAGATACGAGGATTAGATTAGTACCGTGAACCGAACGAGAATCATAAACTTAAACCCTAACAAAACCCGACTTAACGTGCACGTACATCGTACAAAGGATTCTAAGGTCAAACTACCTCTTTTAACCCGTGGGACCGCCTCGGAAGACTCACGGTCAACCGGCGGTCAAACACCCCATTTCGGTCAACCCGGGCCCGCAGAGCCCACGACCTCCAAAAGGATCCGGACATTCCTAGAAGTTCAACAAAGTCAACTACGTGGCAAGGCGACCTTGGAAGAGCCTCAGTCAAACTTGGTCAAACCGACTCGAATAGGTCAAACCGGGCCCGTGGGTCCCATGACCTCCAAACTTACATCTGAACGTTCCTATAGGTTCAACACCGCCTAAACAACGTGTCCTCAAAGTTTGGTCTCGATCGGACGGTCGGATTGCTCACGATCGCACGATCGGACGGTTACGGTTTAATTCAAGCTTCAAGTCATTGATCCGGAGTATCCGGGACTCCGAATCACGATCCGTCAAATCCTATACATTCCTAGAAATATGAGGAACAACATACGTGAATTTGGTTTCGATCCAATGGTCCGAACCCATCGAACCCGCACAACGCGCAATATGCGTAAGTTGGTTCGAGGTCCAAACGACGCCCGAATCGGAATCCCGTACACGTACGCGTTCACAACGACACAAGGGTGGCATTGGAACACAGAACCGCCACCACACCCCAGCCCACGCGCTGCTACAAGCGCCACCGTGGGTTTGGGTGTGTTTAGCGATTCCGGCCAACCACCAAACCTCGAATCTGGTGACGGCACCCACACCATTCGAACCGCCACCAAGAGTGGAGCTCAGAACTGGTGGAAGCTGCCACAGAACCGGCAGGTAACCACCTCAAAACCCCGATCGAAATCCGGCCAAACCAGCCAAACCCTAGGGTTTCAGATCTGATCTCCAAACGACACAATCTATCAGAACCCACCCCAGAAACAGCTAGAGGAGATGGAGAGGGTTCGAAATCATACCTTGCGCGACGGAGAAGCTCACCGGAGACGCTGGAACGAAGCTGGGGAAGAAGCCGAAAAAACCAGTCGCCACCGCCGGCGAAATCCGAGCTTTCCGGTCCCGATCTACGGTGCGGTGTGACCGGCTCGTTGAGCTGGTTTGAACAAGACCGGTGCCGGCCCTTGCCGTGGCTGAAGCAGCCCAAATCGAAGAGAGAGAGAGAGGAGGAGTCGCGCGGAGGAGAGAGAGAAGATGCGCGCGAAGAGAGAGAAAGCGGATACTCGCTTTCTGATTGGTCCAAGCGATATTTATAATATTTTATTTTATTTTGGAAATTACCATTATGTCATTTTTCTCGTTTAAACTCCGATCCAAGCGTTCCACACGTCAACGGACTCGTTTCGACGTGCCGGACGCAATGACGCAACTCGTTTCGCCAAATTCCATCCCAAAAATAACGTTGACCAAAATGCCCTTTAATTATTAAATTCTTATTTAATTCCAATTAATTCCTTTTAATTCATTTAAATTCATTTTTAATTCCTTATTTAATTAACTCAATTATTTTAATTCATTTTCCTTTATTTTTAGGTTAGGGATGTTACAATTTCCAATGGGTAAAAGAGAGCATTGAGACATTCTTATTTCCAGCAGGTAAAGCTAGGTATTGAAAAATGATTATTTCCTATGGGTAAAAGGAAGTGTAGGAATTGGCTTGTTTCCAGCGGGTTATAGGGAGCATTGGGACATTCTTATTTCCAGCAGGTAAAGCTAGGTATTGTAAAAATGACTATTTCCTATGGGTAAAAGGAAGTGTCTAAATTGGCTTATTTCCAACGGGTAATAGGGAGTGCTTGAAGAATATCTCATTTGCTTACCCATATTGGAGAACTCCAAGTAATGGGCTTGGACTTTGGTGCTCCCAAGTAGCTAGCCCAAAGTCTCCATTATCCAAGAGCTTCCATGGACCTTATGGACCTCCATAACCTTCCACACCACAATCCCTCGTGCAAGCCCCGTAAACCACATGACTTGGGTTCATGTGAGCTTGGTAGGTGATTGGCATAGAAAAAATGTATTAGCGTGGCATGTGCTTGGATGTGTTACAATGACTTGGGCTTTTGTGACTGAGCTTAGTGACCTATCGGAATTAAAGGAATAGGTTTTTGGCATGACATGGATGCTATTATAATTTGTATAAAAGCTTGCGTACATATTTATTTTGTCTAATTAATTCCCGAAAATATAATTGGAATTAATATGTGACCAATTTATCCCTTATTTTCGTACGTCATATTGTGCTTTAAATGCTTTTGGGCCTTAACAGGTATTGTTCGCTTTTACCAAACCATAGACGCATGATTGAAAGAATATTGAAGTCCTTTTAGTTGAGGCATAGAAAATAACTCATCTGAGCCAGTACCCCCCTTGGAGCACAATTGCTTGATTTGAGGTCCAAAACAAGCACAAGTCCATCAAACAAAACATTCTACATCACATACACCAGGTCTATTGGGTTGGTCTCATCCCCAATAGCGGCATGCCTACGCAACTTACGATCGGGCCAGAAGAAGCAAACCATCAGGGCCCAGCCTGTGCTCGCCCGCTTTTCTCAACCTGATCCAACTTTCAATTTTGCCTGAAATTGAACTAGTCCTCTCACGAGCCATAAATCCAATCGGGGCATTGATGTTGACCCAGCCTCTTCCTCTCTCCCGCTCCATTCCCAAAAAGAATCCACTTGGAGGAACGAGGAAAAAAAGGGACCAACAACACTCTTGGTAATGGGATTAGCACAAACAAAAACAGGATGTTTCACGTCGTGTATGGAAATGAAGTAAGAATGACAAACATAGGTGGTTTTCATTGATGCATCACCTTGTAAGTGCAGAGGGCTGCAGGGGATGTTGGGGTTGCTTCTTCCTAAATTAATACCCTGAGATTGGGTGAAGTTGAATTAGAGTTTTTTTTTGGTCGAAAGAATTAGAGTTGAATATGGTGAGTAAGGTTACATTTGTTTTACAAACATAGGTGGTTTTCATCGATGCATCACCTTGTAAGTGCAGAGGGCTACAGGGGATGTTGGGGTTGCTTCTCCCTAAATTAATACCCTGTAATTGGGTGAAGTTGAATTAGAGTTGAATATGGTGAGTAAGGTTACATTTGTTTTACAATTCAATATATCCTTTTTGGTCATTTTATATTAGGATAAATTAGTAATTCAATAAGTAATCTTATAGTAGGGTGTAATTGGTTAATTTTAGGGTTCTTTTAACACTACCCTTTGTAATCTACTGAAATGAAGATAAAATCATAAAAAGGTAGAGGCAATTAACGGTAGAGATTATTATTTTGAGATTTTATTCTCTTCTATAGTATACGGATCCGGGGTGGTACTTCTCCTAAACATTTTTATCCCTCTTTACATCATGAAGTAGGCGAATATATGAGCTTTTTTTTTTGGGGGTCGTCTCATGAGTATATTGGATCCAAATAACAAGAGGCTAGTGTAGATAAAAGAGGCCCTCAGCAAATGACCCAGTTTGGGTATTCTAACAAACTCAATTCCAAATCCTGCCTGGCACAACTTCCCCGACGTCACTGAACCGATCTGTCGATGACATTGTTGATATAACACCACTAGCTCAAAGATATAGAGCCTATGCCAATAAGCTGTTGAACAATCATAATTTATGTTTCTTCCCATCAAATTCCATTCGCAAAAGATGCTACACATAAAAAAATCCTAAAATTATTATATCAAGGTAGTCCAGCATAACCCAAAAGATCAATATATTTGCAAATTGGCACAACACAAATATTAAGAAACATGCTATAAGAAACGTGCTATAAGAACTGAAAACAATTTGTACTAATAAAATTAACAAGAACAAAATAAAATGCAAACTCTCAAACAAATCTTTATCATGAAAGGTTATCCTGTAAGGCATTTGCCGTGATAGAGATTGAAAAATGGTCTACAACAATGTCACAAAACTGAATTCGTCTAGGGTTTCCTAGCGGCAAAAGTAATTTAGAAAAATGCAGAATGTGCTGCTGGACATGCAAAAACGATATAATCATCAGCTATAAAGGCAAACAATGCCTACATGCTGCCAAGTTGCTTCAATATGGTATCTAGGGTCACAATCTTAACAAAAAGAACCTCTGTAAACAATGCCTACATGCTGCCAAGTTGCTTCACAATGGTCTCTATGGTCACAATCTCAACAAAAAGAATCTCTCTTGTGGCTTACATACCTTCACCAGGCGTGGAAGTCATAGCCAGTGCATGAAAACAGGCAGTGGAAAAAGAAAAGCCATGGATGATAATTTAGTAAGTGTCCTAAACTCATTTTCTTTTCAACTTCTTCCTTACAGAGGTTTCTTTAGCAGCATACATTTTAAGCTTCTGAAGGATCCTCCTCTCACTGATACGAAGCATCAAAGAATGGTACAACTTTTTGTCACTTATGCAACAACACCTGCCCAATGCTTCTATATCATCTTCTATTGAATTTGTACCATAAAGGCTGTCCCGCATATCTGCAAGGGACAAAAGAGCATTACAAAGAGATTTTGTCAGCAACAGGTCCTCACTCAATAGTCCAGTTTTGTGGCACGATTTTTTGCTTTTATCGGAAAAAATGATGTCCATGGGTTCACTGGAACTTCCTGCAGTTGCTAGAGCAAGATCCATCTTATTATATGCATCATGTGGTAACAACATTATGTACAACAAAACCAACATCTCAATTTCAGGTTCTCCATTAAATGAAACCTCAAAATATTCAGAGTTGTGGGTGACACATCCAGAGTAATCCAATCTTTTCCAGAGGGATAGCCTTGCTCTACGATGCTGGCCAGAAAACAAGGATGAACTCCACTGGAGTATCAGTTCCAAGTCGATATTGACAATGTCATACGGATTATCTGGCTCTGCAAATCCATATCTGTGAAGCAGCGCAGCATTACCCAATGACCCGTATGTATTAAAGACCTGAGAAGAGAAGAAAAGGAAAAGAATAAAAGAAAGAAAAAATTTTACTCATGGATTTCATACTTGTACTGAAAGAAGATGAACAAGAAAAGCGCCCATGGCTTATATATAGTACTGAAACAAGAAGAGGAAAGGCATAGTTCCAGTAATGGCATCTTCTCATAGCTCTAGCCTATGAGAAATTGATATTTAAATTTTGCAGCAGAGGCTAGAGACAGGAAATTCAATAGTTATAGCATGCATCAGAAAATAAAAACCGAGAGAGTTATTGGATTGCTGCCTTTTGTTTTAGTTATAATTTTTATAAATAAATAAAATGAAATATGAAAAAAGAGAGTCCAAACCTCAGCTCTCAGTTTGACATCTTTCACCATAGTCATTTCCAAATCATCATCATCACTGTCATCACCATCACCATCACCATCACCGTCACCAAAATCATCACCGTCACTGTCACCATAATCATCATTGTCATCATCATCACCACCCAAACCATCGTAACCATCACCATTGTCACCCTCACCGTTGTCACCCTCACCTCCACTATCGTCACCCTCACCCTCGTCAACAGTAATAGAAGCAGATATATCGTCATCATGAATGGCAATAATACTAGTACTAGTAGTATCAGATACATTGTTTTCTTGGGTGGTGTTGGATTCACTTTTGTGAGGAGAGGTCATTAAGTGCACATCCTCAGCTCCCGTTTTATGATTAAACCTAAATTGAATTGAATTGAATGAATAACAGCACCCAAAAAACTTATGATTATGGATTTAGACAAAGGAAAAAAGAACATTAAAACAATAATAAATAATAAAATCTATCATCCATCCATTTCAGTGATTGATATTGATATAAACAAAGCATCACAACAAGAAGTAAAGAGCAGCATCAGGGTTTGTATAAGACTTACAGGTCAGCCAAAGGAACCATTCCCACTCCGTGGAATTCATCAATCTGAAAAGAGCGAGAAGATATCAGCGTCCTTGCCGCCAAGTAGTCTCCGAATCCGAAGAAGCTCGGGTCGAATTCAACGGCGGCCGCATCCAAAGGATGCATATGCAGTAGTATCGTGGGCTCAATGCTCTCCTTCCACTCCTTCCACATAACACCTTTGTCTTCCTTGACCGTTCCCTCCAGCTCTGTCCCTGCCAGCAGCCGCTCAACCTCGTCGGAGCTCCAAACCAAAGGCAACGACTCTTCTTCTTTGCTCAACAGCTCAAGGTATGGGGCCCACCTTGAACGCTCTCCCAAGCTCCTCTCATACATCAGCGCCACCGCCAGCCCTGCTAACCCTCCTAAACAAGACTCCTCCTCGCCCTCACAGGCGGCGGCGATAATGTCACGTGCGGCGGTGGTTCTGGTGGTGAGGCACGCGAGCTTTGGTATTCTGGCCACCACGTCCCCTTCCTTGAGGTGGGCTAGGGCTCTCACGCTGATTCCGATTTCGACTCCTTCGTCCCTCAAGTCCAGGGCGTCGCTGCATTCGATCCCTTCCCGCTTCATCCACCGCTTGAACGCCCTCACCCGCCTGCTACTCGCCTTTCCCATTCCCACTTCCGCTTCCCACACAAGAAATTAACTCACAAAACCACAACAGCACAGCCGCTTCTTCCCTTTTCTTTTTTTTAATTTTTTTGATTTATTAATTTTCAATTATTATTATTTTAAAAATTATACTAACATCTCCTCAGGTTTCAAATTATTTTCACAAAACAAAGCCCCCTCTCTTAGTTATGCCACCTCTATCAAAAGCGCATTAGAGTATCTCCAACAGACTCTCTATCCTCTCATCCCTAGATACTTTGGCTAAAAAGAAGGAAACTTCTCCTCCAGCAGACTCCCTACTTGGCTCTCTATTTTGGAGAACCAACTTTTGGCTCTCTGCATCTAGAGAGGAGGAGAGAGAAAAAGGGAGAGAGAGATAGAGACATTTGTGAGGTTTTTTTTTGGGATGCGGGAAAGGAAAACTAGCAAAGACGCGACCCCCTAGACATTTGGGAGGTTGGTGGGGGTAGAGTTTCTACTTTTTTAAAAAATATATTTGATTTGCAAGAGAAAGAGGGAGAAAGAGAAAGAGAAAATAATAATAAAATATTTCAAATTAGCCAAAATAGAGAACATTGCTGGAGGAAACACATTTTAAATGGGTTGCTATAATAGCTTTCTAACTATTTTAGCTAGAATTTGGCAAGAATTTGGAGACTCTTCTGGAGATACTCTTACGACATCTCCGGTTCAAGTATAGAGCTTATTTTTCATGATGCAACTTTGGTTCAAGAATGACAATAATTCTTCAGTGCGTGCGTACACTAAGTGCAACTAGGTGGATAACCGTTGGATCTGATCCAATGGTTGTCAATTGAAGACCGGTTAATCTGGTAACCATTAAAATATAGGGAAAAAATTGAAGAACTTGAACTTACTACTTCAAGGTTAGAATATGTGAGTGAGGAGTGGGAAGTTATGTGTAATGAGGTTGAATTTATATAGTGCATGGTGAGAGATAATGGTTTAGCATAGGCTAAAGCAATACGTAAAGCATCGGTTAGAACATGTGATTCATTTGACTATATGGTGGATCAGTATGGTGGCGATGCAGAAATGCAGGTAGTTATGACTGATGGCGATGCAGAGGCTGCACTAGGGTACATGAATGTAAAAGCTGCAATCGATCCAGAGTATTTTTGTAAGTTTAGTGTTGATAATGAAAATAGGTTAGCAAATTTGCTTTGGAGATACTCAACATCCCTGGTAGATTATGCTTGCTTAAGAGATATTGTGGCATTTGATAGCACGTATAAGACAAATAGGTTTGGAAAACCTTTTGTGTTATTTGTTGGAGTGAACAACCATCATGCCACCGTAATTTTTGGATATGCTTTACTTGTTGACGAGACGAGCGAGAGTTATGCATGAGTTCTGAGGACCTTTCTATCAGCCATAAAGCATAAGAAACCTATATTCATGTTCACTGATGGTGATGAGGCGATGCGGAACGCTATTGAGCAAGTGTTGCCTAATACTCGACGCCGGCTGTGTGCATGGCATGTTGGAAAAAAATGCAAAGTTGAACTTGCAAATGGCAGAGTGTGTAACTGCAATCAAACGTTGTATGTACCATCGGATGATGCCTGATGAGTTTGAGGTGCATTGGAAAGATATGATAGATACATTTGGTCTCCAAGATAATGATTGGGTGAAGATGATGTGTTCCAAGATGGAACGATGGGCTGCCACATTCTTGAGAGGTCATTTCTTAAGTGGGATGCAAAGCACTCAAAGATGTGAGATCATGAATCGATGTATGAAGGATTTCCTTCAACGGAATGGTGTAAAGTTGTTTGAATGTATTCCCCAACTTGATAGAGGCTTGCTACAAGTTTGAAACAAATGCGCGATGGACAAGGTTAAGGGCAAAAACTCCACACTAGTGCCGACAACCCAACTTCATAGTTTGGAGCAACATGCAGCCACTATTTATACGGAGATAGTATTTGAAATAGTTCAGAAGCAGCTGAATTGCGTGGGTGCACTTATTTGTAAAAGTGCCATAGCTTTCGAGGGTTATACTGTATTCCAAGTATCCAAGTATGGTGGTGGAGGAAGTTGTGGACAGTTTTTGTACAACGAATGAAGTAATCGTCTCGAGTGCAGCTGCAAAATGTTTGAATCTGATGGCATCCCATGCGCTCATTTGTTATGCGTTATGAAAGAGAATGATATGAAGCAGATACCAGAGGTTGTTATTATGAAGAGATGGACTAAATGTGTAAGGTTGGACATTGAAGTTCCAATGCAGGTGCAAAACAATGAAATTGTTGGTTTGCAAGTTGCGAGGTACAAGGTTTTAAGTGGGTTTTGCAGTAATTTATGTTATTATGGGTCATTGACAACTGAAGGTTATACTTTGGTTATGACGGAGTTAGTGAGAATGGGCTCAATGGTTGAAGAAATATGGAAGAAACATGAACAAACGAATCTCAGTCTTAGGCAGCACAAAACATTGTGAGAGATCCTAATAAGACTAAACCGAAAGGCAAGCGTTTGATGCCCAATGCTGAAGGTGTCCAGGTGAAGAGGAAACAGTCTTAATGTGGGTCTTGCAAGGAATTTGGCCATAACAAACGAAATTGCTATGCGAAGAAGATGGCTAAGAAGATGTCGGAATGTATTAAGTGTACATTGTGGTAGTTTGATGATTTTGACATTGGGGTAGCATCAGGTGAGGCTTTAAGTGATGAGTATCCCACAACTCAGTCCTTGTGTACTAAATACTCAAGTTATATTCCCACAACCTCGGACGGATTCTCCTTCAACACTGACCAGGGTGGTTCATTTTTTTTTTTGGAACTCAGGATAGTCAAAGGCAGCAAAACTAGGGTCCCTGGGTGGAGTATAAGGAGTGATTATTTAGCAGTTTTGACATGTTGCATAACTCCTCCCAGTGCACTTAAGTTTTGTGCGACTGTGCTTTATTATTTTAAAATGGATCCATTGTTGCAATGTTTATTCAGTTATGCAATGTAGTTTTATGGTTGAAGATTGTGGTGTTAAATGGGTTCTGCTCCGGCAATTGCAAATTACATGTTGGTACAGGTATATCAGATTATCCAACAGTAAACCAAATGACAGCAAAGACAAAGACATGCAAATGTACAAATACGTTTGCGTTTTGGAAGCTACATGGTAGGGTAATCGTGTTAGAAATGTGCCCTAAGAGCCAATACATTTGATGTAATCTCCTTAGAATACATTTCGTATATGATAATAAAGGGCAAACTTATTTGTTATCTTTTACATCAATTAAAGAAACAAATGTCCAGGGAATGCTAAATAAGAGATAAAGTAATCTAAAAAGGTTAGATTAGGGAGACCTTTAATCTCTTACTATAGTATCCCAAAATGTTCCTAATCATAGGATTATCAAATGGGCATTGATAAACCGTCAAGATTAGCACATACTATGTATGCTCAATTAGGAGGATGGTTAGTCTCAAACCATTTGTGTAGATGACACTAATACAAGTATGTGGGTGCTCATTAGTGAATGGGTACACTGAACGCGATCAACCGTAGTTCTCGTATGGAGTATTTATCTACATGTCAAACGAGAACTCATAGTTGCAATAATGCAAATTAGTCCTTAGACCTGAGGCATCATGGTTGTCCTATGATGTGTTATTGATCTTAGATAGCTCTTAAAGGCAAGCCGTAAAAGATTTGTCTAAAGTGTTGTTGGGATCTCTTAATTCATCATAGGGGCATGTGAATGTACAATAAGGAATCTCTACCTTCGATAAAGAAGGAGAATGTTTCGAGATGTGATTCAAGAAATCTTTGGCCAAAGTATTTTGAACTTGATTTAGAAAGTTGTTCTTAATCATGTTCTATTGAATCATATGAGGTTATAAATCATATTAAGGGTTTGACATAATCAATCCGTACCTAATAATATGATATGAAACATTGTATAAGAGAAGGACCGTATTGCATTGTAATTCCAACTGAATAGGTTCTTCACCAATTCTAGTTAGCATGGGTAGCCTTGATATATTGCTAGATGTCACTCTTGGTTCGTGGAAGTCCTAGGATTGATTGTGATCAATCCATATAAAGGAAAAATTAAAAGGGGTTTTAATTCAGTTGGTTAGAAAGAGTTCTAATATTTTCCCACTGCCTTGCTAATTAGAACCTAATGGATCGCACACCTTAAATGGTTAACTTTGAGGAATACATATGATGTTGTGGAAATAAATTTGATCAATTTGATATGGATGATTTACTACGTGTAAAGAGTATTTGGGCCTCGGTAATAGTTAACGGAAGCCCAAATGGTTGGGTATTAAGCCCAAGGGCTTAAGACACCTAAACATTATGGTTTAAGTGTCACAAGGCCCAATTTTGGAAGCCCAATGGGATTTGGCCGAAAATGCATAAGTAAATGGGTATGGGAATTGTTTCCATAAGCTATCTTTCATAAGCTCATTACACAAACACAATCCAACATCAACCAAATAAGTTTGGGAGATAAAAGAGAGATAAAAGAGAGTTTTCAAGAGTGAAACACTTTAATCTTTCAAGAGGTTTAGATTGAAAGCAAGTCTTGGGGATCTAGCACTAGCATCCTTGTATTCCCAAGATTCTTCCCTCTCATCTCAAGGTTCCATTGGTGTGGAGACTTAGAGGCCATATACTTTTGTGGCTCACATGGAGGAGAAAGATCAAGGAGAAAAAATCAAGGAGCAAAGATCAAAGATCAAAGAGGAAATCAAGAAAGAGGAAATCATCAAGAGAAGACCAAACACAAATTGGTTCATATAATTGCTTCAAGGGTAATTAGATCTTATCCTTTCTCTTGAAATTTCCATTTATGAAATCATATCAATGTTCATGGCTTAAGATACTTGAAAGAAGTTTTGTTTTTGATTTTAAACATCCACCATATACTTCCGCTGCGATTAATTTGATTAAATGCATGTTTAATATTCAAATGAACTTCTCAAAAATGTTTTGAAAATCCTTCAAATCGAACAACATCGCATTACAAAAGCCTTGTTATGTTGATGGGAATAAAAAATCAGAAATATGTAAAAAAACCTCCGGGAGCATTACACCCACAAAAATGATGCACATTGTAATGTTACAAGTAGAGGAGCAAAGGAAAAACAATAGGGACGCCGATGGTAAATCGTAATTAAGGATATATGTTCATAATGCTGACAATGTAGTTAAGTGAAAAAAACCCTAGTGTGAAATATAGTTGCACCACAAATTTGTTTAGAAATGTGATAGAACTAAATTGACATGGTTTGTGAAGCCAAAAAAGAATACGACGTAATATAGGTGACCATTTCCACGCTGTTTTGCACATGATAAATTGGGGTACAATGAAAACATATTTACTAATGATGTAAATAAGGAAGTACCCCCTATTTGGATTGAAAAAAAATGACTAAAAAATAAAATTGTTACGAAATAAAATTTTGAATAATCGGTTTTAGTGGAAAATACGATTTAGGCTACTAATGATGGCTCATTAAGTGAATATATATTTCATATTAAAATCTCATAAAATCAAGGGTTTTTATTTGATGGGTAAGGAATAAAAGCCGTCCAAAATAATCTTGAGAGAATGATTATTTTGAAAAACCATATTTCATACTTAGACAATATTTATACATAAAACAATTTTTCATGTATGATATGAATGCATGAAAGAACCTAAGGCGACCATCCATTTTTCAGAAGGAGGTCGGATCACGAATATAGGTAAAAACACATTCACAGTTCCATGAACAAAGAGTTTTAAAAGAATAACATAATTGTATTAGTTTGAATAAATTAGGAGTTTTTTTTTTATAGAAAGTATTTGTTAGTTTGTATGGTTTTTTTCTATTAACTATGAATTATAATATTATCGTTTTATTTCAATGGGTATAATTTTTATAGAAAGTTATTTAACCTTTTACACGTTCATCCCCGTAATGAAACTTCCTGGATCCGCCACTGCATGTCGAGGTCTAAATTATATTAGAAATTCCTAATATTTTGGATTTCAATACGAAAACTTGAAACATTGCAACTGCAAATACAATCCAACATCTGAAACTTCGTTATTCCATATATTTCTGGAAAAAGTTTCAAAATTCGGAATATGCCCAATTGCGGAAGTGAACTCCTTATTTTAAAAGGCTTTGGAATGTATTTGGAATAAGTTGTTTACTAGACTATCTTGATTCCAGATTAGTAAACATGGCGATGCAATTACCGAAGTGAACTCGTTATTTATTTATTTTTTTATTTATTATATTTCAATGAAGGGAAAATTCCAATTGTAGACCTTATATCCAATTATTCCATACATTTGTGATTATTTAAAAGTGTGTGCATATGAAAATAATTTACTAGGATGTCATGTCCGAATTGTTATCATTTTTCAACCTTGGCCAACTAATTCCGCATTATACTGTGTATGATATACAAATGGGTTATGTTTTTTTTTATGAAAACTAAGAAAAAAAAAACTCAAAATTTTTGGTGTACTATATATATGGAAGCTTCAGAGGCGGTAACCAATTATTTTCCTTCTCTTATCTTCAGTTCATTTCCCGCTTTATTTGCCTGGGGTGAGCCGAACGCGGGTGCTACTTTGGCAATGGCAACATCATCTCCCGTAACTGGAACAACCGTTGTTGGAAACGAAGAAGAAGTAAGATTTCTTGCCTTAGTGAGTAGTAATCTTCTTTTACCTATTATGCCATTGCCTGACCTGGGTGTGTCTAATGTATTACGTGAATGGGTTCGCCATAAAAATTCTTCTCTTCATTTATGTCTTAGGCCATATCTGATATAAATAGACATGAAGAAACTACCATTACGGCTGACCTTAGCACACATTTGGCTGCAACACTTAAACGGAAACATACAGAAGAGGAGGGTGTACCAAACAACCGACCTGGGCTAAATGTTGTCTTCAATTTAGTTGTGCATGAAGCAATTATTCTTTTGCAATTGCAAATGTAAATTCTATTGACAATAATTCATTGCATTTTGCAATTGGTTCAAGAAATATGAATTGGTGGTCACCAAATTTAAATTGGTAGAGGTCACTGTAATTGATATGTGTCGAACTGTTTTCAGTGACACAAATATTGGAGAAGGAAGGGATGCACAAACATGTGAAGATGCCTACGGCGGTGAGAATTTTTATATCAAAGTTGGATCCCTGATTTATAAATTTCTGTTATAGCTTATGTTTTGTGTGGACTGTGTAGGTGAACAAAAAAAATTAGGGGAATATTGCCGGCATTGCAGTTTCATGATAGGGGGATTTGTCATATACTGTCAATATCCCAAATACTGGAGTAGTGAACCATAATGGGGACGATTGTTTGTTAAAAATTGGGACTCGTATATGGAAATCCCTATGTAGACATGTCATTGGAAATCCCTATGTACAATTGTACCTTGGTTTTACACGGTATGTCATTAAAGGTCACCCATCTTGACTTTGAACACGTCATAGGTGTAAAAGATAGGGGCACTAACATTTAACTGAAAGTGTCATCCGAAGGCAAAGAGTTGCAGAGTTTGAAGGCAATCCATTGTAGGGATGATGGTCGCATATGGATTGTTGATATTGAGAAACGCCTATGCACAACGACAACAGTTGACGACAATTTCCGAGTTGACTTTGTACTACTCGCTCTAGCCACCATGTTGTGTCCTAGTTCAAGTGGTACACTATCAGACAAATATCTTATGTCCGTAGTCGACCCTAGTGCAATTGAAACGAAGAATTGGGCAAGTTTTTGTTTTGATGACATGTTGAATGGTGTGAATGAGTTCAAGCGTCGACATCAGCCAGTTTATGCCTGGCTGTACCATTTTCCTCAAAGTATTTTATTGCGAAGTTGTTGGACAACGCTTAAAATATGTGGACCAGTCAGTCCATCCAATTGCAGCATAGGGCACGAGGGAATGCACACTGGTTGTTGAATGGGTGAGGAAGCAGGGGATTTACAACTTCTGCAATTTCGTTTTGGCGATGCCAACCGCATTTGACTCATACAAATGTCGATGGCCGTTGTTTAGGCGGAAACATGATGAGTATAATTCATATTCTAGGTGGTATTGAACCGGGTTTAAATGCATGCATGAACAAGATTGAAGAATCCTTATGACATCCCTGACCTAAAAATAAGATAAATAAATTAAAAGAAACTAAAATAATTAAATTGGATATTTGGAGTAATTAAATTGGAATTAAAATGAATTTAATAAGAAAAATTGGAATTTAATAATGTTAAGGGCATTTTGGTCAACGTTAATTTTCGGGACGGAATTTGGCGAAACGGGTTGCGCTATTGCGTCCGTCTAGTCGAAACGAGTTTGTGGATGTACGGCACACTCGGATCTGAGTTGTTACGAACATTAAGGACATAATGGGTATTAAGGAAATTTAATAAAAAATTATAAACCCCCAGCTAGATAGTCTCTCTCTCTCTCTCTCTCCGTGCTTGCGTAGCCCCCCAACACACCAAATAGCTTGGTTTTTTGGTCACCGCCGCCACCTCCGACCTCCGTTGACGACGAGACCGGTCCCAAAATGACCGTGCCGACGTCCTCTTTCCATCCCACTGCTACCCAGCCGGAGCCGCCACCTGTAGCCACCGAAAAACACGAAAAACCAGCCATTTTTACGTAAACATTACGAGCGATCGTTTGGATGATTCCGGCGATCGTTTCAGGCGAATAAGGTATGTAAATTCATCTACTCTTCGAGCTCTAGCTGATGGTTGGGTAGGTTTGAATTGTTTTAGCCTCTAGGTTGTCCGATCTGTAACACAAAGTTTTGGCCCGTTTTCCAATTGAATTTCCAGCCACTTGTAGTCGTCTATGGAAGTTCCCGTAGTTGAATAAGTTGTTCCACTCATCGAGCAGTATGTGTAGGTGGAAGGACAGCTCTTGGTTTGGAGTTTGTCCGACGACGAGTTATCGCTTTGGGCACCCGATACACTGCCAGTGTGGGTAGTTGTGCGTGACCCACTTTTAACTGTCAAACTTTCTGCTACAATTATCCTTACGTCGTCACGAGCGCGTAGGTGTTCTCGGATTTCAATTTGGAGTTCGTATGACAATCGAACGGATTTATCCATATTGCGCGTTATCTGGGTTCGATGTGTTCGGAATGGCGGATGTGTTCCAATTCTTAGTATGTTGTTCCCCATATTTTTAGGATCGTGTAGGAGTTGACGGATTGTGATTTGGAGTCCCGGATACTCCGGATCAATGACTTAAAGTTTGAATTAAACCATAACTTTCAGTACACGTTGTTTAGGTCGTGTTGAACCTGTGGGAACTTTCGGATCTAAGTTTGGAGGTCATGTGACCTACGGGCCCGGTTTGACCTAGTCGGGTTAGTTTGACCAAGTTTGACCAGGGTTGACCGAGGGTCTCCCAAGGTCGCCTTGCCACGTAGTTGAATTTGTTGGACTTCTAGAAATGTCCGGATCCTTTTTGGAAGTCGTGGGCTCCGCGGGCCTGGGTTGACCGAAACAAGGTGTTTGACCGCCGGTTGACCGTGAGTCTTCCGAGGCGGTCCCACTGGTTAAAAGAAGTAGTTTGACCTTAGAATCTGTCGTACGACGTACGTGCACGTTAAGTCGGATTTTGGTAGGATTTGAGTTTAAGGTTCTCGTTCGGTTCATGGTACTAATCCAATCATCGTATCTATCGCTTTAGGTACTTTGACTCTGCTATGCAGCAGGCGGGACCCTTTTAGGGTTATGCAACGTAGGACCAACGGTGAGTGGACTTTGTTTTCAAATGAGCATGACTTGGATGAATTGCATGAAATGCATGAAATGAGATTTAATAATGGTTTTTAATCTTGAATTTGATAATGGTTTGAATATATTAAAAGGATTTGCATTGAGGTTTATGCATGGTTTGGGTTGCTGGTTGGTATGTGGGGCCCTGATGGTTATATTTTATGATTTTGAATACTTTTGAGTATTGAATGGGACGTAGTGACGTCTGTTGGTTTTCGGTATCGGATTTCGGATTATTAATTGGGTTATTTTGACCTTGGGGTCTTTATACTATTTATATATATATATATATATATATTTTGGGTATGAGATACGGACGTTTGGGGTCATCCGGATATTTATGTTTAACGGGTTGTTATATAATATATATATATATATATATATATATATATATATATATATATATATACTTTGAATAAATACTTTGGAATAATGGGAAATGATTATATGTATATGGGATTGGACTTTAGGTTATATCTTTAAAGAATTACTATTTATATTGTTTTAAATTATGGATTTTAAGGGATGTCGGTAAAAAGTGGGATTTGCGAATGCTTGGGCTTTGGTTATGTATTTTAAAGGATCGTTATGTATTATACATATATATATGGTTATATATATATATATATATGTATATTTTGAATAAACGTTTCGGGTTTGGACTTTATATTTATATGGGATGATACCTATGCTATGCTTTGGGACATATGTTTTACTTGGGCTTTGATTTGACGTCTTCTTGACTTGGGTTTTGATTATGACATTTTAATTGGTTAGGGATTGATATATGGCTATTTGACGCTTGTGTCTATTTTGAATATAGAAATATATGTTTGGGACGGTGATGTCCTGACCTTGTGTATATATATATATATATATTGGTTGTTTGACTGATGGACTTGTATTTGTCCTGGTGTCTGATATGTTGGGGTTGGGTACATTGTGATTGAAAAAATATATATATATATATATTGTTATCGCGTGGCGATTGATGTGTGTATGGGTAGCACCTTGTATTGTACATCCCCCTGTTCTGATACTGATGATCGCATGGCGATTGATATGATATGGTTACCTGGATTTGGTATGGTTTGATCCGGTGCATACCTTAACGGGGTGTAGCTGTAGACCCTTAATGGGGTAGTCTGCGCACATAGGACATGTTTCGGAGGTATGGTTTAGAAGTTTCTACCATATAGGCCTGCGAGTTTAGTCCCATTTGGATGGCTCAACCCTGGGCACGGGGTCTCTAGGAGACTGTACCTGTGTCCAGTCAAATGATCCCCTGTTGGATTGTTTTCCCCTGGTACTTGTGTTTGGTGTTGAGGTCGTATTATTCCATACGCGTGTGTTAGTACCTTCGTATTCATATTTCTTCTAGTGAGGATCGTTCGTCGCTTGTCGTGCTTATGAGCAAGTGGTTGTGAGAGTGGGAAAGATTGGGAAGAAGTAGGCTTGATTTGACTACAGTATTTAATATGTTATGTTTATTGGATTTGAATCTTGAAATGATTTCTATATTGTTGTCAAGTTGGTTTTCTTGGCATGAACGCGATCTTTGGAATTTCAAATGTTGTTTTGGTTTATGGAGCTGTATGATACTTTCGTACTCATGTTTATCTACTTCTCCTATTTATGTTTTTATACATACCTATGTGGGTTGGTAATTTGGGAGGTTATGCCTCGGGAAAGGAAAAAGGTTTTGAGCTGGAATGTTTTCACCTATTTTGAGGTAGGGTGTTTTTAAATCAATAAGTTATATAAACAGTTGCATTTGCATGGTTCGCATTGTTTTAAACGGTGGGGTTAGTACTTTGATTTAAGTATGTAAAACCTTGTTTTTGTCCACTCACACTCTTTCTGTTTTGCGGCCCCCAGACCGTAGTCGTCACTTCGTTACTGTTCGGCCGTGCGCTTCTCTTCTCGAGCTTCGCTTGAAGGGTAGGATTTTTGTCCTTGAACCCCAAACTTTGTATTCTGTTATTTCTATTCCGCTGACTCTTAGAATGCTCTGTTGTCACCCTTTAGGGTTGAATTGTATGGCCGGAGGCCTGTGTTGTATATCTGTAGCATGCTGGCGCTTGGGTTGTTTCATATGTTGCTTGTCTGACAGGTATTAATTTTGAGTTAGTCCTTGTTTTAGGGGAGACTCTGCCCGATTTTCGGTAGAAGTCTTGGCCCATTTCTTTGCAAAGTTCGGGAAGAGGGAACTAGTTTAGTTTGTGGGACCGACATGGGTTGATGTCGGGCATAACCGTAGGTTCCGTCTCGGGTTCCTAGGTGGAATTCGAGTCGGGTCCTGTCAATCCTTGTCCACATGTAAAGGTGATACTGTTGCCTCAATGCAAGAGACCATTTCTGGGATATGTGAGACATTTGAATCAGTTGTGAAGGAAGCCTTAGCCTCCACGCAAGTGAGCAACATGTGTGATTTATGTGTATGGGAGATGAACACTAAACCTTCCAGTTGTCATGGTTCTCAGCAGCCCCATGTCATCCGTCCTCCTTTGAGGTGTGGCACAGTTTTCCCTATTTGTGAATTAATGTTTTTCTTTACTAGGTCCATGTGACAGTTATATAGGCTGGCTACGAATTGGTAGTCGCATACATTCCCATATATGGGGTGTAATAGCCTTTAGCATGTTTAATTTTGAACTATCCCGTCTCAGTGTAACTGAGTTGCACTACTACAAAAATCGAAATAGACGTCGGTAAAACGACGACGGACAAAATAAATACCGTCGTTAAATTTTAAACGACGACGGTAATATAAAAACCGACGTGGATTAGAAACTAAAACACCTAAAAATTGGAAATTCATTTGGGTATTTTTAAAACACGACACATGAAACTTTAAAAGCGTCGTCTTATGAAACATGCCAATCCGATAAGAAAACAGATAACAAATAAACAACGTCGGTATGTGTAAATATACCAACGTAGTAATTATAGACGACGTTTTACATATAATACCGCCGTTTTGAACATCAAATAAACACGACGGTAATTGTATTATTAACAGACGTATCAAGTACTATTTAATACGACCGTAATTTGATAATTACCGACATGTAACGTTAAATAACCACGTCTACAATACATACAGAACGCCGTCTAATTTTAAAAAAATCCACGTCTGTCTTTTATTATTTTACGCCGTATTAAAGCTTATACTACGACAATTCTGATAAATAAAAGGTGGTGGTAAATCGTTACCACGTCATTATAATATAATAGCGACGTGGTTGTTCAGATAATACGGCAGTTCTTCGTGTTATGTTTCCGACGCCTCATGTATGATTCAATGACACAATTTTTTATAACTTGTCGTCTGATAATAAATTAAACGAATAAAACGATATTGAGAATGAAAATCGTCCAAACAACATCCAAACTATTTTCAGAAATTCAGTATTTTGAAAATTGGTGAAACCCAAAGGCTCTTTCAAAACCAAACTATTACCTGCAGATAGGTGAGAGTTAACGATGTGGGCGTTTTGGTCATCTGAGATTCTCCAAATCGCATACATTGTTAACATCATTTTGGTGCCTCCAAATCGCATGTGAGAGAGATCCAAGGCATGAAGTGAGGAATGGCAACTTTGTGAGAAAAGAAAATTTGAAGAAATTATTTTTATTAACCACGTCGGTTCTATTATAAATCATGACGTTTAATTGTAAACAATCAACGACGGATAATATAATACTACTGTCGTATAGAGTTGTAGTAACCACGTCGTTTTCCTTAAATGAGCGTCGTATTAATTTTTTATACGTCGGCGCCTATTTGTGAACTGTCGTTTTAAGTTTTTGTGACAAGATTTTTTTTTCCTTTGGTATCTACGTCGGTATCTTAGAAATGAGGTCGTGTTATTTCACTTATACCACGTCAGTTTTTATAAATAGCATCGTCTTATATAACATTTCGACATTATTTAAATATTTTGCATGACCTACTAAAGTTTCACTATTTCGAATACCGAGAAAAAATTTCACACTCCTCTCGATTATCCTTCCCAAGGCGCCACTCTTCGTCTTCGTCCCTGTCTGAAACTGATCGTCTTCCCACACTTCGCCTTCATCACTGACCAGAACATACCACTTCAAAGACGAGAAAACCCGAGAAAACTTTCGTTGCAAGAAAAAGGTAACCATTGCTTCGTACTTTTTTAAACGAGTTATATGTTTTATCTTTTGAAATTTTTATATGTTTTTTTCTTTTGAAAATCATTTTCGTTTTTCAATTTACGTACAAAGAAGGAAAGGGTATCGTACCAATACACTGTTTTTTGTATCATGTTAATACGACGACGGTGCCGTCTTGTTTGAGTCGTTTGAAGTATATAATGACGACGTCATAAAATAAATACTACCATCATTTTATATGTTTGAAAATTATGAAATATTCCCATTTCCATGTTTTTTTTTCCTCAATAGCAATAGATGAAAATCATTGTAAGTGTTAGTTTTGTAATTCATTTACTCTTTTCCAATTTGATATAATATAAAGAAAAATAACTACTTAGAAGTGAAACAATAATCTGCTTTTTGTTGTTCATGTTAATAAGACGACGGTAACTGATTATGTACGTCGTTTTATTAATTAAACCACGTCTGTAATTAACTACGAGGTGATAAAACAGTAATAACGTCGGTGGTTAGTATATAGCGTCGTGTGAAACTAAATACTACGACGTGTTTTAAACTTACCGCCGTTTTTAGTATTGTAAAATATGAAATATTTTCAATTTAAGTTTGATTCCTTGAGTTCAGGTTTGAAAATGATTATATTTTTTGTTCATATAATTATTTTACTTTTGTCCAGTTTGAATAAACATGCACAAAGATTTTTTCCAATTCTAATAAATATACCCTGTGTTTTGAGTTCTTATCAATAAGACGACGGTGACATATTTTTTACGACGTTTGATGTGTTTATCCACGTCGGTAAATAACTACCGACGTGATAAGTTTAAATTACGTCAGTAGTTGTTATATAGCGTCGTTTGATGTTAAATACTACGTCGTATTATTAAAATTACCGTCGTGTTTAGTATTTTATAATCTGAAATAATTTCACTTGTAGGTTTGATTTAGATGTAAACATGGTTTCTCAATCTCAAAGTAAGGCTTCTAGCTTGAGCAAAAAGAAAGCTACCTTGGAAAAGAATCAAGGTAAAGATCTTGTAGTTGCACAATCTACCTCCAAATCCTCTAAGAAGATGAAGTTTGTATCTTCTGCTGAGAAAGCTTCAGACAGCACGACTACTTTTGTTGAGGAACCAAAGTCAGGGCGTGGTATAACCACAATGCCCCGTGTTGTGAAGAGAAAGTTTCAGAAAATCAAGCCAGTGATTGAGTACAACAAAAAGGGTCAACCATATGGCCTTGCACATAAGGAGATGCAGTCCTACATTGGTGTCTTGACACGCTCTAGAGTCCCACTTTCTGACCTTAAATGGAAAAAAGTGGACAACGATGTAAAAGAGCAGATCTGGGAAGCCATTGACATGGCTTTTGTTGTAGGCAAGGGGGGGCAGGGATATGGTCTTATCTTCTGCTGGTAAGGAATGGAAGGATTTCAAGTCTACACTAACTAGGCAGCATATCGTTCCATTCATCAATGAGAAGGAGAAGTTAAATGAACCCCCTAAACTATATCCATTCATAGTGAAAGCACAGCGGGATGCCTTTGTAGCTTCAAGGTTATCCAAAGAATTTGAGGCTGTGCATATTGAACAAAAGCAGAGGAGGGAGAAATGCGAGTATAATCATCGGTTGTCTCGACGAGGATATGTTGGTTTGGAGGAGAGTTTGGAGGAAACCATGCCCGGGTAGAAATCGATCGATCTAACTTATGGAAGAAAGCTAGAGAAGACAAACACGGTAACTTTCCCAATCCAAAAGTTGCAGACAAAGCAAAAATAATTGTAAGCTTCTAAATTTAGATAATTTCTGTTTTAAATTTGTATTAGACTGCATTTAATTTTTAATTAGACTTGCATGTGGATCTGACTTCCTGTTTTTGTGGACTTTAATGTGTCTTTGTGTTAGGATGAATTGCAACAAAAAGTCTCTGAAGGCACTCTCACTATATCGGGAAGCAATGATGTGTTGACTATGGCTTTGGGTCCCGAGCATCCAGGAGAGTTAGAGCTGCAGGACTGGGGTTTCCACTCTGAAATACTTCAATTTACCTAGACAACGGAGGGTAAAGTTTGAAGATAAATTCGAAGAACGTCTCAGAATTATTGTGCAAGAAGAGCAAGTGAAATTTGAGGCTAGAACACAACAATTGGCAGCAGCTGAGAGGGAGAATATCTTTGAATCAAGTGCGCCAACTGTTTCCCAATTTTGATGCCACCATGATCAAACAGTCAACTCCTCCATTTCCAATCCAAGGTCAAGAGCAAAGTCCCAAAATCCAATGTCCGACAAAGCAAGCTGCTCTGGGGCAATTGGTGTGAAAGCTATCAATTTTGAGGATGAAAATAACAATCTTGAACAAGTTGTGGACGAAAAAATGGTAAGTTACCTCGATTTTAAATTTCTCTGTTTCTTAATTTTTTAGACGTTATTTATTGTTATAGTCGTTATAAATGTAGTACAACGACGGTTATTAGTTCCCGACGCGTTTTAAATCACACACCACGTCACATTTTTGAAAAACCGTCGTTGAGGTAGACATTCTACGACGGTATAAAGGGTGACCTATTTAGTTTACTTGTATCACAAGCTTTCTTCACTTACGTTATCCCACTCTCTCTCTCTCTCTCTCTCTCTCTCTCTCTCTCTCTCTCTGTCACTCTAATTTTCTCTCGCAATTGATTTTTACGTATTTACGCTAAGAATGTTGATAAACCTGAAATTTGTTAATGTGAATTTGAAAAAGGAAAGTATTTTGCGTCGTAATTGTAATATACCACGTCGGTTTTAATTTACCGTCGTGCAGTAATGTAATATAACGTCGGTTTCGTTTAAGAACCGACGCCTGTATATAAATACCACGTCGGTTTTTGTGTTCATGTAATTTTTTTGAACATCCGTAAGGCCAAGGTCATGGATGTTCCTGAGAAGGAACAACCAAAGGGGAGACTTGCCTTCTTCTCTACAAGCCCTTTGTGCTTATCTTTGAGACGACATTGAGGGTTCATGATAGGATTATGACCTTTACAATTGAGAAGGAAGTGTTTGGAAATGATCGTGAAATCTTCATCTTGCACGAAGATATTAGTCAAATTGCAGCAATGGAAGAAGTTGGAGCCACCGTCATTCTTTGTATACATGAGGTAATTGTCCTTATCAAATTTTCATTTTAAACTCTGCTTTCTTTAAAAAGGAATAACTCATTGGATCATTTCATATATTTAGGTTCCTATTTGAAACATTGAAAACTTCAAATATGTTGAACATGGTTGGCCTTGCAGACCCCGCTCAAGTTAGTGCTAACTCTGGCTCATTAACTCAAAGATCACGTGCCTTAGCTACTAGACTTCAAAGGACAGATGGGGAACAGATTTTCTTGATGCCTTACAATCCAGGGTTAGTCCCCTTAACAAGATTTTCTTTGTATGATGCAGTGTATATTAAAGTGTTTAACCTTTATGTTTTTTTTTTGTGTGTAGCTTTCATTGGGTCTTGTTCATTGTGATAGCAAAGAGAGAGACTGTTTATTTTCTGGATCCACTGCCAAACCGAATGATTGATGACGAGTGCAAAAACATGGTGAACACGTAAGTTGATTTACTCATATGTGTTTGTATAGCAAGCTTTCTTTACTTAAGTGATCCAACTATCTCTCTCTCTCTCTCTCTCTCTCTCTCTCTCTCTCTCTCTCACTCTAATTTTTCTGCAATTGATTTTATCTGTATTTCTGCTAAGCTTATGGATAAAGATGAAATTTGTTATTTTACGTCGTAATTATAACATACCACGTCGGTTTTAAGTTACCGTCGTCTTAATTGTCATATAACGTCATTTTATTTTAAGAACCGTCATCTATATATAATTACCACGACGGTTTTGTGTGTTCAGGTGTTTATTTTTAACAACTATCTTTATGTATTTTCAATAACACTTTGTTGCCTTGAAACAGTGCTATCAAAACCTATAATTCCCACATAGGCAGGCACGGCAGGAAATCACCCATTTGGAAAACTCTAAAAGGCACTCCAAAGCAACCAAGCAATGTAGAGTGTGGGTATTATGTAATGCGCTTTATGAAAGATATCATCGAGGATCCTGCACTGGAATTTGAGAAGAAGGTAAAAGGAAAAATTATATATTTTAATTTCTATGGTTTTTTAATTTACCACGTCGGTAAATGAAAAACCGTCATTATATTACCATACCACGACATCTGTCGACAGCGCTCGACATCCATCGACATTTAACATTTTATTTTATTTTTATTTTTTTTATGGCTTGCGGTATCTTTGAGGAAAAGATCAATCACCATAACCCCAAGAAGCCATTGATGAAGTCAGGAAGGAATGGGCAGAATTTGTAAGCCTTCATATGGATTAGGGAATTGGACAAACATTAATCACAAGAATTGAAAATATATTCAACATGAGGAGCCACTCCATGCATCACATCATTGAACAATGGAGAACGAGCTAAAATGTTGATATCATTGTTGGATCCAGTAGCTCCAAAAAAAGCATGCCATATCCATGTGTGCGTATAAGGCTACGGCCTCTAGCACAACAGTGGGTTTTTTTTTGTGACCGCTAAACTGGCCTGCCCAAGCAAATGGGCAGTTCTTCCATTCCCAGTGCATGCAGTCAAGACTTCCTAACATGCCTGGGAAGCCTCGACGGCTTGCCTTGTGCAATAGCCTGTGAAGGTCAGCTGGATTTGGAGACCTGAGGTACCATGGTCCATACATGGCTTCAACAGCGCAACAAAACTTACGGAGTGATTGAAGAGCTGTGCTTTCACCCAATCTACAGTACTTGTCGGTTGCGTCAGCCGAGCATCCCCATGCAGGCATACGAAATACAACGGTTAACTTTTGCTCAGGAGATAGCCCTTGTCGTCCGAGCCCGTCTTTTTTTTGGCGAAAATATGGCTCGTGGTTGACAACATCATTCAAGATGCGGTAAAACAACTCTTTCAACAAAGTAGTTGGACATGAGATTGCGATGTCGATCTTCCCTCTCACGGTTCTTGTACTCACGACCGACTACCGACCCACCATGTTTGGTGGCTTCATTCTCCGGTGAAGTATAGTGGGCAATGGCTTGTATCACTCTTTGATGATGTTCCTCATCATCTGAATCATCATCAAACATAAAGGAAAATATGGCCTTGCCACGATTATCCATTGAAAGCTTGAAATGATATGAAAAGTATGGGAATGAATAAGATGATGTGCATGAAATGGTATAAAAAGTATGAGAATGAAAGGAGATTGATGAGATTGACAAAGGAAAAATAAATTGAGAAATAGATAAAATGTTTTTGGTAGATTATTTGAGAAATGGATGGGTATTTATAGAGTTTGGAGTGAGTTTTGGGGTTGGATCTGATCTAGATTAATTTAAAATATTATTTTGACTGTTGGATTTAAATTTCAGCCGTTGGATCTTTTTTTTTACCGTTAAAATAGCATAGATTTAATCCCCATCGTTGATTTAAGTTAAATGTACATACAAAAAAAAACAGCAACATTTATTCAAATATTGCCGTTGGATTCCAACGGTTACTCAATGGGACAGTGACAAGTGGCGCGAAGAGAGACAAAAAGGAGCCGCAAAATTTGGAGGTGGGGGCCACGCCAGAAACTTTTGTACATGGGGCTGTTTGGAGATGCAGGTGGGCTCCACGAAAGGTTTGGGTCCAGGCAAAAAGTGGACTGATATTTGGGTCCAAATTTGGGTTTTCCCAAATTTTGGGTCCTTCACTTTGTTGGGATGGGGGAGGTTTGGGGCAATATTTTGGGTTTGGGTCCTTGCATTGGAGATGGCCTTATTGGGCCAGAGGTATTTAGGGTTTTTAAAACAATTTCTTAAATGACCGTTACGTCCTTTTTGTTTGTTACAACCTCGAATCAAGTGTGTTGTTCCTCTACGAACGCATTTCGACGAGCCGGACGCAATGGCGCAACTCGTTTCCCCAAATTCCTTCCGGATTTAAAAATCACTATTTTACCCTTCATTTATTAAATAAAAATTTTAAATTCCAATATTTATTAATTCATTTATATTATTTTAATTTATTATATTATTTTTGTTCGGGATGTTACACTGATAGGGTTGTAAAGGTTCGGTTTGGGCCATTCATTTCCATTCTACACCAAACCCACAAAGATAGAAAATTGTTGCAGGTGCTGGCTGAACGTTGGTGGGACACAACCCACATGTTTCACTTCGACAATTTTGGGGAGATGACAATAACTCCCTTAGATTTCGCCCCAATTACTGGGATTTCGGTACATGGGAAGCCGTTATTGTACAACGTCGATGCTTACAAGCATATGCCTTACCTAGAAAGTTTATATGGTGACCGCCTCCCACAGTTTAATGGCAATAAAGTAAAATACAGTACCCTCCAGCAAAGGTGTCAGGATTGGTGGCCAACAACCGACACCGAATACGATTAATATGCAAGGGTGTTCATTCTTGCCTCCGTTGGCTTAACCCTATTCATCGACAAGAGCTCTGAAGTGTACTTGTACTACTCACCGTCTCGAACTCCTTACCAAACTATACCAGAACACGCAGCTTATGTAAGTCCTTACACACAACTTTGGTCCTCATTTTTTTCATTTCATTCAAACAACATTGCAACATAAATGCATGTTTCCAATTGTAGGTCAAAGCTGAAACAGCTTCGAAGACGCTACAAATGATTGCTGGGTTGACATCCTTATTGTATGATAAGTGCAAGCATGCGAGAACAGAAATCCGGTCTTTGAGAAATTGGAAGGTTTGTGTCTAATATCGTTTCCTTAAAAATAACATAAGAATATATCAGTGTTACTGTTTCCCTGTTGTCATACATAAAACAAGATTGTAATCTAAATACCAGTTTACATACGCTTAGGCTATATTAAGGCTATCTGCTCACCACAAAGTCTTACTGGATTCAGTTAAATATTTCCTTGGATAACATTGTATGGACCCCGTATATGAAAAGAAATAGGGCATTCTATAAATTTATGCATATCAAAGGCTGTTTTAGTTTTGTAATCCTTTCACATATGTGTCTATTCCATTGTTGTATCTTATGTGATGAAGCATGAGGTTTATTATAACAACACCCACAATTATTCTTGTTACCCTATCTACAAACTAATACCGTGGCCGAACTTGTTTCTTGCAGGAAATACGGACAAAATTTGTTAATGATAGGAGGAGGGATCACCCAACAAATGTGACAACACATGGACGCAATTCGAAGGGAAAGCAAATTCAGGATGATGGGTTTATTAGCACGGGTGAAGATGATGACAGTGACAATGCTGATGAAGACCCATCTGAGGAGGCTGATGAAGAAGAAACAGACCAGGTTATTGAAGAGGAAACACAGAATAGTGATGAAGAGGAAAGTGATAGTGGTGATGACAATGACGAGGAATGTATTCCTGCTGATGAAGACCCATATGACGTTGATGAAGATGGATTTGCCGATGATGTACCAAAGCACGAGATGGGGGTGGGGGAATTTGGTTGATGATAGCCTAGAACAACAAACAGGTCACACTCAAGATGAGGACGTACAAGCAATGAAGATCGAAGGAAGCGTAAGTCCACCCGCATCAATGCGCAAACTGTGGCGGCAAAGTCAAAGAGGCGGAACTAGGTTATTCATTGCTTTCTGTTTATAAATACAACTATTTTGTAACACCTTTGGTTTTTGGTTGACAATGTACTTGGCAGGACATACTTTTTGAACAATATACTTGTTAAGGTATTGTTAAATAGGATTGCCTTCTCTAGTAATTGGCAGGGCCACTGCTGTTTAAGCCACAATGACCACCCGTTACTTGTGTTTTATTGAGGTCATTAAGTTAATTGGGGTTTGTACAATAAAAGGTCTGGGTTATGTATGTAATAACTAAAAATCGTCCCTATTATTTCATCTTATTTTCTCTTATTTGTTATTGTTCGTAATTTGTTTCCTTCCCCAAACCTTTTGCCTCTGCTTGCATTTTTAACAATGTTAAATTTATTACTATTCACCCATATGCTTTCTTTAGTGCTAAGAAAGAAGACTTGAGGAGGCAGCAAGCCTTTTCGATCAAATCCTGCAAATTAGGCTGCTTGAAAGTGTTGTGACTACACCTTCATTGATGGTTATTGCAACAAAGCTGATATGGACAAGCCTTTCAGTTATAGAGATGAGATCGTGAAGGGCATAAGGCCAACACAAGCATGGTAAGGATCCTTTTTATACCTTTGTTGGATTTGATAATGAGAGCCATGGTAGAATTTTTTCATCTCCAAGATGTACAAAGTCATGGTCAGGATCCTTTTTATACCTTTGTCTTGAAGATGTACAGAGTCATGGTAGAATTTGTCTAATCCACGTTTTTCTATTAGGTTCATCCACTTACTTCTATTATCCATAATTGGTCAATATTTTTTGGATTTCAAATGCATGACATAGTCAACTTACAATTTGTTCTGAAATGTAGTGTTCAAGCTTCGGAATTGCTCATTCATGCCTTGTTCAATGCCTTTATTGATGCCCACTGCCCTAAAAGTAACACATACCCAACATACTAATGACCTCCAATGTATTCTACCCATGTACACATACCCAACCTTCTTCAAACATGTACAGAGGGTGGTTCCTGTATTATATTTCGCCTCATGCATCCCAATTCACAATACATTTCGTTGTATTTTCCTAAACTCGTGATTCAAACATGGCTACCAAATTGTAACCTAAATTCATAGTAATTTGCATTGGATTCCGACATAACAAATTAGACCATACAAATTTCATATCCAACCCTTTCGTTTATTGGTTTCAGGAAAATAAATCAACACAAATTACACTACACCCAGTCGTCTCACAAGTTCAATAACAAGGCAAACTCAAATGCAATGGAGGTCAAACCCTCCCAGGTCCATGTCAAAAATGTTTTCATACTACTTAGCTACAAACATTTCTTCATCCTTTCCGCCGTCTATCCTCTTTTGCATCACCTGCATTGAAATTTAAAGTTTGGGGACATATGATGTCTATGATGACGGTCTTACCATGCGCACTTTAACCAACTGAGGTTGAAACATCCTTTCCAAACTCATTTTGCACCGCATGCTTCACACGTTCCCAACAGCTATTTTTTGGGTTCTTCACCAACCTTAACGCCAACTTCAAACGCTCAACGTCCGAATTCCACTTAAGTGTATTTGTCAAGGACACAATTAATACCCTACTTATGTAATAGCAACTACACCCTTATTTCCGAAATAGTTAGGGACAACACGTTCAACTTACATGCTTCAAAATATTTCCGCATGACTCGTAATGCTCCAAGAACTTCATAACATATAGGCCACCATCGTAACCATTATTTTGCTGTGGAACATGTGTCCATGAATGCACCTCAAATTGCAACAGGGACTTCAAATTTGGATGGATTGGACATGGAAGCGGGGGTTCTCCATTCAAAGTGGAGTTGAGGAATTTCAGCTGCATAACAACATTTGCAATTGGGTAACATTTCCCAACTCCACAATAAAATTACCATGTCTTGAGTGTGAATATTATGGCCCCTTCGACTTACGGGTGTCGATATACTATCTCATATCTCTACACGTTGCAAGCCCAACATTACTACCACTAGGAACCAATGACCGTTCGGTCTGTCCTCCATTGTGATAAAAGCCTGCACAAATAGGATGGTTATAAGGCAGTGACAAATATATATATGCTAACAATATTGTTAAGAATACAATCTAACCATCTCAGCCAATTTCGCATCACGTATAAAATCTTGCATATACTTTTCTATCCGTGTCCTTGATATTAATTTGGAAATATTCCTACTACTACCCAACTTGCAAAACCTACATTCTGCAATACGATTAACGAAACTTTAAATACCAAGTACGATACATAATGTAGGGAAACCCACCAAACTCAACGTACATAGAAATAAAGCGGAAGGTAAGCCTTTTTCGAGTCACTGTCATGCAAATAAAACATCGCCATTGTTACCACCGACAACCCAAATACAATGTTCAAGTTAGGGTTCCTTCTACTGTGTAAATGAAAAACATGCTTCCGTATTACATACCTCACCCACGATAGGTTTAGAAGGACCAAGACACTCCATGTCGCCTCGTGTTAGGTGATGCCATCCATTATCGACAACGATCATACTACAACACATTGACGTTAATAATTGTACAGTTTCAACCATGAACCACAATACACACAACTAATTATTTATTCCAATTCCTACGTAATTCAACTGCTCTACACATTAATTAAAGATTAAATTCATAACTCAACATGCAGAATCGATGAATACCTCTTATCATCATCATTGCTGAAAATGTATTGCAACACTTTCACATCCTCATCATCCATTTCAAGGTTTCGTAGCTCTTTGAACGGACCAATTGCTAACCTCAGTCTTTTGTTTATTTGAATGTCTAACGAAGCCTTTGCAGCCACAACACATTCCTTTTCCTTTTCTATGCCACCCTGGAACCCAAGACAGACCCTGCTGATTTGCCCGACATCAACCCATGTCGGGCCCACAAACTAAACAAGTTCCCTCTTCCCGAAATTTACACATAAAGGGGCCAAGACTTCTGCCGAAAATCGGGTAGAATCTCCTCTGAAATAAGGACTATCCCAAAATTAACAACTTGCTAGAACAGATAAACAACCCAAGCGCCAGCACGCATACAACATATACATAACAGGCCTCCGGCCAATCAAATTCGACCCTAAAGGATGATACAAAGCAACTCTAAGAATTTCAAATTAAATAGCGGAATACAAAGTTAAAGATACGGGACAAAGATGTCCTACAATTCAGTCGAAGCTCGGGAAGAGAAGCGCACAGCCGAACAGAAACGACGCAACAACTACGGCCTGGGGGGCGCAAAACAGAAAGAGTGTGAGTGGACAAAAACAAAGTTTTACATACTTAAAACAAAGTACTAACCCCACCTTTTAAAACCATGCAAACCATGCATATGAAATCCTTTATATACGTGATTGATTTAGAAACCATATCATCTCAAATTAATGTGAAAACATTCCGGCTTAACACCGTATTCCGAGCAAACCAACCTTTAACCTTTTCCGAGGCATGACCTCTCAAATCAACCCATGTAGGTTCATAAAAGGTAAACAAAAGGACTTGTTAACGTAAAAGCATAAAGATGGAATAAAATTCACATAAGGTGAAACAAACCTTAAAATGCCGAATAACTCGTTTACATCAAGAAAACCGAACTCGATAGTAATATAGACATTAATTGTAGTTCAAAATATTTATATAAATATATATAAATATATCAAATCCAGATTTAACAATCCAACAAGTAAAACATAACAAGTACTAAAATCCAATCAAGTACTGAAGTCAAAGTAAGTGCAAAGTTTCCCAATCTTCCCCAAACTCACAACCACGTGCTCACAAGTACGACAAGCGAGGAACGATTCTCACTAAAAGAAATATGAATACGAAGCTACTAACACACGCGTATATGTATAATATAACCTCAACACCACACAAAAGTACCAGGGGAAAACAATCCAACAAGGAATCATTTGACTGGACACCAGACACAATCACAATGGTCCAGTACCCAGGGTCAAGCCGTCCAAAAATGGACTAAGCTACCCGGCCCGTATGGCAGAATTCTCAATACCCATACGTCCGAAACAAGTCCTGCGCGCAAACTACCCCGTTAAGGGTCTACAGCTACACCCCGTTAAATTATGTACTGGATCGAACCGTATCATATCAATCGCCACACGATAATCAATATAAGAACAGGGGGAGGTACATAACAAGGTGCTACCCACACACACATCAATCGTCACGCGATAACAATATATATATATATATATATATATATATATATTCAATCACAATGTACCCAACCCCAAAATATCAGACACCCGGACATATACAAGTCCATCAATCCCATAACCAACATATATAATCAACATAAGGACATCACCGTCCCAAACATATATTTCCATATTCAAAATAGTCATAAGGGTCAAATGACCGCATAACAGACCTTAATCAATTCAAATGTCACATTTCCTTTAAAACCATATTCAAAACCCAATCAATGCTCAAGCTCATAAAACATCGAATCAAAACCCAACTTAAACCAAAAGTCAATAAACATCAATATAGTTACATAAGGGACCTCACGTCCCGACACAGGGCATTCCAACCCAAAGGTATATAATTAAGGTATAAAGAACTCATTTGTAAACACATGCTGTTAAACCAAACATATAATCCAAAATACGTGGTTAAGTTGTAAATACAACTCTTACGAGTATAACCCAATAGTATACATATAGAATTCAAGATATAAAAATATGATTTTCCAAAGTATAGAATATACATATATATATATATATATCCAAAGGTATGAAATATAACTCATAATATTCATAACTTTAATATTAAGGTAAATAGGAATTTCCACAATTAAATCCACCATATAAATTATATAACGATTTCCCAAGCTTACAAGTAGCTTAAATATATAATCTTTTTAATATATTTCAACCAAAGTCAACCAAGATTTTAAAACAATTATCACATTCAAGATTTAAAACAATTATTAAATCTCCTTTCATGCATTTCATGCAATTCATTGAAATCATGTTCGTTTGAAAACAAAGTCCACTCACCGTTGGTCCTACGCTGCATAACCCTAAGAGGGTTCCGCCCGCTACGTATGCGTTGCCAGAGTACCTAAAGCGATAGATACGAAAATTGGATTAATACCGTGAACCGAACGAGAACCTTAACTTCAAATCCTACCAAAACCCGACTTAACGTGCACGTACATCGTACGAAAGATTCTAAGGTCAAACTACCTCTTTTAATCAGTGGGACCGCCCCGGAAGACTCATGGTCAACCGGCGGTCAAACACCCATTTTTTATCAATCCGAGCCCGCTGAGCCCATGACCTACAAATTGATCCGGACATTCCTACAAGTCCAACAAAGTCAATTACGTGGCAAGGCGACCGCAACCCTGGTCAAACTTGGTCAAACTAACCCGACTAGGTCAAACCGAGCCCGTAGGTCCCATGACCTCCAAACTTACATCCGAAAGTTCCTACAGGTTCAACACGACTTAAACAACGTGTCCTAAAAGTTTGGTCTCGATCGGACGGTCCGATCGCTCATGATCGCACGATCGGACGGTTACAGTTTAAATCAAGCTTTAAGTCATTGATCCGGAGCATCTGGGGCTCCGATCCACAATCCGTCAATTCCTACATGATCCTAAAAATACAGGGAACAACATACTAAGAATTGGGATTGATCCGATGGTCCGAACACATCGAACCTGTATAATGCGCAATAGGCGTAACTCTGTTCGACCGTCATACGAACTCCAAATTGGAATCCGAGCACACCTATGAGCTCGGGACAACGTAAGGGTAATTTAGGAATGAAGATTGACAATTACAAGTGGGCCCCGCACAGCCACCCACACTGGCAGCGCATTGGGTGCCCAAAGCGATACTGTCGGTCGGAAAATCTTCAAACCAACGGCCATCCTTCCTGGGGTAGCTAGACCTCAACCTCCTAAGCATTTTATTCAACTATGGGAATGTCTCAAACGGACGGCAAGTGGCCGAAAATTCAATCTCAAAACCGGCCAAAACTTAGGTTATAGATTTTTATCACTTAGGCTCAAAACCGATCAACAATACCTACATAAACAGATAGAGCACGAAGAGTAGATGAGGTTTCATACCTCACTCGACGGAAATGGTGGCCGGAGTCGCTGGAAAACTCATCGGAAAGTTCGAGAACCACCGAACTTTCAGTCGCTCCAGTTTAATATCAGTGGGCTTTTGAGCTGGGAAATTGGGTAGGCTAGGTAGAGGACGAAGAGACGAAACTTTTGGGACTGGAATCACCCGAAACGGACACTCATGGAGGAAGAAATCGCAAATCAAAGTGAAGAGGGAAGAAATGAGAGAAAATCGGAGAAAAAGAAGAAAACGTCGACACTGTAGCAATTTACTGTAGCGGCACTGTAGCCGCATATCCACAAACTCGTTTCGACAAGCCGGACGCAATGGCGCAACTCGTTTTGCCAAATTCCGTCCCGATATTAAAGTTGACCAAAATGCCCTTTTATTATTAAATTCTTATTAAATTCCAATTTTATTTATTGAAATCCTTTTAATTCATTTTTAATTACCCAAATTAACCAACTCAATTATTTAATTCATTTTCTTGTATTTTTAGGTCAGGGGCGTCACAGCGCAGGTTCTCGCCTTCAACGATTTTGATTTAAGTAAAAATATCCTTTTTCATATTTGACTTAGAGAGCATTTTTATTTTAATACCCAAATTGATTTCATTGATTAATATGGTTTCCTTGTATAAACTTGATAGAATTGGAAGTTATCTTAAAGGATGTATATGCTGACAAAATGGAATAGAGAATGAGAATTGAATAGGCAATATATTGATATATTGGCCTTAGGGCAATTAGTTGGCAAAGAGGAGAATAGTTAAAATTTCCAATTGGTAAAAGGCCTCAAGGAAATTTCGTCGGCAATTGGTTGGCAATTGGTTTTGATTAAAACTTTGTGCTGCTTAGTTAAAAGGCCCTAGGGCAATTCGTTGGCCTTAGGTTTTTATAAAAACGTCATATACTGCTTTGTAAAAATGTACGGCTTTCACATATTTTGGTTGAGCATATATAATTCCAAGAAAAGCTGTTGTGCATATATTTGAGATAAATCATCAAGTGTTCCATGTTTACTTGGTGATTTATCAAACACTTTAATCATTCATATTGCATTCAGTTGCATTGTTCGGTGACTCATACGGTTGAGGGCATCAAGACCGTGGTGGCGGTTTTTCCTCCGGCGAGCTTGAATCGATCATGACCAGTATCGGATTCAACATAAGGAGAGTTGGAAGAACTCCAGCGAGCTTGAAGCAATCGTGACCAGTATTGCGTTCAACATAAGGAGTGTCGAAGATCATCCCGCGACAGAAGTTGAGTTACGAAGAAGTCGGTAAATAGAAGGTGTCTAGGATAAGTGTGTGAGTACTTCTTGTAATCATCGTTCTATAGTGGATTTGTGTTGGACTGAGGAGTCCAGTGGATTTTCCTTAGATGTGAGGTTTTACCACGTAAAATAATTCTCTGTGTGTTCCTTTATTTTATGTTCAGCACGTTTTAGGATTGATAAGCCATATCAATCCTGCTACCAAAGTTAATTTTTTATTTATCTATTATAATCTTAAATTGGCCTATTCACCCCCCTCTAGATATTTTTAATCATCCTACAGGTAATTTCAGGTCATAACCTGCTTGTCTTGTGCCTTACATGTATTTTCACTCTCGATGTCATTCCTGCATTTCCTTTTTTTTTTTTTTTTTGTGTTTCTGTCTGATGTAAGCATTTGTTTTGTCTTTTTGTTTCTGTATTTCCACTCTCAAATACACATAATTATATTTTTCCCCCTTGTTGTTTTTTTATGTGCAGCTTTATAATTTGGGTAAGAGTATTTCTTTTACTTGATCAAACAAGTCTCAGAAAGCAAAAAAAAATGGTGGAAAACAAAGGTAAGCCTAGGATATTGTATTATAATTTATAAGTCTCGAATTCTGTGTTGAACTTGGTGTTCTATATAAGTATCGCTGAAAATATGTTCTTCTTTGGAGTTGCAGATTGGTAGTGTTTGGTTGACTTTCATTAGGAAAAATACATACGCATTTGTTTCTGATATCCATATGAAATTGTCATGACTGAAGCTACTAGATGTATATATCACTATCCTTGAAACTAATTGAACTATATTGAAGGTGTCATGACTGAAGCTAGAGGACGATAAGGAAACGCAAGTATTTATTAACATTCGAATGATACTATCTATCCGATTCATGTTCTTAGTGATCGTTAAAGATATGTCTGGTGGCTTTCTTTTATCTGCATTTAGTCCTCTGTAGAATGCTAGTCTTTGTTGTTGATTTTCCTTTTATTAATTTTTTCATTTGTTAATGTGATTTGGTGCTTAAAGAGGATTATAGGTAAATGAAATATTGAAGAACATGTTCTTAAGGCTTATTGCTTAAACAAATGAAACAGTGAATAGGTAAGACATATTGGTTTGCTAATTATTTCCATCTAGCAGCTGTTCACAAATGAATTGGGGCAAGTTTTCCTGTTTTGTTTTTTTTTTTGGGTTTTTTTTTTTGGGAGCAGTTGTAGTTTCTTGTTTGTTCCAGCTCCTAATTTTGTGGATTTCTTATCCACTCTTTGTATTAGCTTGCTTTCTTTAATACAAATCGTTTCTTCTATAAAAAAAAGTGAATATTCTTATGAAATAGTGGTTGTGGCAGAACTTATAGGGGGGTTATATATATGATCCATGTAATAACTTGTAGGGGATTAATTGTTCGTTGTTTACTCATGGTAATAAGTTAAGGACATAGTGGTCTTTGCATACATTATTAGAGTGTGAGCCAATGGGTCTTCTATATTATTAGAGGGTTGAATGCTATTGACGTTGAGAATTTTACTTAAGAATTAGGTATCCATATATGATGCAATTTGCTGCATTCTTCTTTCATTCTTGTGTCCTTGATTCTGATAATTGATGCATTAAGTATGATTTTTAGTTCAATTTGCTGCATTTCTTTGTATTAATAAATAATATCTCTAATTATGGTCTTTCTATTCTTGTGCAATTTGCTGCATAGGCTAACTGAGAAGGGGTTGACAGTGACACACATTGCTTGTTGTGTCTACATCAAAAGGCTACGTCAAAAGGTGTTTAAGGCTCGCCAAGGTGTTTAAGCCTCACCAAGGTGGAAATTGTTGAAGTTTGGCACACATTTGATGCGGAAATAGGAAGGAAAAGCAGCATGTGACCCGTCGTTGGTTCCGGAACTGACTGGTCACATAAACCCGAGAGCAACAGTCGCGAAGTGCTGGAGCTAATTGGAGTCTATGTGCAAAGAGATCGGTCGTCAAGTGTTTTTCTTGCTCGGCGTGTTTTGGTATTTTACACTGGTTTTGGGGTTTTTTCTAACCTATTTGGCTAAGGTTAAGTCTTCTATTCCTATTAGTTTTGTACTTAAGTCCTATGAACTATAAACAGGCACTTTAGCGCTAGGTTTTCATAACGTGAGAAAACAAAGGGCATCAAATTGGGTTTGAGCCAAGGGTGAGAGAGAAGAGAGCTAGGATTTGGGAGAGAGAAAATGGGGTTCTTCATTGTAACCAAAGGGGTTGTTTCTTACTAGTGAATTTCTCGGGGATCACCATAGAGGACGTAGGCATCATACCGAACCGCTATAAATTCTTGTGTTCTTTGTGTGTTGTGTGTTTACTTTTCGGTTGGTGTGTGTACTTTATATTTGCGTGTCTTATGTGTGGTAGTTGCGTAGTCCAATAATGACAAGGTCTTGGAATTTTTTTGCACAACACCGTGATATTGGGTTGAGCAATCTTGTAACCATTTCTTAACAAATATATATCATATTAAAAAAGAAATAATTTTTGAAAGTGTATTTTTTAGTTGGCTATTTCCTAGCAAATGTAAAGAGTATGTACGTTGGTTATTCCTAGTCTTAGAATTAATTGTAACTTGCGACAGTTGAAGCTTGCGGTAAATGAGGAGCATGATTGACTAGTGTTACATAGCAAAGCTCTTTTCTGGTAAGAATCATTTGCATTTATATAGGATTTGTTTTCCCAATTAAAGATTGATTTGGTGTAAAGTCTATACAAATCTGCATAGAGTCTTAAATAAGGAAGAGGTTTAAATAAGGCCAATCTCTTTGTTTAGTAGGTAAAAGAGTTAACCTAGTATATAAAGGGTTGGGCTGGAAGTTTTCTTCGATCTCTCTTGCACTCTAATCAAAATTGTGAGATTGTTTTATAAGATCAAGGGAGAGAGATAAAAGGCTGTTTGGTTCTTAGATTTATCTAGGTGATAGTCTGAGAGCATAACACATCATTCATTCATCATGGAACTTTGTGGAAGCTTTGCTTGTGAGGAAGATCAACCTGCGTGAATTGGTGTTCATCCAAGAGAAAGTGAAGAGGACGTGTTCGTACAAGACAAGAGTATTTGATCAATCTTATTTTGTGGTGTAAGAAAGTATCAATTGAGTCTTGTATATGTCCTTAAGTTTTTAGTGAAATTGGCTGTGTGCCTTAAGGTTTTTCTCTCCTATGTGGAGGGTTTTTTCCTCGTGCGAGATTTCGTACAAATACTTGGTCTTCGTTTATTTTCTCAGTTTGTTGTGTTTTGATTTTTGCTGTGTAGTATAAGGATTGAATCACATATCAATCCTGCATATTGCATTTTAACATTGATCCATCCAGGTTTACAATTACAATTGGTATCAGAGCCAGGTTCTCTAAACTTACACTACAACACAAAAGTGATAATGTGAGGAAAAAAATTCCTCACAATAGGCAAAATTACATCGCACTTATTTGTAAGTGACGCATTTTTGGCGTCACAAGTATCGTCACATTACCCCTCTCACCAGAGATCAAATGTGACGATTCGAAGTTAGAGTCACATATAGTATATTGTGATGATATATGAATATGTCACTTTTAACAATATGTGATTCTTTATTTTTTGTCACAATATTTTATTTTTGACGTATAACAACACGTCACCAATTTCATTATTTGATGGCTAGCAAGCAATCACAATATTTCAAATGTGATAGAGGACGAGTTGTCACATGTAACAATTCGTCATATTTGGTAGTTTGTGATGTTACACAATTCATCACAATTAAACATATGTTATCATAATAAATTTTCATCACAATGAATACATCTGATGTTCGATGTACTAAATATAATAATTGTTTTAATAATACAAAATTAAGTACTTTATATCATAAATGAATAATATTCATATATAAGTTCATGTCGAAGTTAAGTGTTCCTTGAATAATAGCATAACCAAAAGTTGCAAAATCTTTATTTACAACGTATTAGAATGCAAACATCTTTATTTCAAAAATATTAGAATGCAAACATGCGAATCTCAACTTAAGTTGTTGCAGGTGGTGTCAAAGCTTCCCTCAGCATAGCCATCAATTGTGCATTATCCAACTCACCATTGGATGCCTCCAAAACTACCACCAAATTAGCCCCTCAAATCTGCATTATCTTTCTGCACATTTTGCATATTTGTAGCAAGAATCTGCACTGCAAATGAAAATCTTCATGGATTTCAGCTACTTTATTTATAAACCAATACTAAATTATTTTTAGGATGTCCTATGGCTGCATGACAGCAGCAAAATAAGGGCTTACATATCCACTTGTGGTTGATATATACAGCCTCTCTCAATAAGACCTTTGACCTTTGATGGTGCTCATGGAAAAGAGTGATTCCAGCAAATAATTACATCTCATATAGTTGCCTTGATGGTTAAACTACAAGACATACTACTGCATAACACGTCACGATGTTCTCAAATTGGGGAAGGGAGAGAAAATGCAAATTTGAAATACTGTTGAAATCAAGAAATACCCTATTTTTACAAGCATTACATAATTCCTGTTTAACATACATTAAGAGAAGGGAGGCATTAAAGAGTGAGTATATAGGTTATGGAAAACAACCTGCCAGCACCCAAGAAGCACACCTGTCTAGGACAATTTTTAAAGGGCAGAGTTCCTGTGTGATAGCTCTAACAGCAGCTGCTTCGGCTTCAATCTGACCCCAAAAAAAGGGTTCAAAAACAAAATTGACATGTAAGTGAAAAGAAAGATGCAAAGAAACAAATAAAAGGCTCCAAAAAGGCTGTTACCTCATCTTGAGTAGCAGGAACAGGTGAAATATGGTGTGAGGCATGGAACATACTAAAATGGTACAAGGTGGAGTTCTGAAACCAAATCACTAACAAAGAAATGCATAAGCATACCAACAAATCGTAAATACCGAGTTGACAATTGATGAACTAATCCTAATTTGAGCTATGATTATGTAGTCTGTCAAAGATTTGATAAAATGACAAACAATAGCTTACTTTTATCAAAGTATGGATCGAGTATAGGTTTAAGAGCCTCCCTGCAACAATTCAATCATGAACGCACAACTTCAATGAAAGAGTACTAAGCTGAAGCTATGAAATTATACCCGTCATAATTTTGCAGATAAAAAAATCAAACTTTAATGTGCTTGATTTCAGAGAATACTTATCTATGCTCCATTACATTTAGAACTAATAAATAAAGTCCCCAAATTTAATAATCGAAATGATACATAAATACTGATATCAACTAAAAATCTTCTTTTTTTCTTTCACTTGATAGCATTGATAATTTGAATAGGAAAACGCAATCAACAACACATGAACAGAGAGAAAGCAAATACTAACGATATCGGAACCGAATACTCTGTGCTCATATGCAAAACGTTAGCACGCACAGGGGGATTTGCAGACTACAGAGAACACATACAACCCAATTAGCCAAAACTCAAAAGCCTAAAACTTTCATCAATCCATCAATGAGATATTAAGTTCACCTTAAGTATAGGTGCTACAGATCCATCCTTGATGGTAAAAATATCAGAAAGTGAGAGAGACTAAGAAGTGTGGCCATGTTTGAGAAAAAGCGGTCCGTGCTGATCCAAATCCTAGCCATCCGATCGTACAAGGCGGACCTCTGCTCCTTATTGGAAACTATAGAATCTGGAAGGAAAAGACGAGACCGTGAAGAAGAAGAAGAAAAAGAGTGTGCGATGAGAATAGGGGAAGAAGGTCTTCTTCTCGCAGTTAATTTATGGTAGAGTCTTGTGCAACTGAAATTTGTATTTGGAAATTCCTTAGAGAAGAATACAGAATATAATTCATAAACCCTAAATCCAAAATATTTACAAAAAAAGATAATAAGGATTTTCAATACCCTCAGAATTGATTTGATTTGAATCTTCCAAAGAGAAAGGAAGAGATGAGTTGTTACCTGTCACAATGAGGTCGAGGGCGAGCCAGCAAGAGATAGTCAGAGAGCAAGAGCGCAAGAGAAATCCAGAGATCCAGAGAGAGAGAGAGAGAGAGAGAGAGAGCGAGAGGGAGCAGCATCAAGGTATCGAAAATATTGAGCTCAGAGACAGGGAAGGACTAGTGTTAATGGTGGGTTGGCTGGGTGGGATTTGGGGGTTTCATTTTCATTCGGTGTGGGGGTATCGATTTGCAGAGATAAGGAGAAAGTAGAGATATAAAGAGATGGAGAGCAAAACCTGGTGTTATTTGGTCTTAAGGAGCTTCGAGAAATCGATGAAGAATTGGGGGAAAAACCCTATCGTTTCTAAGATAGACAAGAAAAGACGAGTATCGTGAGAGAGAGGAGAGAGGATGAGGGTGAGTTAACATTTCCAAAAAAAGAGGGAGAGTATGAAATATTGCGAGGAGCTTGAAAATTTTTAGTAGAAAAATTATTGTAGGCACAATTGTGACTCCTTAAAATGTTATATGTGACCCCACCGGCATCACAAATAATTGCAACTCTTTCCCGCCCATAACCGCCCTCCTATTTGTGACGAATTTGGTCTTTCTAAAAAATTGATGGTCTCTTGATAATTTTATAAGTGACGACTAGACAAATTCGTCACATATTCATAGCAAATGTGACGAATTTACAAGCCTCACTTTTAATTTGGTCACATTAGCCCATTTTTCTTGTAGTGTTATTTAGAGAGATCATAGGGACTACTGTGATGGATCGAGCAGTTGGATCAATCTCACATCCACCATACTTTGATGGTGAGAACTATGGTGCTTGGAAAGCAAAGATGAAGGCGTTTCTTTGGTCACTAGATGCTTGTGTTTGGAACATGGTAGTTTTTGGTTACTCTCCTCCAACCAAAACTATAATACACAAATCAAAGAAAATGTCTGAAGAAGGTAAGGGAGATGGTGATGTTGTCACTGAGGAAGTTGTTCTCAAACCTCATGAAGAATGGACACTAGCTGATCAAACTCACTCCATGAATAATCAAAAAGGATTAAATGCTCTATTTACTGCCTTATCTCCTTATCAATTCTCTAATATTTCAAATTCTGAGACCTCCAAGGAGGCTTGGGATATCTTGCAGGTCACATATGAAGGAACAAATGCTGTTAAAGAGTCAAAGCTTCAAAGGTATGTCACTCAATTTGAAATTATTAGAATGGAAGAAGATGAAACCTTTTCTGATTTCTATGCTAAGTTAAATAGTATTGTCAATGCTTGTGCTAATCTTGGAGATAAAATTCCTGAATCTAGAGTTGTCAAAAAGGTACTTAGATCACTACCTTCTAGGTTTCAACCTAAGAAAACTGCAATTGAAGAAGTTAGGGACTTAAACACAATGAAAATTGCAGAATTAGTTGGGTCTTTGAAAACCTATGAAATGGAGCTTCCTACTGTGAAAAGGAGTAAAAACATTGCTCTAAAAGCTGTAAAAGAAGAATGTGAAGAAAGTGAGGAAATTGGTGATGAGGAATTTGCTCCAATCACTAGACAGTTTCAAAAATTTCTCAAGAGTAAAAATTTTAAGGAAAAGGAACAAGTTCAGGATCTAAACCCTTTAAGTCAAACAATTTTAATTCTGAAAAAGGTTCCAGACTTATTAAACAAACTGAGGGTCGAAAATGTTATGAATGTTTGGGTTTTGGACATTAGGCAAAAGAATGTGCTAATACCTTGAAGAAATTAAAATCTGAAAAATCTGCTCTTTTTTCGCATCTTGAGTCAGGCAAAATCTGCTCTGATCAACTGACACAATGAGATATAGGGGAATAGCGAATGATAACCCTAAAGTAACAATGTCGGAACCCACCAAAGTAAAAATCAAAGGTATTTGATTGATAATAAATGAAATTAACTGACAATACAATGTCATGAGTTGGCTTAAATAGAAAACAAAGAAATCCTAAAACCGTTGGAAACCCTAGGTTCCAAAATATTCATAAAACTTAGCTAACAAGAAAAGAAAAAAAATCCTAATTAAAATCAAATTAGGAAAATATTATCTTGATTGATAACTGATTCTAAAAATATAAATAAAACATTAAAGTAAATATAAATCTTGATAAAATCCATTTGCTTCAATTTCTTCAATCGATCCAAACATCCCAACAATGCACTTTCCTTCTTTTCCTAGCGTCATAATTGACATTTAATTGGAACTTCCATCTCTGACACGATTTCCTTCCAATTTTGAGCCACTTTAATTTAATTAATTTTCACACCATAATTAACTCATATTTCGTCCTACATCAACAAACTTTGGACTCTATGAACCAATTATATATTTGTACTCCCTTAACACTAGTAGGAAGAATATTTGGAAAACCTGAAATTGTAACATAGCACGAGTGGAGGAAAACTCTAACTTGGAATTAACAAAACCATGGGTTTATATAAAACCCAAACTGATTTTTCGTAACAGTAGTGACCATTTCACTAGTTGCAATTTAAACAAGGCTTTTTATCACAAATAGTCCTTCAGGTTTACAAAATTATCACGAATCGTCCTCCTTCAGGTTATCATCTAACCATCAAAATGGTCCTTCTGTTAGTTTCTGTCAAAACTGACGTTAAAAAGTCACGTGCCTGCTTTTTGAACGATAATCTCGTCATTCCACTCAACCTTCGACCAAACCCAACTATCAGAATCCTTTCCCTCCATTTCCTCATCGGTTCCTCCATTTTGGCGCTCTAAACTACAGACTGCAGTATATAATAACCTTTTCCCTCCATTTCCTCCTCGGGCCCTCCTATCTATTTGGGTTCCAGTTGGCGCAATTGGGGTTTTTTTTGGGTATTTGATTGATAAAGCTGGTCTGCAAAAAGGAATATCTGGGTTCGTAAGAGTCAAATACGCATTATTCTTCTTACAAAAGTGACTAGATGGATGAGTCCGAGGAGTTCTTTTGAAAGGGGGGGAAACAACCAAAGTATACATGTTAGTTTTTTAATAGCTCCGTCTTCTCCAGTCCCCCTTCTTTCTCTGTGTAATTTTGTATCCGAAACCCAGTAAAATCATCAGTCCCAGGCTTCCTAGCAATGGTTTGCGCACCAAGATGTCCCTGTGCACCACTGGACCCAAACTGTCCGTCAACCCATCACCCCTACAGAATTGAAAAGCCTGTAAAACTGTGCCATTTTTTCCTGGCCCTTTTTTTTCCCCCCAAAAGATGACCTCCACTCAAACTGCCAGACACCAACACCCCAATCCTTTCTTTTGCTTTTCCTAATCCTTTACTTAGCTTTTCCACCAAAAGAAGCAGCACTCAGAAAAAAAGAGAAAATGAAAAGACTCAAGCTCCACCACCCAAGGAAAATTTTGTTTTCTTGCCCATTAAGATAATAAAAGCAAACCAAAAGGAGACAGAAAGAACATTCACTTTTTTTTTCTTTTTTTGTTTGTTTTTTGAAAGCCCCTGAGATTAGCACTTGCAAGTCTTCATACCCGGAACCGCTGCACCAAGCTGAGTTGCCTGCGGCTTTGCACTCTCCGCCCGTGGATATGTACTGTCTGAAGCATCGCTAAAACCGATCACCCGCACACCTCACTTGTGGGTTTGTTTAGCCGGTTCCTTTACACACTCGCAGGGTACCTCATTTTCCAATTAACCTTCCTCTCTGCACCGATGAAAACACCAGAGCAAACACACCTTGCATACACCACAGCTCTTGCCACTTGTTTGCACTCACCCTTGTGATATATGTTACCCTCCCTCTCGGAGTTACTCTTCCTTCTCTCAAGGGAGAACTCTTCCTCTCCTATTGGCAACCCTTCCTCTCCTATTGAGAGCACATTCTGAGGGTTGGGTTTGGTCGAATGGGTAGTGGAATGATGAGATTATCATTTCAAAGAGCAAGCATGTGAGCACGTGAATTTAACGTCAGTTTTGACAGAAACTAACAGAAGGACCATTTTGATGGGTAGATGACAAGACTTATTAACACAAAACCCAGGGACGATTCGTGATAATCTTGTAAACCTGAATTTTTGTGATAAAAAGCTTTAAACAACGGCAAACCGTTGTCATTCACATATTAATTATAATAAATTTCTGTGGTGAAAGCATATTTTTGGTCAGCATTTAACGTCTCTTCTAACGGCCTGGCTAACATAAGGTTTGATTTGTATGTTTTCCGTGAATTTAGGTATCTACGTGCAAAATTTAAAAGATTGGGTACTAATTTCAAACAACCCCCAAAATTCAAGTACTTTAATGTAGGTAACCCTAAAATTTAAGTAATTAAAATTAATTTTTAAAACCCACAATTTGAAATGATCCCCAAAGTTCAGGTCCTTGACAGTGCAGGTCGCAACTGGGGGAGAATGTCAAGGACCGCCTACTTGAGGCTGTAGCCCGCGTGTAGAGGGCCCATTCCCACAAAGCCCGCTCTAGATGGCCAGATCTGTTGTATGTTTGCACATGTTGGAATATGTGGAAATATTCCCTATAGTTGACTTTTTTTAGTGTCTAGATACATTGTATCTTCTAGTACCTTCCCTTGTAATATGCTTTATTTTCATATCGTTCTAAGAGCATCTCCAACAGCCTCTTCAACCACTTTGGGATGCTCAAATAGGTGAGCCACATCGTAAAAATTCCTCCAAAAGTCTCTTCAACCTTAGTCATCAAATCTGCAACCCCATTCTCTCTCTTCAAAACTAGTAAGTTGACTCGCTTCTTCAAAACATTTATTTTTCTTGATGGGTTTGATGTAAATTTAATAAATATTATTTATTTTCTAGAATATTATCTTTTAAAAAAAGAATGTTATTAATTATTATTGTTTTAAGTCAAATATTGTATTAATTGAATTGAAGAGGCGATGAAAGACAAAATATTAAAGTATCAAATAAGCGCTCTTCAAATTGCCACGTAAGTCAACAAACTTCAATTGAAGAATTTTTTTTGCTACCACTGTTGGAGATGCTCTAATCCTAGTCATCCATTAGGAGCTAAGAGTTGTATATAAAGGGGAGGCCTGATTTGGCCAAACATCTCAGAGTTGTGTAGTTCTCTCTTGAGAGCAATACAAGTATTCTTTCTCTCAAAACTCTCTTTAAGTGTTCTTACGCGTTCCTTTGGGTGTTTGGATCCCATTTTTCTGATTTTAGGCTTACTTAGCTTTGTCGAGGCATCGACCGAGTCTAAGGCCGCACATGTCTCAAGTGCTCAAAGCTAGTCCCATGAAACTTAAGCTTACATAAGTTATGCTTTACTTACTATCAAATAAATAAATAAATAAATAATTAAAAGTTAAGCTTTACTTGTACTAAGTGCCAGTTTTACAAGGTACCAAAACTTGCAATTTTTTTGACCAAAAGAAAAGAAAAGAAAAGGAAAATTCCAATTTTAAGTTTAATTTCACTGCTTGACTTTTCTCTACTGATTCTAAAGGCTTCCAGTTTCTTGAGAGAACTCGATATAGCTTTGTGCTTGAAACTATCAATGGCATCAGCACCTTATTTCTCAGTCTTAGAGCGCCGTTAGCTCAGCACAACCTTTAGCTTAGTGTACTTTTAGCACAGCACAACAGGAATTTCATACTTGTTTGTTCTTGATGCGCCTTCAGCTTTTTTCGCAACTGGTCTGGTTAAATTAATTTTTGCTTGACATTTAGGGCATGGTAGGATATAACTTAAGACGAGAACTGCCATTCTATTTCTATTCTACGAAACAATGTCACTCTACCAAGAGAAACCATAACGGGGCATAAGATTATCTTAATCGCCAGTGCCCAGCACTAGTCTCGACCATGTTAAGGATTTTCTAAACTTCGTGCTTATCTAGCATTCTTTATGTTATTCAGAGTATGCTATTCAGATTTCTAAAGCAGCACATACACCGAACAAAACACAAAAGCCAAAAAAATACACTTCCACTTTGTACACTTTGTACAGCTAACCGCAACGCAACCCCCACCCCACAAAAGATTGAACGAGAATTTCATGCCAATCAATCATTAAATAACGACAATATTCATCAAAGATAAGTAACCTCATATATCCAGAGTACCACCATTTTGATAGATGGTTACTTTCTTTGCCTGTTCCTTTCAGTATTATTCTTTGAATCTATCATTAACCAGACAACAAAAAAGATAAACTGCCCTAAACTTTTTTAGTGACTCAAAGCTGGTCTTTCCACCTAAGATCTCTCGCCTTCAAAGGACATGGGCAGTTTCTTCAGGAGCGATGCGGGGAATACTTCTCCATGAGCTGGGTTAATTTAGCATCAAAATCCTTCTCCAGTTCTACCTCTTCCTCCCAATGCCTCCGCTTCATTGCAGCTTTATTGTCTTCATGAGCTTTTATTAGCATATCCCTCTCTTCCACAAATTCTTCCATCTCTTTTTCTTGAGATTTGATGAAGTTATCAATTTCCACCGACCTACAGCCAGGAGTATGAGATAAATAAAAATCAAACAAAACCAGAAGCACCGCTTTAGGACAATCATAGGGGTCCTAACTTTCTCTAGTCAATACATATTCTTAAACACACTTCTTACTTGTATTTCTTTTCCTCAGCATTTGAAGGATTGACATACGACTGCTTGACCTTGTCGCGCTCTTCCTGCTGCAGCCTCTCAAAGCTTTCTTCCCTTGCATCCCTTGATTCATGAATTATTTTGATTTGGTCTTTGAAAAATTGTTCTTGCAGATACATCTTTTCACACCAAAGTAAATAAATAAATAAATAAGCAAACAAAATGAAATAAAAGAGCAAGTGCATCTGCCAAAATGAACAAGAAATACAGATTACAATAACACATTTAGAAGCCATATGGAAAAACAAAAAAGATTGTAAACCACACAACACAGTTAAAATAACAACCGCACATCAAGCCGAACCTGGATGCAAGTGTAAAGCAAAGTTCAAAAAAGGAACATGCAAAAGATAGAAATGTGAAACAGATACTGAAAAAAAAACAAAAAACACTACAAAGGTCTTTGTCAAAGTGCAGTCCAAATTTTATGTGCATTTCAAACAAACAGATTTTTTTTATAACCATTCCAAACACAGTTAAAAAAAGGTACATGCAAAAGATAGAAATAAAAAATAGAAACGTGAAACAGATATTGAAAAAATAAAAATAAAGGCTACAATGGTCTTTGTCAAACTGCAGTCCAAATTTTATGTGCATTTCAAACAAACAGATATTTTTATTACCATTCCAAATAAATAGAATTAGTATAACCACTCACCCCACCCTCAGAAAAAATAATAATTCTCCTAACTGCAGGCTCTTGATTCAGACTTGTACTATAGTTGTAACTTAAAGAAACAATACCAGCATGGACATCCATAAATGTCCCCACCAGAATATAAAAGCAGAGTCTACCAACTGCTGCTTACCCCACAACACGAGTTTCAATCATAATTTTGGGGTGTAATTATATATCTGAATAGAGAATAATACCTCTTCCTTGTTCTCTTCGTGCTGCATTTTGGTCCTTTGTCTTACAATACGATTTTCCTCCGTTGTTTTCCTGAGCTTCTCACTAACTATATCAAGAGATTCTTCAAGTGCTTTGGCATGCCTCTGTTCCTTAGCAACCTTGTTCTTAAACCAATTAAGCTGTTGGTTGTCCTCACTCATTTGCCTGATTTGGTTCACAACCATCTCCTGGTACGATCTCATCTCAAATTTCAGCTTCGATTTACCTAATTAGTGATCGAAACATGTAAGACGTCCATATATAACATTAGCACAGATCTTAATAGCAGAGAGAAATCCAATGTATCAAAGCTAGCATGTGAACTTAAAGGATTTAAGTGAAAGCTCATCGTTTTGTACGCAAGATACCACCCAAAACAGACACAAACATAGAGCATGGCATGGGTGGGGAGAGAGAGAGAGAGAGAGAGAGAGAGAGAGAGAGAGAGAGAGACCTTGGGAATGCTGGTTAAACATGTCCAAGTCTTCTTTCACCGCCATGTACCCATAAAGCTGTCGCTTCCCACCTGAATGAAATAAGACACGACGACGATCCCAAGCATCTCTGTCTGTTCCTTGCTCTGTAAAATGCTTGTGCAGACGCTCAGCCTCTAAATAACCCCTCGCAGACGCTTCAAAGATCAAAATACTCATCCCACGATGTCCCTGTGGACCATATGAGTGCCGAGCCCTCACAGCAGCATAAGAGCTGAAGTAGTCAAGAAGCTCCTGATTTCCCATACCAATCCACTGAAATTCAAAAGCAACAGAAAATAAGGACTGGAATGAAACCAAGACAAGGAACCTTTAGCAATAATCATGGCAATGTGCCCCTATATTTGAGATAGTAATTTGATTACATAAAATACTTTCAAGCAAGAAAAACATCATTCATACCTTTTCATTTTCATCCTGCTCAAGTCTAGTGTTCATGATGACAACCATTGGAGGCCACACAATTTCATGATCCTTTTCCTCATCTTTTAAACCTTTCCACTTACCAAATGCTTCACCAGCAGGTATAACTGTAGTTCCCTTCCTCCGCAACTCCTCGTCCAAAAGCTCCGCAAGCTCTCTATGGAGCATCACCCTCTTTGATCCTTTTGTTTTGGCATGTGTCATTAGGGGTTGCAAGCCTCGGTACCAGTCAATGGCACCAGGACCACCTTGGCATGCAGGACAGTGCCACTGCCTGGCAGGATCATTAATCTCATCAACAGTTAAACTATCCAAAATCTCAAAGAATTTCTTGAACCATCTGCTACTCTTTCGAGTTTCATGACTCTTTTCACTTGAATCTGAATCAAACTCATCACTAAATAGCTCATCGTCACTGTCACCCACAGCATCAGAGTTGTCATCATCATCATTAGCCGTAGCAGCAGCCACATCGCCGTCCTTGTCATAGTTTCCCTGGCCATCTTCTGAACCCTTGGGTTGAGTGAAACCCGCTCTGGATTGCCAGTTCCATCCATGGTCCAGCGGAGGGGGAACTACTTGTTGCGGAGCCACATAGTTGTTTTCGGAAACCCGAGCAGAAGACTGCTGCCTTACATTTCCTCTTCCGGCTTGTTTCCTAGAATCAGCAGTTTGTGATGGCCACAAGTTCCCAGAAGCCCGACCTGATCCACCACTATTCCTCATACTTGGCTTCTGAACATCAAACTGTGCCCAAGCTTTAGAATTAGAATTCTGAGGACCCCATTGTTTTGCAGTACTGCTTCCAGCTCTGTTCTTTGATTTCCTGGAAATTACCTCCCACTCTCCGTCATCTTGGGCCGAGTCCAGGCTAATGCCTGCTACACCATGAGTTAACTGCTCAACCTTGGGGCTATTGACTTCCGAGACATCTTTTCCTTTGGGATTTCCTCCATTTCTTCTCGCACTCATCCTAAAGAATAATACCTTCTTTGGATCAGTTTTAAAATAAAAAATCACAATAAAAACATTTAAAAGTTTGAGCCTAAATTATCTTATAGGATCAAGGACATTGCAATTTCGCTTTTGTAGACAATAACAAAATGATGTACGTGTACTTTCATTACAATATCAATATTAAGTGTCGAATCATAAGATGATGGTATACATTTATATGGTAAATGATACAACAAACAACAAAATTAAAATATCAATATTAAGTGTCGAATCATAAGATGATGGTATACATTTATATGGTAAATGATACAGCTAGAAGATGACAAATATTTGAAGAAAAGCACATCATTCAATTTATTGAGCCAGTCTTGAACTTAATGCACCTTCTAAACAATTTTGTAAGAATCCGTTACAAATGAAAATTCTAATGCCCCAAAAATATACAACATATCTGTTGCTAGAAGTAGAAAAACTGGTTTTTTGCTTCCATTTTTTGTACTTTATAATGAAGTAGACTAACAGGCAACATAGGAAAACACGTGCATAGAAAGTGAGTAAATGAGAGAGAGAGAGAGAGAGAGAGAGAGAGAGAGAGAGAGAGAGAGAAAGTGGGATATAGAGAGAGTTCATTTAAACATGGAAATCACAATTTTCCAAAATACACTTGAAATCCTTTCCATTGACCAAAAAGCAGGAATCAACATACACTGCCAGACTAATCATACAAAACCAAAAATCTTACATTTGATCAGTTTCTTTTCCACTTCACACATCAAGATTCAAAAATAATGTCAAGATATGCACAAGACATATTCCCAGAAAAAAAAAAATTGTTTACTTGTACAACCTTTCAGAGCTAATTTACCAACTTCAAATCACAATACCCATTAACAAAATAAATCATTCAATTCATCAATTACATAGAATGAGTTATATAACACCCATCATTCATTCTCCAAAATGAAATTTTTCTACTTTGATGCCCTATACAAGGCAACATGCATGATAAGCAGCCAAGTAATTTTCCACGAAATAAAATATTTTCATAAACTGTTGGACGATCATACAAATTCCACATTTTGTTTTCCAGTTACAGATTTTCTTCCTTTGACATAGAATCTTAACCGACAATCTTTCATACACTCTTTAACTCGGCACCCTCTTTTCTTTAGAAATATTTGCCACCAAAATACCTCCTCAACCAAATATCAGGAAACACAGATCCATTTTATTTTTCTTTACCTTATTTTCTTAGAAACAAAACAGAGCGCAAAAAGAAGGTTGTTAGACAAACATAAAAAAGCCCTAAAATTTTCACAAAGTTTTCATGCACAGAAATGTGATGGATCTAATATTCTAGAGAGAGGAGGTTCAAAAAGGGTTTTAGCGAGAGAGAGAGAGAGAGAGAGAGTGAAATTAAAAGCACAAGACGCACTGAAACAGATTGTTGTGCACATTTTACTTCGATCTACATTGCTACGGCAAAAAAATATATATATTTAAGCACAAAGTCTCAAAACTACACAGATACTTAAACAAAGCTCACAAGTACATACGCACATCTTGCTAGAGAGAGAGAGAGAGAGAGAGAAGGAGAAAACCCTAATACAAGAATGGAAGATAGATACGGCGATATCTATTTAGAGAAGTAAAGCTTCAATAGAGATTACTTGAGGGACAGAGCCGATCGTTGTCGGAAAATACTACTGTACGCCGGAAACGGAGGGTTTCGTCTCAATGGATGGCGCAGGGCGACTGAGAATCACGCGCTCGCCAACAGAGTGAGAGTGAGAGTGTGAGAGTGTGAGAGTGTGAGTGTGCGAGTGAGAACGAGAAGAAATGGCGTGGAAAACAAGTCTTCAGAAAGACCATGCCCTTTATTCCCGAGTCGAGCCTGCGCACTTCTGTTGGGTCCGGAATCCAAATTATTATGAAATCTCGTTAATTGAGGACATCTGTAGTAAAATCGTTTTGATTATTTTTTTTAGACAAACTACAAAACAAATCCCAAATTATAGGTCATTTTTCAAATTTATACCAACTTTTTGGGACATTTACAAATAGAAGGAATGCTAGTAACATTCTCTTCCAACTTTCTTTTTTGAACCTTCTCTTTTCTTTTTAAGACATGCATCACTTCTCTCTCACTCAAAACAATGTTTTTAATTTTAAAAAAATATTAAATTGTATTACCATATATGCCCTTGACAAAAACTAAAGAGTAAAAAAGTTTTCACAGTCCCATCCCAAGCATTCCCAACGTCTCTCTCTCTCTCACACACACACACATATGGGTGTGATGAGAAAAAAAATCCAAGATTTTTTGTCTCTCTCTAATCTCTACAGACCCTTTGCTTACCAAATCATGAAAGTTCGTTTGTGGGTAAAATTACCCTAGAGCCGAGCTTCATATGGATTGGAATTCTATTCAGAGATAGACTTCTACTTTGAGGCAAATTAGGAAGCCTACTTCTATAAGGATTTGATGATCTCCAAGCTATTATATAGGCAACTCTCAAACTTGAGAGGGGTTGCTCGGGCAATAACTCAACCCTATTATATCAATATTTGATCTTGTTCATTATAATTATGAGTGTTGTGGGTGTAATTGGGATATGAGTTGTGAGGATCAAACACTTTGTATCTCTTATTCTTTGATCATTCAATAATGAAAATACCCAACATCTCATGGGCCATGAATGTGAACGTAGCCCGATTATGGGTGAACCACGTAATCTCTTATGTCGCTTGATTGAATATTCTTACTTAATTTCTATTTACAAGTGCAATCCCTAAGCACTAGAACTAGTTCTAGGAGACGACCCTCTTGGTCATGCCAAGTTGGTTCTAGGGGACGACCCACATTTTCAGCAACTCCCAATTGGTGATAAACCATGTCACTAAAGAATACCAAGCTCTAGATGGAAGCATGAGTGCCTACCTAGCCAAGGTCAAGAAGTTGTTGGATGATTTTATTGGTTATGAAATCATTCAAATTCCCCCGCTTGAGAATACGAAGGCTGACTTCTTGCTTGATTGGCGTCTTCTTTTGATATTGACCTTGGTAGATCTATCCCAATGGAATTCTTATAGAAACCTAGCATAGAGGAAGATTGCGTGGCAGTGTTCCCTATTAGTATCGAGTCAACTTGGATGGATCCAAAACGTGATTATCTAGCTCATTGAGTCCTGCCTGAAGACAAAGCAGAAGCTCAGTGTGTATGGTATAAGTCATCCCGATATTTGATCATCAACAACAAGTTGTATAAAAGAGGTTTCTCTTTGCCATACCTACGATGCCTGACACCAGATGAAGCTAATTTACGTGCCTCGTGAAATCCACGAAGGCATTTGTGGAAATCACTCAGGTACTCGATCTCAAGCATTTCTTTGCATCTCCAGCTCATCATCAAGCTAATGGCCAAGTTGAAGCAATCAATAAGTTGATCAAGAAGAACTTGAAAACAAGGCTAGACAAGGATAAAAGGACATGGGCCAAACTATTACCCCAAGTCCTTTGGGCGTACAGAACTTCACACCGAACATCCACCGTACAACCTAGTATGAGGAGGATTAGGTTGTTCTGGAGTCCTAGTTTGAGGAAAGCTGGTTTGCTTTGGAGTTTCACTCCGAGAAGGATTAGGTCGTCTGGGATGATATAAAAGGTTGAGGCCATCCTCTGTGAAAGGTATGCAATTCTAAGCACTAGAACCTATTATGCAATTTTACTCTCAAACACCTAACCGACTTAAGCATTGGAGGGTCCTTGGCCGACACCACATTGGTGTCACCCCCGGAAGCTCTTTCGTTTTATAGGTTCTGGAGGATGACTTGGTTGGTCACGCTGACCTAGTCCGAAAGAATTGCCCGACCTCGATCTCGAAGAGGTCATCTTCTGTTGAACCAATTTTAGGCATCAACAGTTTGGCGCCGTTTGTGGGAATCGACACTAGAAGCCTTTGAAATTCTCCACTTGTTTATGCTAATCGACATACCCTCAATGCCATTCACATCGTTTCAATCAACATCTTCAAGCATGCCTCTCGGCACCATTCTTGCGGAACCAATATGAAACACCATCCTTGCTAAATCAAAGAAGATAGGTGGGCCCTTCAAATTTCCTACACACCTCCATGACATTCTTGCCCCTTGCAAAAGATTATTTGTTTGTGGGTTTTCATATGTGAATGCCTTTTGCATGCACCAATCCTCACGGCTCATTCCTCCATAAAGAGCCGAGTTGTTCAGAATAAACTTGTGCGCCTATTGCTCCTCTCATGCACAACATACAAAACAGCGCACCAAGCGAATGGTTTTCTCAAGGCACTTACCCAAGCTTCTCATATCAACAGCCATCGTATTGCTTCCACAATCGGCAGCCTTCGAAGGACTTCCCTAGTCAATTTCCAATACAGAATTTCACCCAATGTTGGGTTGGGCCCTCCAAGTTCATACCCATATATTATCAAACTGCAAGCCATGCTCAAGCTACAAATTTTGGGAAATTCAATGAGAGTACAGATTGGCACCCATGCCAATAATTTTTGAAGACACCCAAAAGCTTCAAGTCAAAGCAAAAAGCTCCAAGTCCTTGCACGACTAACTCGTGTAATAATATTTTCAAGACACAAAAATCATCAATGACATATGTGCAACCCTTGCCGTTCAATTTCATAGGAGCGACCATCAACTCCAAAAAGTGCACAGACTGCTACGAGTATATAAAAAGCAAAGATAAAGCAACATATTTTTCATATATTGGATTGTTCAACCAAAAAGAATCTCATGCACATGCTTTTTAATTTTTGAGATCCAAAGGCATGGGTCAAATTCCAAATTGCAGAATCTATGAGAATCTATGACGTTCCTAACTTTCTCTACATATGCACTATATTGTCAATGACACAAATCAATCCAACTTATGCAACAGAGCCATTGAAAATTCTACAGAAGACCACAAGGTTATTTGGAAGCTCAGACTCATATTCAAAGGACGCAAATCATGGCAGCCACTCAAGGAGCTCCCAACAACGATAGACCCACAAGAAAGAAAGAAAACAACAAAAACCCCAAAGGCAAAATCAACATGCTCGCGACTCAAAACCATTTGGGAATTTTAGTTGGGTTTGAAATCCACAACTTGGGTTTCTTCCTTTACTAAAGTTCCAAATCAGAACTTAACGCCATCAACAATTTGTCGTTGCCAAAAAAAAAATAGAGAGAAAAAAGAGTCTTATTATAACTACTGATTGCTTTTTTGTGCATTTAGAAAGTTTGAGATAGATTATTGACTTTTCGGATGCATTATAGCTCGGGAGCAATTGCAGAAGAAATTTAAGACACTAAGGTAGCGTTTGGGAGTGCTTAAATTTTAAAAAAAGCTGCTTTGAAAAAATTTCAAAACTAAAATATGTTTAGTAAACATCAAGAATCAGCTTTTTTAAAATTGCGGTCGATGACATTGTTTTCTCAAAGCGAGGAGAAGGCAGCTTTCAAAAGCTGCTTAAAAAAATTTTAACTTGTGGTTTTAATGAAATTTTGGGTACCCCATAATGCCCTCACTTATTTTTCAAATGGACAGTCCTTGTCCCTCCGATTACACAACTCTTGCAAACTCCTCGAATCAAAGTGCGAGAGAAAGGAGAAGAAAAAATTTCGCAAAAAAAGTGCAAAGAGAGGAGAAGAAGAAGCCCCATCAAATCAAAGAAGAATTCATACTCAACCGAAGAAGAAGCCCCTACAACCTTGAAGAATAGTTCAAGGATCTAAGATTTGAGAGCAAGAGAAAAACTGAGAAGTGAAGAACTCAGAAACATTAAATTATAAAATAAACGATAAAGCAACCACACCTTCAATTATTTTACCAACTACCAAACCATGCAACCACAAAAGATTCAAACCCCAACTTCCCCATTCCATCATGTCCAACCAAAGAAAATGAAACCCCAGCTTCCCACCAAAATAAAATCCAATCTTACAATCTCACTCACATACATAGAGGAAAGGACCATGAACTCAAACCTCTCTTGATCCGGCTTTGGATTGAGTTTTTGGTTTTGAGATTCTTGATCTGGGTCTTTTATTTCTTGGTGTTTTGAGGTGATGGAGAAGAGAAGAGAAGAGGAGAGAGAGAGAGAGAGAGAGAGAGAGAGAGAGAGAGAGAGAGAGAGAGAGAGAGATAGATAGATGGGGTGGGGTGGAGTACGGTTATGGGTTTGTTTGTTTTTAATTTTGTATATATATTTATATATTTTATTAATATAACAATATATATATATATATAACAATTTTTCTAGATTAAATTTTTGATAAAAAATGTAAATTAAAAAAGAAAAAAATTTATGTAGTGAATTTGGGTTTTTTTAAATAAAAAGTAGAATGAATGAAAAAACAAACAGTTCATCTTCATGTCCTTTTTGTCATTATACACACTAAAAACACTTCGATAAAAATTTACCAAACACTTTGACTACTCACAGCAGTTTTTCAAATACATTTTACCAAACACCTATCTGTTTTTTTTCAAAGCTGATTATTATTAAAGCACAGCAGAAGCAGTTTTTTTTAAAAGCACAGCAATGCCAAACTAGCCCTAAAGATTATTGTGTGAATTTTTCAGAATTTTTCATGAAGCCAATTATTCCAGAAAATCCAGCCAAGCAACCTAACTTGCAATCTCGTCAGAACTGCGCTTATGTGGGAGATTGAAGATTTGAGGACTTTCACAATTTTTCCAAGTGATGTGCGATATATTCCTGGAACGCTAAGAGATAGAGCTAAAATTCCCATATTTTTCAAGAATTTTCTACAAGGTGGAACAACCCCAAACCGTGCATGCAAGTTGACTGACGTTTTTCCGAGTCGAAGAAGGATTCTTTCCTTGTGTTTGAAAGTCTACATCAACTACAACTTCGATGCAATTATAATTTGACTCCAACTACAATTTGGAGACCAATTATAACTCAACTTTAACTCCAATTAGGATACGGAGTCCTATTTCACATCCAGCTTCAACTTCAATACAAAGTCCTATTTCATGTCCAAGTCCAAGTCCAATTACAATTTGGACTCTAACTACAATTTGGCTCCAAGTCTGATTAGGATGCAAAGTTCTATTGCACATCCAACTTCAACTTCATTACAATTTGTTTATAATCAAAACATCAACTCTTCATGCAGTTTCAATTGAAGTGAAATTACAAGATGCAAGTTTTGTTCATCTTGCAAGACTATCTTGGCTCCATAACTAGGGACTTTGATTGGAGTCCCACCATTATTAAGCTACTTGGATTCTACATATTATTCTACAAGGAATTTCTACAGTTGAATCGAGAATGCGACTATTCAACATTGATTTTTCTCCAATTCCTCAGCAACTCCGAGTGAAGCTCATAGGGACGAAAGGTCCGAGCTATATTTTTTTATCAAGCTCATATGGACGAAAGGTCCGAGCTATACTTTTTATCAAGCTCATATGGATGAAGGGTCTATATTTTTTACCAAGCTCATATGGACGAAAGATTCGAGCTATATTTTTTATCAAGCTCATAAGGACGAAAGGTCCGAGCTATATTTTTTTATCAAGCTCATATGGACGAAAGGTCTGAGTTATATTTTTTATCGAGCTCATATGGACGAAAGGTTCGAGCTATATGTGTATATATATATATATATAATCAAGCTCCATAGATTTGCCAAGCTTAGATGGACGAAAGGTCCGAGCATCAATTTTTACCAAGCTCATATGGACGAAACATCCGAGTTATATTTTCATCGAGCCTATATGGACGAAAGGTCCTAGCTCAATTTTTGCCGAGCTTAGATGGACGAAAAGTCGTCGCATTTAGGTGGATGAAGGGTCCAACCTCATAAAATGTGGAGCTGCTTGTTTCAAGACTGACAAAAGGTATGGTTTCCCTTATTTATTATTTCATGTGCTAATTACTTTGTGTTATTTATCATGACGCAAGTCTCCATCATTATTATATACACTTTATTCCTCCAAATTATTCTACTACAATATTCTACAATGGTCAAGTGGACAAAAGGTCCAACCTTATAATTTTTTTAGATCAGTTGGACGAAAGGTCCAACCTTGCAATTGTCAAGCTCATGGGGTCGAAAGGTCCAATCTAGTAAATGATCATGTTTATCGACATAATGTTGTGCACAACATCCTACATCAGAAATTCGTATACTTACATCATATATTTATCTACATCAGAATTCAACTCAATCTATAGCTTTCAAGCAATTAATATTCAGCTCAGTGTCATCATCAATTTTTATGCAATTCCCCAAACATGACTCTTGTCTGGGGACTTGGGAGACTTCTGTTTGTGGGTAAAATTACCCTAGGGCCGAGCTTCATATGGATTGGAATTCTATTCAGATATGGACTTCTACTTTGAGGCTAATTAGGAAGCCTACTTCTACAAGGATTTGATGATCTCCAATCTATTATACAGGCAACTCTCAAACTTGAGAGGGGTTGCTCGGGCAATAACTCAACCCTATTATATCAATATTTGATCCTGTTTATTATAATTATGAGTGTTGTGGGTGTAACTGGGATATGGGTTGTGAGGATCAAACACTTTGTATCTCTTGTTCTTTGATCATTCAATAATGAAAATACCCAACATCCCGTGAACATAGCCCAATTATGGGTGAACCACGTAATCTCTTGTGTCGCTTGATCGAATGTTCTTACTTAATTTCTATTTACAAGTGCAATCCCTAAGCAATAGAACTCGTTCTAGGGGACGACCCTCTTGGTCATGTCAATTTGGTTTGGAAGGATTGGGGACCTCGATCTCGAAGAGGTCATTTTCTGTTGAACCAAATTTAGGATCAACAACTTTTTTATAAACAAAAACCAAATAAAAACAGCAAATAGTGCTTTGGTGGTGAGATTTGAGAAATAAAAAAAACCAATTGTTCGATTACAACAATGGGGAAAGAGAAGGAGGTGGGAAGGTGGGGTGAATCTGTGGAGGGTGGGGGATTGTTGGGAGGGGATGAGGGAGATGTTGTTTGGTGGTAATGAGGGGGAGAAGAAGTGGATTTCTTTCATATGCTTGTTTGGGTACTGGTCATGGCTGGGTATTAGTGTTTGTTTAGAGGAGAAGTGGGGAGGTAGAAGAAGGGTTGTGGGGGCAACTGTGGGTGATGGGCTGCAAAGGATAGAGAGAAAGGATTGAGAGTGAGATAATATTTTTTAAATTGAAGAAATTATGGAAGTCAATATATTTAAATTAAATATTTTATTTAATAAGGGTAAATTTGGAAAACAAAACTAATTTATTTGATCATTAATGACACTGTTTTAAGTGTAAATAAAGTGACACATGTCATGACAAGAAGAGAGAAGGTGCAAAATAAAAGGTCAGAGAGAATGTTGCTATCATTCCCTTACAAGTACATACTCAAACTGGCGAAAAACCTACAAATTACCCCCATTGTTACACACACCGTTAATAAGTCTGTTAAATGCTAATGTGTCAAACATAGCACCAGTTTTTAATGACATGGACTTCCGCGTGGACAAAATAATTAATAAACAATTCTTTATTTTTTCAAATATAAAAAAAAGTTAATAATTAAATAATTAAATTAAAACTAAAACAAAAAATTATCTCTCCTCTCTCCTCCAACATCAATCTCTCCCCGCCGTAACACCCCATCTTGACTAGATCCCGAGCCTCTGCATCTAGCATTGGTGCATTTACACGCATTTAAAAGAATGCAAATTATTAGATTAATCTAATTATTTTAATAAGTACACATCATCAAACTTGTATTAAACTAAAAACTAATTAATTGCACCACATTATTTCCCCAGTAACGTAACCCTACCCTCTTCCTTCTAAAGGGAATATTATGGGAATGGTGTTGTGTAGAGATTTCTAGAAACTCTACAACCAAACTTTGAGAGTATAAATCACCTAACATGTCATATCTAATATGAAATCAAAATAAGAGAGGAAGAATAAAAGAAAACTAGAGATTCATGCAAGTCTCATTTAGTCCCAATCATTATAAGTCTATGAAAGTGTGCACCAATGACTCTAAAATCCTATTTGAGAGAAAGATAAGATGTTCATACCCTTGGAGCGAATCTTGAAACCAATGATTGTGTTCAAGTAGAGGGAGTGGTCCCTTTTTTGTTGACTCTCCCTTTGATATTGATTCTCCACCTTGTAGCTCTCCAAATAGATACAAATATATGTATCTCCCCAAAGCTCTTCACCAAGGATGAATGTGATGAGAAAATGAGAAGACTTGGAGGAGAAGTGGATGTTAGTCCTTCTCCTTCAAGGTGGCCGGTCCAAGGGGTAGAGGGAGAGAGAGCTTGATGTTTTCTCTCTTCCAATTTCACCAACTTGAAAACCCTAGGATGATAGGATGCCATAGCTACATATTTATAGGATCAAAAATGTCACAAGAGTGACAAAAATGCCCTCCCCTAAGTGTGTGGCGCACCTCCCCTTTGTGTGCCCTATTTGTGCCATCTTGGTCCAACACATTAATCCTATAATGTCTCACATGTGCCTAAGTCCATATGGTCCATTCCCTTTTGAATTTCCAAGTCATATGAGACCTTTAATCAAATGATTAAATTAATCTAATCAATTTAATTACTCTAGTGACTTAACTAATTTAATCACTCACTTGTCTAGCAAGTGTTGGTCCAGATCATCCTTAGTTGACCGTGTCAAGTGTCGGGTCAACATTTTGACCTTTGACATTTGACATTTGACTTTGACCTTTGACTTTCACATTGACTTTGACCAAGTCACAAAATCATTTATTCTCTTCTTAATTTCCCAATCGATTCCTTTTCGATGTGCAATCTTATAGGTTCTAATTAGCGAGGCAATAGGTATGAATGATTCATTCTGAATCAAGTGTGAGTTGTATCCCTTAATACAATTCTCCCTATTAGCGAAGGCTAATTACAATTAGTCCTTACAGGGCTTCCACAAACCATGAGTGACACCTAACAGTATGTCTTACCCAAGCTAAAAAGAATTCATTTGGAGAACCTAGTTAGTTCATGATTACAATGCAATTCGATCCTTCTCTAATTCAATACTCTATGTCATATTCTCGGGATATGGTAAACTTGTGTCAAAATTCCTAATATGACATTTCTAGGTTATATAATTCAATTTGATGAAATTGCGAACGTTCTTGTTTCAATTTCAATTTGATACTTTGGATAAAGATTCACGAATCATATCTTTAAAGTATTCTCTCTTCTTACTAAGAGTAGAGATTCCTTGTTGTACATTCACCTGTCTCTGTGTATGTGATCGATGCATAATTACATATCATTTTGTACCCTTCTAACTTATGATTTGGTTATGTTTTTGAGTTAAACTTGTGCTTTTAATCTATTTTGTGTTTGTTTCAGTGTAATAAGTTTGGGACTCATTTAATGCATTTTGGAGTCAAGTTAGCTCAAAACGGTGTCTGCAGATCAGTCAACTTCACGGATTGGACTCTACTTTCTCAAGAAGAACCAGATAATGAGCCATACGTCATTGGAAAGATACGGAAGTCTATTTTCTGGATCATTTTACGGTTCGTGATTCCGAGTCCTCTAGAAAAAGTTATACAAGTTTTGGCAGCTTAAGGTCAAAATCGGCAGGATCTGCGTTACTGGGCCAAAAATGACTTTTGAAGGCCTTCCCGAATTTTCCTTGAGTTGGGCTGCATATTCTTGGAAAGATAAGACAAAGAGCTTCAAGATCCATATTTTTGCAGATTTTTTAGAGTGAAGGAACAAGCCCAAATCGAGCCCACAAGCTGACTGCAATGCATTGTCATGCATGAGCTAATCATTTTAGTGGTGAATTGAGTGGTGTAAGTTGGTGAAGTGAGTGTGATTAATAAATTCAATTGTATAATTAGATTTATACTTCCCCTAGGCCTATAAATAGTGAGTTCTCCAAACATGTAAACACACCCCAAGGGGGGGAGCTCTCAAACATCTCTCTAGAGCTCCTCTCCCTTCTCTCCCTCAAAATTCTCTTGGTTTTCCTTTTTAGTTCTAAATTGTTGTAACAAAATCCTTTTGCTAAATTTTCCTTTAAGTTTCTCTTAGTTGTAATTTATTTTTCATTGTAATGTAAATTCTTTTCTTAAGTTTTCAAGTTTAATTAGTTTCCAAGTTTCAATTGTAGTTCTTGTTCTTATTCATTATGCTTATAAGTTAATATGCTTGTTTGAATGAGTGATCACCATTAAAACTTGTATGTTAGCTATCTTGGTTTGAATTAAGAGTAGACACCATGCATTAATTCAAATTGAACTATGAATAGGAAGAGTATGTATGGACATTCGACAATAGGGATTAGATACATGCTTGGTTGTTTAAAACATTCTTCTATGCTTAATGGATTTCTAATGCTTAATTTAGGTTCGAAAACAAGGATCTAATTAGGGAATTAGAAATACAAGGTTAGGACCAGACACCATGGCTTAATCATACTTTAGCTAGAATCAATCTAAGAATATGAATTGAACTTGGTAACTAATTTGCTTGAGTTAATTTCTTTTCTTTCTTTCTTGTTTTATTTATTTTCTTTTGGATTTCTGTTTTGTGCAGGGAATTAAATTGAATCAATCTATCATCAATCCTCGTGGGATCGACCTCGTACTTACACAAGCTATACTACCCAACGCCTCGTGCACTTGCGAGTTAACAGTATGTGCTGAGAATCCTGAGGAACATCTTTAAGTCACATCATTTTGATACGACTGTATAGTGCTCTCAAAGAGAAACAACATATACACAAGAGAACTGTGACGCCTCAGGTCTAAGGATTAATTTGCATTATCACAACCTAAAATTTTTTGTTTGACACTTGTGAGTAAGACTTCCATACAAGAATTCTAGAGTTGATAGCGTTCAGTGGACTCCATCTACTATAGAGCACCTACACATCTGTCTCAGTGTCTCCACACGAATGACTTTGAGACTATTCATCCTCCCAATTGAGAAGACATAATGTGTATTAGTCTTTGCGGGTCACCATTGTCCGATTGGTGATCCTATGATCAGGAAAGTTTTAGGATATGATATTCATATTAATGGAAAGGTCTCATACATCTAACTTCCTTATACCACTTTCCATTTATATCTTAATTCATGGACTTGTTACTTTGTGTACGTAATGTATCTAAGGTAACATTCTTGCCCCTTTGATTATATTTATTATATTTATTTCCTTAGAATTATCCATTTTATATTGGCTTCTAGGGCTAGGGCATATATCTAACACCTTCCTCCCTCCCTCCCTCCCTTCTTCTCTCTCTCTCTCTCTCTCTCTCCCTCCCCCACTCCCTAACCCACACTGCTAGCCATGGTTGCCACCTCCGTCTCCCTCCCCCTCCCTTCTTCTTCTTCTTCTTCTTCTTCTTCTTCTTCTTCTTCTTCTCTCTCTCTCTCTCTCTCTCTCTCTCTCCCTCCCTCCCTCCCTCGATTTGCAAAACAGAGAGAAAGAATTATGTACATGGTATTGTACAATCATGGAGAGAGGAAGAGATGATTTTTCATTTATGATTTTGCAGGTGTAATTTTGATGTTGAGACAATAGTATTAAAGATAAGAATTTGATATTATTAGTTAGTTCCTAGGCTTTGTTGAGAGCCACTTATCCTAAATAGGGGGGAGGGAGACGAAGGTGGTAGCCATGGCTGACAGTGTGGGGTAGGGTGTGGTTGCGGTTTCCTGGAGAAATAGTAAGGTGCAACTAATTAGTTTGTAGTTTAATACAAGTTTGCTGGCGAGGACTTATTAAAATCATTAGATTAATCTAATGATTTGCATTCTTTTAAATGCGTGTAAATGCACTGATGCTAAATGCAAAGGCTTGAGATCCGTCTTGACTAATTATTTTAGTTTGCGAAGTTACATTTTTACCCTTGAAGTAAGGTATTTTGGCCACTTTCTATTTAGGAAAAAAATTGGGATTTAGAGTTGCACCATTTCATAGTGCTCGCTTTCACGAGTTCGTAGATACGTAGTGGACTCAAATCAGAGTTTTAACGAGAAAATTGTGGTCTACGGAAGTGTAGTGGCACAATCGTAATTTTGAAGAAGTCCATTTTTTAAAATAAACAAACCCCACAGTCAGACCCTCCCACACCTGCCTGTTGTTTTTCCCACGCTGATAAGTTCATTTTGTAACACCCACACAATTATTCCTTCCATTTCCCAAAGAAAACTCTCTCAGACTCCTCAGAGCCTTCTAAACTCGTCAGTTATGTTGCATGCTTTGAAACCTATCTCTCCTCAGCTCGAATCAAAATGTTTTCTTCTTCAGCCTTGTTCATCTGGATGTCTAGTAGAACATATCCGAAAATTAGCCCATTCGAAGAAATATAAGCACCTCAAAACCCGATTTGAAGACGAACAGGTCATCTATGCCTGGTACTCGGTGTTATGCACGAATTTGGCTTTGCAAGTGAGTTTCGATTACTCCTTTCACCTCTGTTCCTTTACAAACATTGTGGCTGAGGTCGATAGCTACAACATATCCAAAATACAGGATCATTGGGGTTCTCTAACCATCTAAAATAGTGTTCAAGGTGAGACTGGTAATCTATTTCTTTTGTCTGCTGGTTTCACTCTAGTGTCAACGTAGTCACTCTGGCATGTAGCTTTCATGTGATCTAATGATATCTTTCCCTTCATGAAAGTTGTTTATCTATGTCTTGGCTATAAAATATCAAAAGTTGAGCTTCTTCCAAAAGGTATAGCCAATCCAACATTTTGTAGGAGTGTAACCTGTTCATCCTTATCTGCTATGTGGATATAGGCTCGAATTCTATCTTGCATGTCGATTTCCTTTACTCATATGAGAAAGGTTCTCTGACGAAAGTTGTTGAGCCTTCTGTTCTCTACATCATATACAAAATTCGTAGTCATCCAGCACATTTAGGACTCGTTTGGGACTACTTATTTAGGAAGCACTTTTGCTTATAAGCGCTTCTAGTAAAAGCGCTTTTATTATAAAGACGTTGAAATTTTCATAAGAAATCGAAGTGCTTCTTGGAAAAGCACTTGGGAGTGTTTCTTGAAGAAGCACATGGCATGTCCTTCTCCAAAAAGCGCTTCTATGGCCTATAAGTGCTTCTAAACTTTTCTGCCAAACGCTGTCAGAAGCGCTTTTGGTTGTCAAAAAGCGCTTTTAACTGTTCTAGAAGCACTCCCAAACGGGCCCTTAGACTTCTTGGAAGTGGTACAAATGAAAACACGTTTCTTGTTTTCAAGTGTTGTTTTGGTGGTTGTTCTTATTGGGAGGTGAATTGACGATTTCATACCAATTCAGAAGATTGAGGTAAATATTTAAGATGTTTGATTTCTGGAAATCTATTATAGAGGTTGCATTCTTGAGCTTTTGTGGATTGTTGAGTTGTTTAAAATGTTAAGTAGAATTGTGAACCTATAGGAATGTCCGGATCGAAGATCGGAGTTCGTGGGCCCCGTAGACCCAGTTGACTGGATGTCTTCCAAAAATCGTCTTGGTCCTTGAAACACTTGACACGACCTTGAAACGTGTTCCTTAGGGTTGTGTACACACTTTGAGTCTCGGGAACTAAGGTTTCGATTTAAGTTCAGTTTTGGGTTCAATCGATAATTTAATCTTCATATTCTCTCAAATAAGTACACAAGGTTCAATCAATCAATCGATAATCTAATCAATCATGGTTTGTGGAAGTTCTGAAAGGTTCAATCATACTTGACCTTCACTAATAGGAAGAATTAAATAGTGAGATTAATTGAGAAGTCAACTTAAAGGAGTTGAGTCATCTCATTACCTTACTAAAAGGAACCTACATATCGCACATTGAGAAATGAGATTAGAGGAACAAAAGAAGAAAAGAAACAAGGAGTCAAAAGTCAAAGGTCAAAGTCAACAGTCAAGTCAAAGTTAACATGTTTGACTGGAGCAATTAACTGAGTCAAATAAGTAAGACTATAATAGTGATTTAAAAGTTAAATCATAATTCATAATTAAGAATTAATTATGGAATTAACTTTGACATAAATAATAAGATTGGCTTTTAAATATGATTTAAAGGAAAAGGCAAAATATCCCAAAGCCTAATAGGCCCAAAGATAAGTGTTGTGTGACAACACAAATCCAAGGACCCAAATAGAGGCCCATCCTCCCTAGCTTGGTCGGCCATAAGGGAGAAAATTTCTCTCTACCTTTGTGTGCTTTTTCCTATAAAAGCTAAACTTGACTCAAAGCCTAGTTAGGGTTTTTGGCATTCCATTATTGTGTTTTGATGTGTAGGTGAGACATCCTCCCACTCATCTTCCTAAGCCGAAACTCGGTCCAACCTAGAGGAAGTCTAGCATCTAAGTTCTTTAGGTTGATTTCTCTTCATCTCTAATCCATTTTGGTGTGGTGAGGTAGAGGACTTCACTCTTAGGGCTAGTTTGGTACGTTGGACTGTACTGACTAATTTCTATCGGATAGTATTAATCTGTTCTGGAGAGTACTGACTGTTTATCCATAATATTATAAGGCGTTTGGTGTTGTTTCGGATAAATCGTCTGACTAAACTATACTGTGTTTGGTGCTGTTCCGGATAACATCGTATCAGACTTTTTTTTATACAAAAAATTCTTTGATAATTTACGTGGAAATTGAAATTGAAATTACACAAAAATATTTTTGATAAGATTCATATGACAAGATTTGTTTTTCAATTGTTTTTGCCAATATTTTTTTTCATATAACCAGAAAACAAACCAACAAGGCACCAAAAGTAGAAAAAAATATATATATATATATATAGCAAGAAAAACATAGCCGCATGTATTGTTCTAATCGCTGACTTGGGATAATAATTTGATTATTGAGTTGGATGCCTAGAGAAGATGAAATATATAAAGAAAAAAACGCAAGAAAAACTCAGCAACATGTATTGAGTTGTATACACAGCCGCATGATGATAATTTGATTATTGAGTTGGATACACAGCCGCATGTATTGTTCCAATACATCAAGAAAAAAAGTCAAAAAAGAAAAACTCATAACCTAATTTCCACAAAAATTTATAAAAGATGAAATATATAAAGAAAGAGAAGATAAACCGAAGAAGAGAGAAGAAGTATATTGGGGAGAGAGAGAGAGAGAGAAGTGAAGAGACTAACCTTGGAGAAGATAGCAGAGAAGAACCCTAAGCAGAAGAAGATGAAAATAGGGTTGTCGGATTTTTTACATGAACGTGTGTGTTCTTTTTCCTTAGCTGTATAATTAAGCGTGTATTATCTAAACTGGGGTGTGTGGGTTGTATTAGTTAGTTGGGTAAAGAGAGTATTAAAAGCCCAACCTGTTTAAAAAAGTCAGGTAATTAAATAATACAAGTTGACACCAAACACCTGACATGGACTATTTACTCCTATCCATAGTCTAATACGGTGTACCAAACGAGCCCTTAGAGTATTGGGTTGAGGAGCTTGTGAGAAGATGAAGACAAGAAGGCCTTTTCCTACAAAGGTGATCATTCTTGACTTGTTCAAGAAACAGTCATCAAGTGTAAAATCATATGCCTTTCTCTCTTTTCTATCTTGTGCTCAGAGGGACTAGATCATAAGATACTTGGGTTAAATGAAAAAGGCTTAGCTCAACTAGAATAAGCAAAATTAATATGTCATTATGAATATTTTTTGTGTTATATGTTGTGGCTAAATTCATTTCCAAGAAAAGATGTATGTTTCCTTCGAGTGGTATTAAGAGGCAAGGTCTAGTCTCTTTGTGCCTTTTATTTTTTATTATTGGTTTTAATATAGGCTTAATTCAAACCTATGTGCACTATGCCAAATTTGGCTTTTAGCAACGGAGAAAATCCGTTGCCTAAAGTCTGAAAATTCCGTGGTATTGGTAGCTGTTGCCTATTGTTGTGCAATAGGCAACGGATATTATCCGTTGCCTATACATAGTTAAGACATCGTATATTTATAAACGCCGATGCTAAAAGATTTCCGAATGCCAAAAAAAAGGTTGACTTCTGATGCCTAAATCAAACATCGATTACGACATTGAGTTATCCTGTACTGATGTGTATTATCGATTACGACATCGCAAAAACCAATAATGCCGATGCAAATTATGTTATATGTCATCGCTTTTTAGATTTTGTGGACATGAAAAGCCTCCAATAGCATGGGTTGTTATATAAATGTTGACGAAACTTCTAGTTTTGGGCATCAGTTGTTATATAATTGCTGATGCTATTTTTGGTTGTAGGCATCAGTGATCATAAAAGTCTGGTTGTTTTCTTAATCTTTTAACTTCAGTAGATTCTGAAAAACTGAAGCTGTTTGAACAATAGGCATCTCTTATGCCTATTTCTGTGTAGGCATTTTGCAAGTTCCACACAATTTACTCGGTTACTGTTATAGAATATCAAAAAGGAATCATTTCCAAATCATGTTGTGTTGCCATTGTTGATTAAAAAAAGCATATATATAAATATAAATTTAAATATATCTATACTTGTCTATATATAAGCAAAATACTTGAATGATAGAATATTATCACATCCAAATCACAAATTTTGTAGCCCCAAACCACAAATTATCCATATTTGTCTAAGCAAAATACTAGCTATAGCAAGACATGCAAAATGAAGGAGGAATTACTAATGTTTAGTTCAATCAAAAAGCCATTCTAGGACATGAGCTGCCCATTCTTCTCGCACCTCATCCAATTCCTTTTGGGTGTACGTATCCTTCCGTTTAGCTCTATAGTAACCATGTGTTTGATGTGCCCTTTGAATTTCATAGTATCATTAATGCAAACAATAGGATTTCGAACTATAGTAACCATGTGCTTTCATGGTCTTTGGTGATCGTGTAATCAAGGGATTCAAGACTCTACACACACAATCACAAATATGATGGATGGATATGTAAAATTACTGTCTTGGGGGAGGGAATTGACATTGTTCTACCTTCAGTGAATGAGTTTCACCTATAAATAAAATAAAATAAAATGAACATCAAACACAAATAGAAGCATAGAACAATGTCAAAGTTTCTATAAGGTAACAAGTTATGGTTTTGATGGTAAAAACAATGTCAAAGTTTCTGGGATACCAAGTTTCTAACTGTAATAACAATGTCAGAGAAAAAAGCTTACAATTCCTATAAGGTTCTGAAGACATAATATTACTAAACTTTTTGTTGCTACAGAGCAACCAACAAGTTTTTTCCCCTACAACAATAGAGAGAGAATCACTCTTGCAAGCATAAAAATTGTGCTCCAATGCAAGGGAACAGATACTAAACAAAGTGGAAGAGAAACATATCGTAAAGAAATCCATAAATAAGATGTGAAGAGATGCTCATAAAACTAAGATGTTGATCAAGGAAACATATAAATTAGGTGGACTTAACGTACCGTGAAAAGAAATTGAATTTTCAAGGGTAACATTAGCTTACAGCAGCCTTAGTCTCGTCCATTAATCTTAAAACCCATAGTCTTGGTTCCACCTAGTACAAAAGAAAAACACAAAAGAATTGAGTCTATATAGACAAGAACAATCTATTCAACATAATCGATAACAAGTTTTGAAAGAAAATAAAGAAAACAACAATGCAAAGCAAGTATAAATGTCTCCTTACGATTCTGGATTTGATAATTTCTTTGTACCTTTTAGTTTTCCAATCATACAAGACCATAAAAGGATCAATGTACTGCAAAAAAGTACATGGCACTCAACCAATCTATGCCCAAAATTTCAAATTGCAAAAATTGATGAAGAAAGGATATCTCTCAAGCTAATCGCAACCTCTCGTGCGGTGACAATGACAGCTTTGATTTTCTAAAATAAGCTGAAAACTTTCGAATTAGTTTAAAACCAAATAGTATGCCAAGATTTTAGCAACTAAAAATGGGGTAAAAATACCAGATGAACATCCATCTTTCCATACAATCTCATGTACTTAAGTACTTCAGTTCTAATTTCGGACCGCGCCTATAACTAAACCAAATTATATCCTTCAAGTTCTATTAGACCAAGCACAGGTAAAACTCCATTAACTTCTAATCAAACACACATTGATATTCAACTTCTCTACATTTCCTTTCCAGCCCAAGTCCTTTACCACGACTATGCTAGCAAGAGCAAATGTTGAAAGTTTACAATATAGTATACATATAATAGTTCCTAAAGTGAAAACAAGCAAGGAGGTACAAATTTTTGGTGCTGGAAAAGCTTCAAATGAATATATAATTAACAAAGAAAAGGGGGAGACAAAGGGAAACGAAATTGGCACTAACACAAGCACTTCAGCCTCTTTGGCATCAAAATAAAAGTCTGCTCTGCAAAATCCATTTCCAATGCTTTAATCATTCACCATACCATATATATAACAATGAAATCATTCAAATAACCCTCAATCACAAGTCAAAAACAGATTGAACCCTTTTTTATAATTATTTTCCTGAAAGATCAAACCTTGACTAGCACAATCTATAATTATAAGTTATTTGTCAAAACCAAGATTACCCAGTTCAGTTTAGCAAACTAATCCACAAAATCACAGAGATTACCCTGTAATGCAACATTTGCCCTTGATGCAGCAGATTGAGTTGGAGAAGGAATCTTGGGTTGTGGACATCATCTTTTATTACACATCAACTCAAAGCATCAAAGTTAAAACCCTCGTTTCAATTTCACTTGAAACCCAATCCGGCCCCACTGTAACTTAGTGTGAGACATTCAAATCTCATGCATATGAGTTTGTATTATTTCATTCTAACAATCTGGCCCACATACTATGCATGTGAAACAAGGGAAAGAGAAAATAAACCTACTTGGCTCCAATTGAATCCATAGTTAATTTGATTTGTTGGTGACAGAAAAAGGAGGAAACACAATAGACTGGTTTGTTGGAGAAACAAGGAAAAATAGTATAACCGTAGTAAAGACAACGTTAGAGGATGCATTCACACGCAAAGAGATGCAAACTAGAGAGCATGTTTATTCCAAGTACAGAATTAAAGCAAATTACAATCAAATTTCGTGGGCAGTTCAAAGACATCGAACTAATTCAAATTAGAAGCTAAAGATATTGTGAATCATATTTAAATGGTATAATCAATTTCCGGAACCACAAATATACATGGAAGATTCCTTACATTTTTCAAAACTAAATACGATTTCAATGATGAAAAACTTCCACACAATTAAACCTCAACCATTGCCTTTATATATAGGGATTTGAAATAGAAAAAGCCCCAAATCTCTTCTGAAACCCTCATTGACCACAAAAATCTTTGTAAAGAGAAAACCAAAGAGAGACAAAAGTGTTACCCGAGTCTTCATCGATTGGGTGGTCGATGCAATCTACCACGGTGAAGAGCGTAATCGCGCATCCACGGCGGTAAGAAGTCACTCGAGGTTGTGGTCCAGCGTAGAGGATAGGGACGAGGGTTCCATTGAGAGTTCGCGAGCAGGAGAGAAGAGTGCGAGAGAGAGAGAGAGAGAGACTCGGGAGTTGGAGAGAAGAGTTCACAACAGAGAGAGAGAGAGAGAGAGAAGAACTTTTCGATGTCCGAGAAAGAAAAGAAAAAGGGAGAGTTTGAAATTAAGAGGGAGATGGAAGTTTTAGGGTGAGAGTTTGAGAGGGAGATGGAAGTTAGGGCGAGAGTTTGAAAGGGACTGAAAAAATTGAGAGGGAGATGGAAGATAGGGCGAGAGTTTGAGAGGGACTGAAAAAATTGAGAGGGAGATGGAAGATAGGGCGAGAGTTTGAGAGGGAGAGCGTGAAAATTTTTGGACTAGCGTTGACTACCCTTTAGGCATCCATGTGGCTTTTTTAAAAAAAAGTCCCTCTTTAAAAAAAAGGCAAATCACTTTAGGCATCAGTGATTATGAGAGATGATGCTAAAGGGGAATCAAAGGCATCGTCATAGAAGAGATGATGCTAAAGGGAATCAAAGGCATCGTCATAAAAACCAAAAATTCGCATCGATGTCTTTGTACCTGTTTAGTATCATTATTTATAAAATAGATGCCTAATGTACTAATAGCATCGATTTTCCGTTTTACCGATGCCTATGTAGTGTTGCTGAAAGTGAAATTTGGCATAGTGGTGATTTATGTTCTAGATTTTCTTTTTTATGTCACTTATTCAAGGGATATGAGATATAGGTTGAATGAGTGGGAGTATGAAAAGAAAAATGAAGAGAGGGCACCACAAGGGGTGGCGGCAACATGAGATTTTTGTGATTATGTGTGTCTATGTGTGAAATGTTTACATGGTTATGTTGGTCCTAAAATTCTAGATATGAATATGATTTTTCCATAATTTTAGGATTTATGTGTGAATTTTGAGGTGTCAAAAATATATGAAATGTTCTATGTGTTATTGAGAAGTTCATCATTTGTTTTTTATTTTCCGAGAGATCATATATATTGGATTCTCTAGGTATTACTTGATGTGAATCATAGGTGTTAGTCAAAAATAAGGAATGACAAATTCCACCGCACTTTGTACCTTTGTCCCCTTTGTCTATTTCCCTTTTGAAATAGACCAATAAGATTGAAGATGCCTTTTTGGTACAAAAGATGGTACTACCCTTATTGTCCCAATTTCTCATCAACTTCTCACCAACCATCACACACAACCCATGCCCTCCCACCCTAGGGGAGGACCCACTTCGGGTCTTCTTGTGATTTTCAAAAATTAGGGGCTGTTTTTGCAATTGCTGAAAATTATAGTTTTGCCCAAAACTTTAGTTAATTGCGATTTTGCCCCATAATTGTTTAGTTGTTTGAATTAGGTGTTTTCAATGAATTTAAGCCCATATTATCCAATAAAAAGTTTTAGAATTTCATTCTAAGTTAATTATCTATAAACCCCAAATGCATGACACGCCATGAGATTGATCGTTATTCATTAGATGAATGGAATGGATTGATTTATTAGTTTGTAAATAAAATAGGGGCTTGCATTCCTCTTCTATCTTAATCTCAAATTGTAATTTCTACCTCTCTAAAGATGCTCCCTTAAAGTCAATTGGGCATTAAGTTTTTTATTCTCAAATAGTTTTGTAAATTGGAAGATGGAGGCTCATTGAAGAAAGACAAGAGAAGGAATAATTAAGTCCAATGACTTGGATTATTCATGGTTCCAATGCCCAAACAACAATGAATGGTTTAAGTAGTTAAGACACGTAATAAAATCAATCGCCTTCCAAATACCTTAAATCCAAACTATTGGCTAGATGTTAGATCGAAATCAATTCCATAATCATTCATAAGCCTACAAACAACTATTTATCTAAACTTAAGGAATGCAAAGACTTTCCGTTAAGAGTAGTGCATATTCCCAATTTCAAACAAAAGAGTTTTATGAAATTGATTTGATTTTCAAAACTAATAGTGGGAGTATCTTACAACTACTAATTAGAATAATGGTTGTCCTAGGCCAAGTAATTTAATTGGATTAAAGCATGAAAATGATGAGACTAATAAAATCCTCAATTATCTATAAATTAAGTGGATAAACGATAGACTTCTTGACAGCCTAGTCGTGGCCTTTTACCATGGTGGATTCTAAATAAGCATGACCCTTGTAAAGACTTGCCTCGGATATGGGCGCCTAAAGCAAAGTAATTGTGTTTAGGAGGAATCCATTTGTACATTGGATGTTGCAAGAATAAGAACAACACATGGCCAACATTCTATTATGATGAGGTTTGTGTATGGATCTCTATACTAAGCAAGCATGGCGGGCTAATACTTAACTAATACAGTGGTGCGTCATGATAATATTCAAGGGTACACATTTGCTAGAGGCTGAATTTTATGGGAACTCACATCATGATGTGAATGAGTAGAAAGAGTCTCTCTTTATTATTTGTGATATCCCTAGATCCTATTATGGGGCGGTGATCCAGGATATAGGGAGTCTCTCATCCCACTAAGAGCCTTCTTAAAATCTAAAGAAGTCTCTCGTATTCCATTTTGAGGGATCATGGAAATCGTTTAAAATAGTGGGAGGAGCCATAGGATTTTAAAGACCCAAAATTTATGACCTTAATAAGAACAATCTAATTTATTTTATTTGCTATGTTTGTTGATACTTTTGTAGAACCCCATCCATAACACTTTACACAGCAAGCCTCATGAACCATATAATATCGAAAGGGATTAGCTTCCATAAGGATGCTAAAAGGAAGAAGAGATGTAATGTACATCTTTCATGCACAAGAGACAAAACTTATGAAGAAAATAATTTTGCCCTTGAGTTAGTAATGGCAGTTGAGACTTCCAACTGGATAATGGATTTAGGAACTAGCAGACATGTTTGCAATACTTCGTAAGGACTAGAAGATCAAAGGAAGTTATCAATAGGGGAAATAAGCTACGTGTCGGAAATTGTTCCCAAATCTCTGCGAAAGCAGTGGGGCACTTTCCTCCTTAAGCTACCACATGGAGAGACACTTGAACTTAAAGATGGTCTTTACTTTCCAAGTTGCATAAAAAAACTTAATATATGTGTCAACACTGTTGAAAGAAAATTTTACTATAACATTCAACCGAATGAGATGTTCTTTGCATCAAGGCAGTTGACTCATATGTAACGGTACTATGATCGACAGTCTCTACTAGATACACAATGTGGAAAATAGCATTTGTCTGATAGACATGGAAACGCTAAGACCTAAAAGGCCTAGAGAAGAAGTCAATCCGACTCAAGTTTGACACCTAAAGTTAGGACACATTAGCCAAGATAGGATTCAAAGGATGGTCAAACATGGTTATCTTGAATCGTTGGGTTCAGTTCCTATGCCCACCTGCGAATCCTGTCCACAAGGCAAAATGTCAAACTTACCTTTTTCAAGAAAAGGGGAGAGAGTCACTGAGCTTCTTGAACTAATCCACACTTATGTGTATGAGCCATTGTCCACTACATCAAGAGGAGGCTATTCCTACTTCATCACGTTCACCGACGATTACTCTCAGTTGGACTATGTATATTTAATAAAATACAAATTCGAGGCCTTTGAAAAGTTCAAAGAATTCAAGAACGAAGTGGAAAAGTAAACATGAAAGAACATCATGACTCTAAGATTAGATCGAGGAGGAGAATACTTAAGTACTAAGTTCCTTGAATATCTCAAGAAATATGGCATCCTGTCTCAATGGACTCCACCTAGAACTCCACAGCTCAATGATGTCTCTAAGAGAAGAAACCGAACACTGATGGACATGGTCCGATCAATGATGAGTTATACTGACTTGCCAGTATCCTTTTGGGGATATGCACTCCAAATTGCAACATATCTACTGAATAGAGTACCTTCCAAATCAGTACCCAAAACTCCATATGAAATGTAGTTTGGAAGGAAGCCAAGTCTTAATCATCTTAAGATTTGGGGTTGTCCAACTTATGTCAAGAACCATGACATTGACAAGCTAGATGCTAGATCAGAAATATGTAGATTCATTGGGTATCCAAAAGAAACTTTGGAATACTACTTCTACCATCCAAAAGAACAAAATGACAGGACCCACCCCGGATTCCCCCTGGGAATCCGTGACGAACCTTGTTTCCCCCTGGGAATCCGTGACGAACTCTGTTTCCCCTCCGACACTTACCCGACGCCGGACCTACTTTACTAAAACTTTTACCAAAATTTTCAACCTGTGAAAACAGCACAGAAGACTCCTCAACAGGCAGCACACACAATGCTAAGCACACAGTTTACCAGAGAGGCCTCCAACCTCAACTTCAACCTTAGGTGGGCATTAACAGAGCAATCTAAGGATTTAAATTTACAACCCGGGGAAAAAGATAGTAAAGTAAAGTAAAGGAAAACTCCTACAGGAGCAGATAGATGCGATGCCTCAACGTGGTGGTCTCGACCTTGGAATCGAGGACATGGGGGGTGCAAAACAGAAAATGTGAGTGGACGAAAACAAGTTTTAAACATAAGTTTTTAATCAACATAATAACCCCCTCCGTTTTAGAAAATAATGTTAAAATATGCAACAAATCCTTTTGTATACGTACATATATACGAACTGATTCTTGAAAACAATTCGATTAAATCTGTGCCTTGGCATACCAACAAGAAAACTATAACTTTAATACTTCCTAAATTTCTTGGAAACCACAAACTTATTCACTTAATTCTTAATGTAAAACCATGAAATCGAATCTTCCAAAAATGACAGGACCCGACCCGAATTCCCTCGGAATCCGTGCCGAACCCTGTGGTTTTCCGACATCCGACGTATGTCGGGCCCACTTACTAAGAAAACGCTTCCTACTCCCGAATCACAAGTAAAGGGCCGAGACTTCTGCCGAAATTTCGTGAGTCTCCCTGAAAACTGACTTAACAAAAACTTCAACCTGCCAAACCACACACAGTTTACAACCCAAGCACCAGCAAACAACTACGAATACAGAAATAAGCCTCCGGCCTTTAATTCCAACCCTAATGGGCGATAACAGAGCATATCTAAAGGCAATTGAATTTAAACGACAATTCAACCTCAAGAGAAAGGGACATAGAAGTCCTACCCTTTGGTCGAAGCTCGCGGGAAGGAAAGCTCGGCTTGAAAATTCGGTTCGCGGCACTACAGCCTGGGGGCGCAAAACAGAAAAGTGTGAGTGGACGAAAACAAGTTTTCAATACTTAAAACAACATACTAACCCCACTTTTAAATTTTAAAAACGATGTAAAACCATTCAATTCAAACTCTTAGTATACATAGCTGATTCCCGAACCCAATACTTTAAAATAATAAAGGAATAAAGAAAATCCAAACCTTTTTCGTTTCCTTTTTCCCGAGGCATAACCTCCCAAAACCGATCCTCATATAAAATATAAACATAAACCACTTGAAATTCATGAGCACGAAAATCAATAAAGTTCTCATAACAAAACAACATTAAAGTTCCAAAAACAAGACGAAACCACGGAACCCAAAAACCACAACAACAATATAGTAACAAAGTACGCACACCTTAAGTAAACTTTCCCCTTTAGCTTTCCCACACTCAAACAACCGCATGCCCGTAGGCACTGCAGGCGAGGAAGTATCCTCACCCAAAGAAAAGAAGGAAGAACTGTGATAATAATAATAATAATAATAATAATAATAATAATAATAATAATAATAATAATAATAATAATAATAATAATAATAATAATAATAAATACATAGTAAGACTCTCACATCAACATTGTACCGGGGAAACAATCCCAACAGGGGATCGTTTGACTGCACCACATAGAGGAGTCCTCAACAACCATGTGGCCAGGGAACAAGCCGTCCAACTGGGACTAAGCTTATCGCACGTACAACAAAATCCTTAATACTCGTGACGCTGTGACAAGTCCTACGCGCGCAGACTACCCCGCTAAGGGTCTACAAATACACCCACTCAAGGGTGCACCGGTATCCAACATATCCAAGTATCCAATTCAACAAGTATCCACTTTCCAAAGTTCCATAACCGGGAGGTACATAGGGTAGTGCTTATAGCACTTCAAACCGACATAACCAACCACTTCTCACTTTCCACAAAAACCACACCCACGTACTCCCACACATAGCCAAACATACATATATTCAATCTCGAAAATATTATATAACTCAAGATACTTGCGATATGTCAAAGACCCGAAAATATATATATATACACCAAACTCAATACCCAAAGTATAAACTCACAAAAGCCACCAAAATCCAAATACCAACATAAGACAAAATATAATTCTCATACAAACATAAACACCAAGTATGAACAGTGACCCAATTAATCCATAATATACAAGTCCCCAAAGTTAAATAATAATAAAGTTCCACAATCGAAAAGTAGATAATACTTCTCAACGTAGAATCCAACACCCAAGATGTTTAGTTCACAAATCACTATTAGTTATGAAAATACATATATTGAGAATCCCTTAGGTTTATAAATCCCAAATATTAGAAATTCCCGACAAATCCATAATTTAAAATAATATGAAAACTCCAAAGTCAAATAACCCCAAATATAACCGAAACCCAACCTTTATCAAATTAACCGCCCAAATATTTAATCCAAATTATAAATATAGATTCCGATAGTATAAACATAATCTCCCAAAAGTATATCATATAGGTTCCCAAAGATATAGAGTATAATTTCCTAAGGTAATATAATATAAGTTCTCAAAAATATATAAAATAATTTCCCAAAAGAGATATATATATCTATATATATATATATATAAATTCGCTAAAGGTATAGAATATAGATTCTTAAAGATATACAATATGGTTTCACAAAGTACCTAAAATATATATATTCCTAAGGTACGAAATATAACCCACATATTCTTAGATTTCAAATATTAAAGTAAAAACAAACTTTCATAATTAGAACTATATAGAATCCCAAGATTCAATAACCCAATTCCATAAGGTCCAAAATACGGTAAATCGTAAACCTTAACTTATCAAACATATTTAAAGTATAAGTAACTATTTTTAAAATATATTAACTGAACCCAAAGTATTCGCAAGTCTCACAATTTTCCAACATCCTTCAAATTCAAAACTTGAAAACCATACAAAAACCCCAATGTCTCATAACCCAAGAAATCCATAATTCAATACCAAAATAATATTAAAATCCCAAATATTTCACTAATACTCAATTCACCACAAACTTGATTATTAACATAATCCAATAAATTCATAATATGCCAAAAATCCCATATTAAATCAATATGAAAATAAAATCATCATGTCCCGCATAAAGTCCGGGACCCAAGACATGCATAAGCTCAAATATCATTTATATTCGAGAAATTCCATTAAAATCCAAATTTAAGATTTAAAACAATATTTCAATTTCAATAATCAAGGAAAACCATTTCATATGCATTTCAATTCATTCTTTAAAATAATGTTCGTTGGAAAACAATGTCCACTCACCGTTGGTCCTACGCTGCATAACCCTAAAAGGGTCCCGCCCTGCGTAAGCGAAGTCAACGTACCTAAAGCGATAGATACGAGGATTGGATTAGTAATTGAACCGAAACGATAACTTCAAAACGAAACCCTAACACTTCTCCACTCAAAAGTGTGCGTGTACGTACGTACGAAGAATTCTAAGGTCAAACTACTTCTTTTAACCAGTGGGACCGCCCCGGAAGACTCACGGTCAAAAACACCCCATTTCGGTCAACCCGGGCCCACGGAGCCCACGACCTCCAAATTGATCTGGACATTCCTAGAAGTCCAAAAACATCAACTACGTGGCAAGGCGACATCGAAAGACGCTCGGTCAACCCCGGTCAAACTTGGTCAAACTAACCCGACTAGGTCAAACCGGGCCCGTAGGTCCCATGACCTCCAAACTTAGATCCGAAAGTCCCTACAGGTTCAACACGGCCTAAACAACGTGTCCTCAAAGTTTGGTCTCGATCGGACGGTCGGATTTCTCACGATCGCACGATCAGAAAATTACGGTTTAATTCAAGCTTCAAGTCATTGATCCAGAGTATCCGGGACTCCGAATCACGATTCGTCAAATCCTACATGATCCTAGGGATACGGGGGACAACATACTAAGAATTGGGATTGATCCGACAGTCCGAACATATCGAACCCGGATAACGCACAATAGGCATAAATCCGATCGATAGTCAAACGACGTCCGAATTGGAATCCGAGCACACCTACGTGCTCGTGACAACAAGGGGATCGTATTGGAACACAATGTGGCCTCACAACACTGTTCACGCGCCGCCGCACGTGCTGGACAGATTGGGTGTCCAAAGCGATAACCCGTCGTCGGACAAACTCCAAACCAAGAGCTGCCCTTCCACCAGCCTATACTAATCGATGAGTGGAACAATTTATTCAACTACGAGAACATCCAATTTGGATCACAAGTGGTCCAAAACTCAACCTCAAAACCGGCCAAACTTGGACTCACAGATCCGGTTACCTACGGTACAAATCGTTCAAAACCTACCCAAGAATCAGCTAGAGCATGAAAAATAGGTGGAAAAGCATACCTTATTCGACTGAATTGGTGACCGGAGGAGGGAGAACGGAGGGGACAAAGTTTTCAGAAAAACTGCCCGAAACCGCCTGTTTCGGGGCTGATTCCGGCGACCACGGCGGCGGATTGAGGCGGCGAAGGTCTGGGGTTGGAAGAGGGAAGTGTGGTGGTTCGTTTGCCACCGGTATAGCCTGAATCGGAGGTCGGAGTGGAGAGAAAACGTGATCTGAAGGTGGCAACTCGCGAACCCGAAGTGAAAATCTGGGTTTATAAAAACTGAACTTCGAATTATTTACGGTTGTGGCACTGAACTTCTTTTCATCGCCATTTCTTCGTTACAACTCCGATTCGAGCCCACAATATACCCACGAACTTGTATCGACGAGCCCGACATAATTGGTGCAGCTCGCTTCGCCAAAATCTCAACCGAACATTAAATTGACCTTTTTGCCCTTCATTAATTATTTAAATCATTATTTAATTCAAATTTTGTTATTTAATTCATTTTAATTCCTTTTTAATTCATTTTAATTACCCAAATTAACCAACTCAATTATTTAATTTATTTTCTTGTATTTTTAGGTCAGGGGCGTTACAAAAAATTTCCCATTTATATAAAATATAAACAACATAATCAAAATAACTCCTTTTTCCTGAAACCATACCCGTCCAAAAATCCATACTTGTGCAGAGCAGTCTCAATGCACATGCTCAGAAAACTCAACCTGGAAAGTAACTTCACACATATATAACACAAACGACTTTAAAGCCAGAGATATTCCATATACGTATTTATATAACAAAAACGACTTTGAAAACAAGATAACCCAAAATTCCAATAGTAGTAAAACCCCGAACTCAACTCGACCTTTTTCCCTTCCCAGAGCACTCTCTTCCAACACGCGTGCACGTAGGCACAGCAAGCAAGGAAGCATCCTCACTAAACAAGATAAGAATAAAATTGTAATAATATATATATATAGTATAACTTCCACACCAATACATGTACTAGGGAAACAATCCAACTCAGGGATTGTTTGGCTATACCACATGGAAGATCCCTCAATAACCATGTGGCCAAGGATGAGCCGTCCAACTAAGGGATTGGGCTCCTAGACACACACAGCAGAATCCTCATTACTCGTGCGGCTGTACCAAGTTCTACGCACACAGACTGCCAAACCAAGGGCCTTCGGTAACACCCCGCCAACGGTGCCTGGGGACATATCCAAGTATCCATATCCAAGTTTCCATCATTTCCAATATCCATCGTTTCCAAGTATCAAGTACCGGGGAGGTACATAGGGTGGTGCTATCAGCACTCCAATATAACACTTTCCACATCCCAACTCATATACATATATCATAACCACATCCCAATTTCCAAAGTATTCCATATGTACCCAATCCCATAGACATAGACATCCGGACGTTTATAACGTCCATAACTCAATTCCCAAGTGTGTGTGTATATATATATATATATATATATATATATATCATAGTATAGACATCACAGTCCCCAAAAGCATAAAGTCCAAAACCCAATATATTCATAGTAAAGACAACAACTCTCAAAAGCATAATCCATAATCCAAAATAATCATAATATACCTCGATAATCCCACAAATAAAACAATATTATAATCTCATAATCACAACGAGACCGAAAATAATTCAAACCAAAACCAAAACTTGTTTACACATGCAATTACCATAAAACACGATACTCCACAGTTAAAACAACAGTATACTTTCATAAACAAATCCAAATCCATATAATAACAATAATAATAATAAATAATAACCCTTAGAAAACCCTTATCACATCCGATAAAATCATAATCCAAAACCCAAAATCCATTTACTTTATAACTAGCAAAAAGTTCTAAATCAAATCTCATTTATGCATGCAATTCCCTATTGGAAAAATAATGCTCATTTAAAACAATGTCCACTCACAACAAGTCCAACGCTGCTCAATTCTGAGAGAGCTCTTCCTTTGGAATACACCAAGCAAGAGTACCTACTCGAGAGAATAAACGGGCTTAATTAATATGCATACCCAACAACGAACTTTAACTCAAGACTCTAGTTCTCCGGCCTCAAAGTAAGTGTGCACGACTACTGGGGAGTCCTTAGGGTCAATCTAACACTTTTCAAAAGGTGAAACTACCTCGAAGACTCACAGTCAACGAGTGGTCAAGCTTCCCGAATTGTTCAACTGGGCTCGCGGGGCCACAACCTCCGATTTTCAATCCGAAAGTTCCTAAGGGTTCAACAAAGTCTACTAAACATGTCTTGTAAGTTTGGTCTCGATCGAGTGGTTGGAACTAAGCCAATCGCACGATCGGACGATGATCGTGTCGCTTAACTCTAGAATCATTGATTCGAAGAATCCATGACTCCGATTCTCGATTTGTGAGTTCCTACACGATCCTAGAGGTACAGAGAACAACATATTTGAAATTGAGACATATTGAACGGTCTGAACTTATTGAACTTGCCATTCGACTATCAGACGGTAACCAATTCCAAATCCGAGTATACCATCGTGTTTAGGAGGACAAGGGGAACAATTTAGAACATAATGGGCCGCCACCCGCCGGCGGCAGTGGTGGGTGTCTTGAGAAAATTTCGGTGACGGACAATTCTCAAAACTCCCTGCAATACCTATACCAATGGATCAAGCACAACTGGGGGAGCATTTTTGGTTCTTGGACCATGGTCAAAAACTGACCGAAACTAGCCGGAACAAAGCTGAAATCGCGGGCCAAAAATGGGTATATTTAATGAACTGTAAAACCTCAAAATCGATCTACAATACCTACATAAACAGATAGAGCACGAAGAGTAGATGAAATTTCATACCTGGTTCGACGATTTTAAGAATAGACAAGCAAGAAGTAGAATAAGCAAAGCAACAACTACAAATCTTGAGGGATCTATGATGTAGATTAACTACGAAGAAGCAACAATTGTAAATCCACACTTCAACAAATTACCACAAACAATAGCTATAAAAAAGCCAAATTTTGGAAAAAGGCAAAAAATATTTAAACAGCAACAAACCTTTTGTTGGCGCGAAAAACGTGACATGTAGTGGTGGGACTAACTTACAGATGATGTAGAAGATCGAAGGATCTGATCTGCCTTCGGTAAGCGCTTCCTGTCAGCTGGCGATGCTTGATCTAGAAAATAAGGGAGGAGAAAGCAGTGGGTGAGACCTAAGGCACCGGTGAGGTACCGATTGAAGGCCTCCGATGCTAAAGTTAGCCGAAGGAGAAAGGAGTTAGTTATTGACGATGCAAGGCATGTATGTCCAGTCGAATTCTCTCTTACCATGTACCCTGGGGCAAAAGGGTTCTTTATATGGAGTTTTGGGTGTCCTCTTAGTGTGAAGTTTGGATGTGGGATTAGTGGGAGTGCCCTCAGAGGCTGCCATGTGTCCCAGCAAATGTACCAGTGAGGAACCCAAGAAAATCCTGCAATATACCTTATGGGCGGTTGAATAGACAAAGGGTGCCGAGCACACTTGCCGATTGCGGGCTGATCATTGAGTGATCGGCAGATGGTGCCGGAGGCACCTATTGATTGTGGGATGGGAGCTGCCAGCATTAGCTACAGGGCCATGTTGGGCGTAGAATCGGTCGTGGGTGCCGATTGTAAGGCTAGCCTTTGCCAGCATGGGTTACAGGGCCCTACTTGGTGTCAGATCCTTTCCATGTGTCATGGCATGATAGGCTGGTCAGATATGGTACAAATAGAAGTCCCTCAAGTTTCCGATTGAGAAGAGACTTCTTGGTTTGGGACTAGCACATGTCTTCAGCATTCTGACCTGGACCTCAATACAGGGATTTTAGCCAGTTCTCTGTAGTTGGCGATGCTAGTCCCATAGTCCCCCAAGTTCCCGAGCGAAGGGGTGCTTGGAAGAAGGGAGCTTGGACAATAACTACTGATTGGTAGGCTTATGGTGGTGAGGTGTGGATGTTGGTCTAACGGTAAGCAAAGTAGAACTTTTGGGAGGGTTGGTGAAAACTTGACCATGCATGTATGTCGTTCGGCACGTGAGGAAGAACATTTGGGAAGGTGAGCGAAAACTCATCCCTGCACGTCTACCGTTCAGAACGTGAGAATGAACGGTTTGGGAGGGTAAGTGAAAACTCGACCTTGCATGCTTGCGGTTCGGAGTGTGAGGATGAACGGTTTGGGAGGGTGAGTGAATACTAGAACCTTCATGCCTATCGTTCGGCACTTGAGGACGAATGGTTTGGGAGGGTGAGTGAAAACTCGACTCTCCACGCATGCCGTTCGGAATGTGAGGATGAACGGTTTGGGTGGGTGAGTGAAAACTCAACCCTGCACTCCTGCCATTCGGCACGTGGGTGGTTGGAGCCGAATGCCAAGCTTGAGATGCCATTTTGTGCCTCTTACCACGTGGGTTTCCGTGCATTCTTAGCGTAGTAGTTAATGCATTTGGTGGACACGTGTCAGGAGCAAGCTGGAAAAGTCGTGTCGTTTCGTCTTCCGATGCTACCTCTATCTTATAAATAAGAAGGAGGTCTGCGTAGAAAGTCCACTTAGTGTGTGAGAGCAAATTGTAGGATTGAGAGAGGCGATTTCCAACGAGACTTGTGAGGCGGCAAAAGCGATTTCAGGAGAAATATTTGCGATGGAGGCGATTTTCAGCAAGATATTTAAGGTGGAGGCAATTTTCGGAGAGAAAGAGCACCGCGTGTAACAAGGTATGATGCCCTTTTTCTTCTCCTTTAGAATCAAACTACTGAATTTGTTTGAAGTTTTGCATGAACTTGCATGAACTGGGGGGGTTTGCATAAGAACATAGGCCTTGATGCACTAGGATTGGTAGTTTGATTTGAGTATGGCATTTAGTTTCCTTTCGCTTCTATTTGTAGATGTCAGAAAGCGAGTCAAAGTATAGGAATAGCCCTGGAGCGTTTGAGGGAGATTCATCTATCGAGGAGCCTGCTTCAGAGTATGTGTGTACCGATTCTGAAGGCACCAATATGGAGATGTTGGATGAAGAGAAGGTGCCTGCCGAAGCTGTGGGCACTCTGCGTCCAGCAACAAATATCCTTAGGGCCGGTGACACGGCTCGGTACGCTGAGTTTCTGATGCGAGATACTCACGTGACAGATCAACATGCTAGTTATCAATCAGAGACTTCAACGTCCGGTCGTGGTAACGAAACCACCGAAGCATCTACTACCGCTCATAGGTGTTGACTCGCAAGTGCACGAGGCGTTGGATAGTATAGCTTGTGTAAGTGAGGTCGATCCCACGAGGATTGATGATAGATTGATTCAATTTGATTCCCTGCACAAAATAGAAAATCAAAGAATAAATAAAACAAGAAAGAAAGAAAAGAAATTAACTCAAGCAAATTAGTTACCAAGTTCAATTTATATTCTTAGATTGATTCTAGCTAAAGTATGATTAAGCCATGGTGTTTGGTCCTAACCTTGTATTCCTAATTCCCTAATTAGATCCTTCTTGTCGAACCTAAATTAAGCATTAGAAATCCATTACAAAGAAGAATGTTTTAAAACAACCAAGCATGTATCTAATCCATGTTGTGAATGTCCATACATACTTTTCCTATTCATAGTTCAATTTGAATTAATGCATGGTGTCTACTCTTAATTCAAACCAAGATAGCTAACATACAAGTTTTAATGGTGATCACTCATTCAAACAAGCATATTAACTTATAAGCATAATGAATAAGAACAAGAACTATAATTGAAACTTGGAAGCTAATTAAACTTGAAAACTAAGAAAATAAATTACATTACAATGGAAAATAAATTACAACTAAAAAGCAAAATGGTTTTGTTACAACAATTGAGAACTAAAAGAAAACTAAGAGAATTTGAGGAGAAGGAGAGGAGCTCTAGAGAGATGTTTGAGAGCTCCCCCCCTTGGGGTGTGTTTGAAGGTTAGCCAAGCCTCCTATTTATAGGAGAAGGAAAGCATCAAACTCACATGCCAATATTCTTCTTTTGACAACAAGTTGCATAGCCACCTCAAGTTCACATGAGCATCCATCTCCTTTCATCATTTGGCTAGTTCCCACTTGATGCTTTTGCTTTCTTTATTTCTTACACAACCTACTTCAATTATGACAAATAAACTTGCTTCTTCCTCACTATCAACAATAGCACATGCATAGCTAATCATAACCAAGAACTATCAACAATAGCACATGCATAGCTAATCATGACCAAGCAATTTGCAGTCAGCTTGTGGGCTCAATTTGGGCTTGTTCCTTCACTCTAACAAATCTGGAAAAATATGGATCTTGAAGCTCTTTGTCTTATCTTTCTAAGCATATGCAGCCCAACTCAAGGAAAATCAGGAAGGCCTTCAAAAGTCATTTTTGGCCCAGTAACGCAGATGCTGCCGAATTTGACCTTAAGTTGCCCAAACTTGCATAACTTCATCTAGAAGACTCGGAATCATGAACCGTAAAATTCTTCAGAAACTAGACTTCCGTATCTTTCCAATGACGTATGGTTCATTATCTGGTTCTTCCTGAGCAAGTACAGTCCAATCCGTGAAGTTGACTGATCTGCGTAGTTTGAGCTAACTTGTCTCCAAAATGCATTTAGTGAGTCGTAAGGCTTTATTACACTGTGAAACAAACGAAATAAATTAAAAGCACAAGTTTAACTCAAAAACATAACCAAATCATAAGTTAGAATGGTACAAAATGATATGTAATTATGCACCGATCAAATACCCCCAAACCTATATTTTGCTAGTCCTCGAGCAAAACAAAAGGAAAAACAAAGATAAAAATAAATAAATAAATAAATTTATTAGACCACTGCAGTAACTCGATTGCATCGAGCATATGCAACAAGCCTTTAAACCTCCGGGCATTCCCTAGTAGGAGGAGTTGTGTCTCTGAGGGTTTAACAGATCTGATACCCACAAAGCGTTTTCGACTCTACAAAAACAAAGTAGTTAGAAAACAAAAACAAAACAAAAACAAATACAAAACAATATTTCCGAACATTTACGAAGAGAAAATGACTCATGCACATGACTCAAAAGTTTTAACAATAAAGCTCATTTTGGACATTATTCACAATGTGGCAAAGTTCAAAACACAACATGCTCAAAGTGTAGTAGTGTGATAGCCAAATGCAACAAATTCTCCAATCTTAGTTTTCACACAATTTCAAAAATCATACAAAGCACAAATTCAACTTCAAATCTCACCAAAGTTGTCCTCTCACAAATGAATCACTCGGAAGAGGGCTACAATGCATCACTGGATTATAAACATGAGATTAGAGTTAAACCATAAGGACTTAACTCGAAATAGAAAGATGAAGAACTTGCATTAATATGATCTCAAGAAGGATGCCAAACACTTAAAAGTAGGAAAATGAATGCAATTCAACCACATGACATTTAAGATCAAATTAGGTCTTTAACATAGGTTGTAATGGGGCCAAAGGTGTAAGGTGAGTAAGAAATGAAAGGTATGGATAAAACAAAGTCCAAGGAACTCACAATGTAAGAGCATAAAACAATTGTTTCCACGACTTGAATAATCATGATTGGAATTTTTTTTTTACATGATCAAAACTCCTTATACCCCCATTCTTTTAATTGAACAAACACCAATTTATTTTGACATTTTGATAAAGAAACTCAAAAATGAAATTTCATTCAACCACCACTTAATCACAACTTTTCTCTTTTCTTTCACCAATTGTGTGATTTTTTTTTCGTAATGTAACACCTCTTCCAAAACTTAGTATGAAAAACACATCCCAATAAAAGCTCAAGAGTTCCTTAGAAAGGTAAATAATTGTTTTTCAGGCTAAGGTGAGGAAATATAATTAGTTAAATGAAAGAAAAGGTTTACATGTAGGCTCAAAATGGTTAACAATGGAAAATCATGCTTAAGCATGCATAAGGTTAGCTTGAAGGCACAAAGCTTGATCCAAAGAGGGCCTTAATATCATTTCTTAAATGTCATGTAATTAAATTGAATATGAATGAAATGACTTTTAAGTGCTCAACCAATTCAATGAATAATGAGATCAAACAACAACTTAGATGACAAGAAAATAAGAGTATGTGTATAACACTCATGAAATGAAGCACAAGGCTCAAAAGCTCACATTATACGGTTATACAAGTTTTAATTTATGTTTGATACAATTCTTTAGATCATGCAAATCCTTTAATTGAAAAATTATGAAACAAATGGCAAGTGTAAAGAAGGTTTCGACATATCATGCTAGAACGATGCCAAATTTTATTTATTTAATAAAAAGAACTAATTTTCATTTAAGTCATGCAAACATTTATCACAATCTCATCATAAGTGTTCGGAAAGTGACTCAAAATAAAAAAACAAAGCAAGACTAAAATAAAACAAAAAAACAAGATTTTTTTCTTTTTTAAAATTTTTTTAAGAAAAACCAAATTACTTGCCTAAACTCTAATACCCCAAACTTAGAAATGAACATTGTCCTCAATGTTTAAAAATTAGAGCACAAGTAATGTCATAACAATAATTAGAAAGGTATTAAAGCAAATAAATACCACAAAATACAATAATTAAAATACAAAATAAAAATTGCAAAACAACTAAACAAATAAATAAATAAAAAAATAATAAAAAATAAAAATAAAAAAAACGAAAACCCTAAACACACAAGCTTACGCAAATTGAAACCCAAAATTTGTTTGAAGCCCAAAGCCCACAATTTTTGAAACCCAAACCATCGGTGAAACCCGACCCACAATGAATTCAAGCCCACACGTTTTAAAATTTTTTTATTTTTATTTTAAAAAAACTTTTAAAATTAATTATTATTATTATTATTATTTTTAAACGTGAATTAGATTAAAGCAGAGGGTCCAAAAATTAGTCTCAAGACAAAGTAAGAGCAACGTGTCGATGCATAGGCGAAAGCAGCGAGCTTCCCAGCGGAAATTACGGCGTATGGAAAGCGCGAAGACTTTGTTGAACGCGTTCGTTCAGAAAAGGTACGTCGCGACAAATTATTTTGGGGACGGGGAAAGCCAGGAAAGGCTGGAGCTTGAGTGGTGCTAGGGTTTGATATCTATAAAAAGGAAACTAAGGGAGAAAACAAAAATTGACCCACACGGAAGAGAAAAGAAAGAAGAAAAGAGAGAGGAAAAGAGAAAAAGAAGAGAGAAGAGAGAAAAAGAAAAGAAATCGAGAAAATGTCGTCTCCTTTCCCATTTTCACTCGATCTTAACCTAGCTCAACCAATTCGACGTCGAGTCAAGGAGCAAAGACACCAACGTGGATGCCCTATTTTGGCTCGGCAAGAGGGCCGTGGACGTGAATGACACAATACTCATGGACAAGTTGCCCTTGGAGTTACAAGGAGTTTAGTGACTCCCGGAGATGCACGAGTGCTCGGCGCAAAGTGTGACAATCGAATCGTCGGTGATGCCTTTGGCAGCGCCTGGCTCGAAACCTTACATGGCTGTGGGTTATCGCCTAATTGCGAAATCCAGCCGGAGTTGGAGCTAGTAAAGGCTCGATTAGCGGCATCGCGAGAATGTGGTTGAGGATTGTCAAGGCATTATAAGGGACTTGAAAAAGGAGCGGACAAGGATGGGTGGAGTTGTCGACAAAGGTAGAAGGTTTGCGAGCGGAGAATAAACAGCCTTATCATCGATGGTAGATTTGTACGCCAAAGACATGCGCTTGGAGTCTATTAGGCGGCCAAGGTAGCGCAAAGCAGCAGGCACGAGACAAGTGGTGCCTCAAACCAAGAGTGCAGCCATAAGTGCGATCTTTGGGAGCTCAAGTGATGGGCCCCAAGAGGCATGCGTGAAGACCCAAAGGATGGCGTCAGACGGCCTAAGTTTCCAATTTTGGAATCGAGAGCGTGCCATGATGATGCGTCTTGTGGCGATGAAGATGATGATGAAGAAGAAGAAGAAGAAGAAGAAGAAGAAAGAAGAAGAAGAAAAAGAAGTTTTATTTATTTGTATTTTGTTTTTTTGTTTTTTTGTTTTTGTTTTTTTGTTTGTTTTTTGTTTGTTTTTTTGTTTTTGTTTTTGTTGTAATGCGGTGGTTTGAAGTGAATTTTTTTTAAAAAAATTATTTTATTTTAACACTTAGAAAAATACTAACTAACCACACCACAAAACTAAAACTAAAAATAAAAATAATACAAAAAAATAAAAGCAGAGACTAACTTTTAAGAAAACAACTAAACAGAAAGAAAACAAAGAAGTTCCAAATTTTTTTTTTTAAAGTTTTTAGTGATGCACCTTATTTAAAGTTTTTTTTTAATTTTTAACACTAAACAAACAAACTAACCACACCATATATAAAATTAAAATAATAATAAATAAAAATCACATACTATAAAACATTATTATTTAAGCAAGAATACAATACCCAAACTTAAATTTTATTTAAACGAAACTATTATTGTAAAAAACAAATTTTATTTTAAGAACACACAATTATACAAGCAACCTAGGATGACCAGTTAAAGGGCCTCGGAAAACAACAGGGGTTAAGGGAAGGTTGGAGGGTCACAATGGTCCCGCAAAACCCAAACTTCTTAGACAGGTGTCGCGCCTAAAGAACTCCTAGACACTTTGCAGACGGAAGTTGCTTACTGGAGTTACCAAAAGTCACCATATGAAAAATCTTTTTTATTTTTTTAAATTATAAAAGAAACAGAAAATTAAAATTACTAAAATAATAACAATACAAGTAAAAGAGAAAGGATTGGATACTCTCCCCTTGATGCGATTAAATTGAGCATAGATGCATTTGGAGCCTTAAGATTGAAGTTGCCTTCTCTCCTTTTTATTGAGCTATCTCATATTGCTAAAACAAACATAGAACTTGAAATGGGATTAAAAGGATTAGGAAATAAAAACTGAAATGAAAAGGAAATACAAAAGTAAAACAAGTAGGAAAAGAAAATAGAACCAAACTATGCCGTCAATCCCGGCAACGGCGCCAAATTTTGTTGACTCGCAAGTCACGAGGCGTTGGATAGTATAGCTTGTGTAAGTACGAGGTCGATCCACGAGGATTGATGATAGATTGATTCAATTTGATTCCTGCACAAAATAGAAAATCAAAGAGAATAAATAAAACAAGAAAGAAAGAAAAGAAATTAACTCAAGCAAATTAGTTACCAAGTTCAATTTATATTCTTAGATTGATTCTAGCTAAAGTATAGATTAAGCCATGGTGTTTGGTCCTAACCTTGTATTCCTAATTCCCTAATTAGATCCTTCTTGTCGAACCTAAATTAAGCATTAGAAATCCATTAAGCAAAGAAGAATGTTTTAAAAACAACCAAGCATGTATCTAATCCATGTTGTGAATGTCCATACATACTCTTCCTATTCATAGTTCAATTTGAATTAATGCATGGTGTCTACTCTTAATTCAAACCAAGATAGCTAACATACAAGTTTTAATGGTGATCACTCATTCAAACAAGCATATTAACTTATAAGCATAATGAATAAGAACAAGAACTATAATTGAAACTTGGAAGCTAATTAAACTTGAAAACTAAAGAAAATAAATTACATTACAATGGAAAATAAATTACAACTAAAAAGCAAAATGGTTTTGTTACAACAATTGAGAACTAAAAAAAACTAAGAGAATTTGAGGAGAGAAGGAGAGGAGCTCTAGAGATGTTTGAGAGCTCCCCCTTGGGGTGTGTTTGAAGGTTAGCCAAGCCTCCTATTTATAGGAGAAGGAAAGCATCAAACTCACATGCCAATATTCTTCTTTTGACAACAAGTTGCATAGCCACCTCAAGTTCACATGAGCATCCATCTCCTTTCATCATTTGGCTAGTTCCCACTTGATGCTTTTGCTTTCTTTATTTCTTACACAACCTACTTCAATTATGACAAATAAACTTGCTTCTTCCTCACTATCAACAATAGCACATGCATAGCTAATCATAACCAAGAACTATCAACAATAGCACATGCATAGCTAATCATGACCAAGCAATTTGCAGTCAGCTTGTGGGCTCAATTTGGGCTTGTTCCTTCACTTAACAAATCTGGAAAAATATGGATCTTGAAGCTCTTTGTCTTATCTTTCTAAGCATATGCAGCCCAACTCAAGGAAAAATCAGGAAGGCCTTCAAAAGTCATTTTTGGCCCAGTAACGCAGATGCTGCCGAATTTGACCTTAAGTTGCCCAAACTTGCATAACTTCATCTAGAAGACTCGAATCATGAACCGTAAATTCTTCAGAAACTAGACTTCCAGATCTTTCCAATGACGTATGGTTCATTATCTGGTTCTTCTGAGCAAGTACAGTCCAATCCGTGAAGTTGACTGATCTGCATACACCGTTTGAGCTAACTTGTCTCCAAAATGCATTTAGTGAGTCATAAGCTTATTACACTGAAACAAACACAAAATAAATTAAAAGCACAAGTTTAACTCAAAAACATAACCAAATCATAAGTTAGAATGGTACAAAATGATATGTAATTATGCAACTGATCAAATAGGAGAAGTCTTGATGGTCAGTATGGCAGCCTAGGAAGCACGGACACGGATCTGGATACTGGCGATATGATACGACACGACACGGAGATACGGCAAATCTCCAAAAACTAGGATACGATACGCTCATGGATACGACAATTAAAATATATATTAATATATAATAATAAATATATATAATTTAAAACATATTTTAAATAACATAAAATTATAAATTATAAATATAGTGTATTATTCTTGGACTCTTTTTTTCTGATTCTTTATATATTTTAGGCCTGTATAGCTTGTTTGATATCTTTTTTGGCCCATTTTAATATTATTGATTAAGGCCCAAAACCCATAAACAGATGGTTAATTATTTTTAGTCAACATGAGAGTATCCATGATAGGGCCCTTGTTTATTATATATATATAGATTATAATATTTATTATTACAACATGACGTTGTTTTTATATAAATTGCCTTTGTTTTTATAACACGACGTCGTTTGAGAATTAGGTCATCTTCTTCCTGAGCTTGCGCCGTTCACCGACTGCTTCCTCGAGCTTGTGCCCCTTCTTGTTCTTCTTCCACCATCTCTCTTCTCCTTCGTCTCTCTCTCTCTCTCTCCCTTCCTCCTCACACGCAACGGCCAGCATACGTCTCGTCTTCTCCTCTCCTCTCACTCTCTTCGAATCTTCCCTTGAAGACACAGTTTGCAGAGGGCTTAGATAATGGGTATGAATCCCTTCTTCCTTTCTTTGGCTTATGGCTTTAAGATTCACCAGAAATATCTGCTCATGTCCAGAACTTAGGATACGCGTATCCGTTAGTCAAAGACCGTATCCGTTGACTCCAATACGTATCCAACGTGTATCGGAGCGTATCTGATGCGTATTGTATCCGACTGCGTATTCGACACGGGATACAGACCTAAGTCCGCGTATCCGTGCTTCTTAGCTGGCAGCTAACGGTACCGATGGAGCAACAGAAGGGCCCAATGTTTGGCGTTGACTTCTTAGAGCTGAATGCGCTGATCGAATGGGAGTTGGCTAGGATCCTGGCGGAGTATCACATTCTAGATTCGGTAGTTATGCGGATCCCAAAGCTGTTGGAGTCTTTTAGCAATCCCGAGTGTGGGGTTATATTCTTCATTAATGTGTACAAGTACGGCCTTCAGTTGTCGTTGAAGCCATCAGTTCAGAAGGTCTTGGCACAGATTGGTTATGCGCCTGGGCAATTCAACCCAAACTTCTGGATTATGCTCCTTGGCACCATAACTACCTTTGCTGTTGCCGAAGAGGGAGAGCTGAGCTAAGAGCAAGTCTCGCATTTGTACAACATAATGAGGGCAAAGAGCTCTGACCAGGGGGGTTGGTGCAGTCAAACTACATGCATGCCAACTCGCAGAAGACATGGCGTCGGCGTCGAGTGCAGGTGTCTAGAAGTTGGAGATTGGCACCTGGTGAAATAGTTGAGAGACACATGCCCACAACTTTCCAAACAATTGGTAGGCAAGAGGGTGTCGTTCGGCAATTTGTCTTGGTTTTTCTTTTTGATGCATAGGGTAGCAGGTGGATGCTAAATGTGTATACATAATATGTGATATGCCGATTCCATCCTGTGTTTGTTTTGTGTGCCAGTCTCCTTGGCCGAAATTTCTCACTTTTAATCCTGCGGCTACGGCCACCATCAACATTGCAAACTATAAGGGAAAGCTTAAGGGAGAGGATAGCTACCTTTTCCATGTGGTTGTGCGACCTGGAGTGGCCGGAATCGTTGTCGGCGACGGTGGCTAGTTCTAGCGACTTTTCTCCTTGTTCCAGTCCACGATCCAGGGGGTTTCCGACTAGGATATGGGGTGGGTTTGGTATAGCAGGTCGAGGTGGTCATTTTGAGGGGTGGATCGTGGCCGGAGCTGGGAGTTCTCGCGGGGCAAAGAACCTGCTGGTTCAGCCGCGAAGAGAGAGGGAGAGAGGAGAGAGAAGGTCTGGCCCACGTGTGTAGGGGATAGGGGCAATTCTAGGTTTTCATGTGTTTTAAATCAATTTTTGAAAAGACCAAAATGCCCTTTTTATTTCCAGACCATTTCTTGCTCGTTAAAACTCGAAATTGAGCGTGCCGCCCGTCAACGAACTTGTATCGACGAGCCCGACGCAATAGTGCGACTCAATTCCCCAATTTCATTTCCGAACAAAAAGTGATTAAAATACCCTTACTCCAAGGATAAAATTGTAATTTCATAATTAATAATTAAATAATAATTAATTTGGTTCGGGATGTTACAATGAGACCTAAGGCACCAGTGTGGTGCCAATCGAAGGTCCTGCAATGCTAAAGTTAGTTGAAGGAGAAAGGACTTAGCTATTGATGATGCAAAGGGATGTATGTCTAGTCAAATTCTCTATTACCCTGTACCCTGGGGCAAAGAGTTCTTTTATAGGGAGTTTTAGGTGTTCTCTTGGTGTGAAGTTTCGATGTGGGATCCGTGGGAGTGCCCTCAGAGGCTGCCACGTGTCCCAGTGAATGTACCAATGCGGAGCCCAAGAAAATCCTACAAGATAGCTTATGGGCTGCTGAATCGGCAGATTATGGGCCGGTCATTGAGTAATCGACAGATGGTGCTGAAGGCACCTATCGATTGTGGGAGGGAGCTGCTAGTGTTGGCTAAGGGGCCATGCTGGGCATAGAATCGATTGTGGGTGCCGAAGGCATCTGCCGATTGTAAGGATGGGCTTTGCTAGCATAAGCTACATGGCCCTACTTGGTGTTAGATCATTTCCATGTGTCATGGCATGAGAGGCCGGTTAGATATGGTACAAACACATTTATATAGAGTTACTATGCTTCAACAAATTACTAGAAACTAGAAAACACAACATACAAAGCAACTGAAGCCAAATTATATTTTTGCAAACACAACTAGTACCGAGAAAGAGTAGTCTTACCCAGAAAATCAAAGCCCTAAAATCCTAAACAAAAATTAAATATAAAGTGAATGCAATAGAAAATGCAAATCTTAATATCAAAGAGAGAGAGAGAGAGAGAGAGAGAGAGAGAGAGAGAGAGAGAGAGAGAGAGAGAGAGAGAGGTACTGATTCTGACCAAAGAAAATAGAAGATTGTATTGAGAGAGGAGAATCTTTTTGAGATGAACAAGGGGATTGGGCGGGATTGAAAAAGGCACGGCAAGATACGTGGGCTAAGGGAAAGTGCAGCGTATCCATCTGTATTATAAGCTTGCTTTTTCTCTTCAGATGACTTTGGATGGATGAGATTATTCTCATATAGTGTTACTCATTTTAGCATTCTCAGCTGATCCAAGCGATTAATATATATATATGAGCTAACTGAGCTGAGACCTCATGTCGGGCTAGCCTATTAGGCCTGAGATTTATTTACAGGCCGATGGTCATTCACCAACTTATGCATTTACTTACAATTTGAACATTTTTTTAGTGCAGCAGGGAACTAATTTCCGAAAAATCATTACCGTCTAATTCTATTAGGCCATTCCAAAAATATCCCAAAAACTTGTGTTTATTTTTCTTCTCCTACCGGGCATCTCTCTCTTTCTCTCTCCTGCTCGTTCCAAATTTCTCAGTCCTTTGTGAACTCCACAGAAGAGAAAGAAGGCAAAATAAACCATGATATTTGATCTCATCTGCCTCTTTGTATTTAATAAATGGATGAATTCATAGCTAGAACCACTAGTTGATACTAAATCAGGCAGCAGGAAGCTTCTTCTCAAGTAGGCAGTAGGGCAGTAGGGCAGCAGTAGCCAGCAGTTGCAGTGAAGAGCGAAATCAAATGAAATGAAGTGAAAGAGAGCAAAAAGCCCTATACAGACACAGAGGCAGAGAGAGAAATGATGGAGAACGGTTTTGATGGGAAATTTGCGGAGAAATTCTCAGGGTTGGCGATTTCGAACGCTGCTGATATTATTCGCTCCTCAAACGCGAACCACAGCAACCAAAACGACAGCAGCTTGTTTCAGGTCATGAAAGCCGTGGAAGCTGCGGAAGCCACCATCAAGCAACAAGTCGAAGAGAATCTCCGACTGAGGACTGAACTTCAGCACAAGATTCTTGAGCTCGACAGATATGTAAGTCCCGCTCCACTCATTTTCCATTCATTTCTGCAACAATTTCCTTCAATAATCATAATTATGACAATATTCAAAATTGTTGATACACTTTGTTAGGTTGTGCGGATTGCTTCTCTACTCTCTGATCTTATTAACCGCATTCAACTTTATTTTTATTTTTTTTGTTGGGGGGTTAGTGGGGGTTGTGTTGTAACTCATTTCTTGTATTGGATTGCAACCCTAACTTGTTCAAGTGTTGATTGATGCCTCTTCTTCTTCGAAATGGACCGGACCAGTCTCGTATGCCTTCTTCATGTAATTGTTTGCTTTCTTACTTATTATGGGCAGAAACTAGATGAATCAATGGCCCAAAGGTGGCCTTCCGTTGATCCTTGGTCCGAGGGTCTCCAAACATCTTTTCAAGCTCATCAACCAGTTCCCACTGTGGATGGTCAAGACAATAGAATTAAGAGTGTAGGAAACACTTCTGTAGTTCTCCACCAAGAGAGTCAAAACCCAACTACTGATGCCCCAATACAAAGTCATGCTGAAACTCAATCCAACAATGGCACCATGAAGCTGCCTACAAATAATGCTGGCTCCTCTCACTTGTCTTCACCATCTACCGCATCATTTTCTCCAGGAAGGTATTTCACCTCAAATGCAGAGAACGAGGTTCCCTTACTAATCTCATTCTTAAAAGCAGTGTTAGTAAAGTAGCTGAACGAATTCAGATGAATTTTCTTTGTTCATCTTAGGTTTAACACGGTAGGAGAATATTATCCACAGTTCAATTTTTCTGGGCAAGGGCTGATGCCAATGACTGAATTAAATACTCCTAGCAGCCTCTGGAAACAGGTATTGCATATACATACACTAGATGTTAGTTTTCTCTTTTTTATTATTTTAAGGTATTTCTTATGGACCAAAATTTGCATTTATTAGGATCTGAGTGTTAAGATTCATGAACATGAAGAAGAGATTATGCAATTACGGAAACATCTTGCTGACTACTCAATAAAGGTAAAATGCTTAAATGATCTTTAGACATTCACATTGGAGTTCCAATCTTCACAATGGCCGCTTATATGCCAATTGTATTCCTTGTTGATTGAAGTGACTAATGACTAGTATGATGATAGGAAGCACAAATACGCAATGAAAAATATGTTCTGGAGAAGCGTATTGCTTATATGCGACTGGTAGGCAGAATTTCTCATATATTCCTTATTAAACTTCTACTCCCAACCCTTGTCTCTCTATCTCTCCCATCTGAGTAATCTCTATATTATTCTGTTTTCTTCATGCTACTAGGCCTTTGATCAGCAGCAACAAGATCTTGTCGATGCTGCATCAAAAGCTCTATCTTATAGACAAGACATTATCGAGGAAAACATACGCCTCACGTATGCATTACAGGTGCTTTGCCTTTTCTCCCCTGTTTCTCGTTTACACCGATAATAATGCTATGAAAAAAATGTATAAGTTGTCAGTTGTCTTGTTTCATAACTGAGTTGAAAGAATAATTTTTCGTTTGCTTCTGTCAGGATGCACAGCAAGAGAGATCAACATTTGTTTCATCTTTGCTGCCTCTTCTTGCAGAGTACTCTTTACAGCCACCAGTTCCTGATGCCCAATCAATTGTTAGCAATGTCAAGGTCAGCTCAAATGACCTTTAGTTGTGTTATGTCTAGAATAGATATATGTGTATGTTTAGAGCAGGTCAGCTGTATTACTCTATCACTTGCTTGAGAGTTTGTGAAATATTACTCTCTTCCTGATTTAACTGGTTTTACTCCTATAGCTTGTGGAGAATTTTATTTTAAGCCTTGTTTAGAAAACCAAGGTTAAAAATGTTGGTATTGAGTATGGAAACAACATAAGTTTCCTTTAAAGAAGGGAAATTGTTGATGACACTTCTAGAAACCCTAAAGCAGTTGTAATGGATCAATTAAACGTGTACGCTTGATATAATAGTATATCCATGGAGAAGTTTGACATGTAAGATGAAAGTAATGTGTGCCGCTGACACATGACTTTGAATGTTAAAATATAATGTGCAAAAGTAAATTTTTCCTTGTTTTTAAAAAAAAAACAAAATTGCATACCTTGATGGTATGTGGTAAACTTTATATACAAAAAAGAGTACATTAAACAGGGGAGGACGTTATGAGTATTATCCTCAAGGAAAACTAATTCAATGTGGAAGAAATAAAAACATTTGGCATTAATGGAATACAAGATATATGCCTATATATGGGCAGGAATCGGGGAAGGCAGGCGAAATATGAATATGAAGAAATAGGTATGCCTAGATACTTTATTCTATGGATAAAGGATCTAATTGGCTTATTGAGTGGGAGGTGGCTTAGAATAGCCAAGGAGAGGTGTGGGAATTAGAAACTTCACAAATGGCTGTCGAGGTTCCCACTTGAAAATGAATCCGTATGGCTGTGATTGAAAACAAATATGGGCTTAAGGAAAAAGGGTGGAATTCTAAGACAGTTGTGAGACGTTCAAGTTGTAGTCCGTGGAAGGATGTTTCCCACAGGTATTCTCCATTATTGAGTTGCTGTCAGTTTGTTGTGAGAAATGGGGATATAATTAAGTTTTGGGAACATGTTTGAGTGGGTGAATATTTTCTGAACATTCTGTTTCCCAGGCTTTACAAACTGTCCAATATCCGTAATAGAGTTATTCCTAGCATTGCTGACTCAAACTTTTTGTGGAACTGGATTTTGGTTTTAGGAGGAACTTGAGTGAGGCTGAGATGGCATAACTGTCTTCTTTGTTGTCTTTACTTCAAAAATGTTCGTGTCCACTCTTCCAGGGTTGATTCAAGAAAGTGGTGCTTAGAAATCACAGGGAGTTACAGCAAGTCTGGTTCCTGTTAACTAAGTAATTTAGGTATGGAGTCGTTGTTCCATCCCTACGGTATGAATTGGAAAGCTACAGGTCCCACCAAGGTGAAGACGCTATCATGGTTAGTGGCTCACCATAGGACGAATATTTGTGATATGGTTCAAAGGAGGAGACTAATTACTTGCTTACCATTCTCTTCGGGTGGTTTGGCTGGAGAGAAAGGGTCTTCTAAGATTATGCGGTGTAGGGATTGAGGAGTCATGGTAACAAGTTCAGTTTTTGTCAGCATTTTGGTCATCTGTCACCAGAGTTTAAGGGTTTATTCTCAAATATTTGGCTAGATTGGCAAGCTGCTGTTTGTTAGTTGCTGTCTTTGGGAGGGTCCTTTTGTTTTAGTTGAGCTTGTTATTTTCTTTTTGTCTGGCTTTTCTGAAGTGGTCCTCTTCTCCACTACTCTTGTACTTTGTAATTATATTGTTCGCTAGCAATAAATTGTCTCTTTTATATAAGAAATGTTATGTATTTATGGGTCAGGTTCACCAATCCTATTTTCTGACACAAATTTTAAACCATTACACTAAAACCCTTCCGAAGTTAAGATTCTTTCTTACATGGATTATTTCTTTAAAAAATTAATAGTCCATTTTTGTAATCTCATTCCAAACCCAAAAAAGTAACTTTTCGTTTAACTACTCTCTCTCTCTCTCTCTCTCTCTGTGTCTCTCTCTCTCTCTCTCTCTCTCTGTCTCTCTCCAATTAAAATGCCAAAATTGGCAGAGTACAACTCTCAGATTGTCTTTGGTCCATTTTGGCAATGGTGGTGCCCACTTGGGTGGAACCATGTAATGCCTTTGGGTGGGGATTACAGCATAGTGGGTAATGAACCATACATATAGTTCCTAATGTACAGGAAGTATAGCTTAGCTTGCCAGACAAAAGCCTTTCCATTGTCCATGTTGTGTGGTACCATTACAAATTTCAGAAAGAAAAAAAAAACAATTGTTGTTTCTTTCCTGTTAGATTCTTTGCATGTACCTTTTTTCTTCTTTTCAAATTTTCCTTCCATACCAAAAACCCAGTCCATTTTATGCTTCTGACAGAAGTTGCTTACTTAGCAGTTCATTTTTGGTCTTCTGCCACTCCCTCCCATCAAATCCTGTGGGCATAGCTCAATTACTTGTAAACCACATAAATCATTGTGCCTTTTGTGTGCGAATTTTCTTGTGGGTTTTGTATTCTTTTCCTTTTGTGTCTTACTTGTGTACGATGAATAGGCTTGTATTCCTAACGTTTCCTAAATTGACTCAATACAATGCCAACTTAGATGAGTCACTCCGATCTTAGGTAAAGTTGGCTTGGATTTGAACTATGGTTATGTTTATTTGGGATTTCCCTAAGCATTTGGAAGGTGGAGTGGTTCTTTGCTTGTTTTGGCATTGCTTACCCTTTGATCCTAGCCTTATTACAAATCCAAGGATTCTGTTGTATTGTTTATGGTCAGTAATAATACTCAAAGATACAGGATAACCCATGGATTTGTAAGACAAGGCTCAAATTAAAAGTCAAGCAATACCTAGCCTAGCAGAGGAGCTAAATCCCTGAAAGGTATACCATATTCAATATTTTTTTTTCTATTTAAAAACCATTTTCATGGTGACAATTGCTGTTTCCCCTGATTTGCTTATCTTAATTTCTGTAAATTCCTATGAAGGTTCTTGTTTTCTTGGTATTCCCCTTTAGCAACCTTTCTGTTTAAAACTTTGAAGTGTTTGTAATTCGGTTCTCTTTTCCATCACTAGCAGCAGCATAGTGTACAGTTCTACTAGAAGTTGTCCAACCTAGGAGATTGAATTATGTTTAGAGAAGATATCTGTCAGTGTTTTGTGTGCTAGACTAAGACTTCTCATGAAATGAAGTTGCTTTATAGTCCCTGCATCTTCTGCTTTCTTGCAGGTTCTATTTAAACATTTGCAAGAAAAGCTCCTTCTTACTGAGGTATGTAATGCAAATTTCAGAGTGCTAAAACCTCACCTGATCTGGCAAATTTTTTTAAGTTAACCTCCACTTATGGTGCTTTGAGATGTCTTTGAGCAGTGCATATTTTTTTCACCAGAATTGAATTATTTGATTACATCCTTTCCTTGATAACAGACAAAATTAAAGGAGTCACAGTACCAATTAGGACCTTGGCGCTCAGATTCAAATCACTCTAACATTGCCCTGCAGTCACCGTCTCACTCCATTGGTGCAGCATTGGCTACTTCAGTATGTTTATTTCACTAGTTCTTCCTCTTAATATCCCGTAAAAGATTTTCATGTTTATTGTGCTTTTTATCAGAACAAAAATGGGCTAGAACTGGTTCCTCAGCCAATATATTCCCATGAAACAGTACCAGTTTCTACTTCTGATGCTCAGACAACCACAGAGTGGGATCTATTGGGTCGCCATCAGACTGGTTTGGGTGGTGTTGTCACAAATAACATGAAAGCCAATGGCCTGGGGAGGTATTCACCTATAGAAAGCAGGTAAGCCTGGTCAAATGGAGACTGCTTCTTACAACCATCTGAATTTGTTGGTGGGTTCTGATTTCATTGGATTTGAATGTTGAATGGTCATACATGGATATAATTGACCAAAATGCTACTGAATTAGAGTGAATCACAAAGCATCTTTTTTTGAAATCATAATTTAACCTTGTTCACCAATGCTCATAGGTCTTTAGTTTGTCTATTGGTTAGGTCCTTATTGGTGCCACAATGTCCATTTTCTCACTTTGAAACTGTTGTGCCTAAGTGCCTATATATATTTTTTATTTCTATTGAAACTAGCGTGGTCTTGTTATAACAGTTCTTTCTAAACTATAAACAATTTGGAATTTATGAATCATGACCACAGGTGATATGAAGAATGAAGAAGCTTATAACAAACTTTCTAGTTGGTGAAAGAGATGAGAGGAGGGCGAAGTTAGTGAAGCTCATTTACTGTTTTTGGCTTGTTAGAGAACCACTAAATCCCAAACTGGATGGGGCCTCATGTGCAGCCCATCCTGCATATGGAAAGGCAAGCAAATGCAAACATAGAGAGAACATATAGGTAGAGTGCCACCCAGCACCTTGCAGATCAACAACCTAGTGAGGAATGAGTGTTAGAGGTTTTGAACTCAGGACCTCATGGAATCAGAGCTTTGATATCATATTAGATAATCACATACCAGTAGTCCCTGAATGCTTCAGATGTTAGGGAATGGGCCAACAATATACGTCAAGCTAACAGATATATATTGCTACATTTATACCCAGTTCATGTCCAGCAATAAATGATTGATAAGTCATGCCATCAATGAACAGACAATGGATTTTAATTTTTAATTTTTTCATAAGCCATTGGATATTTAGAGTGTAAATGAGTAACAAGGCCATTTAACGCTTCAACTTCAACTTCAACAGCCCATTTAGGAAGTTTACAGGGCCAACCAGCAGCATAAATTTCATATCTGTTCCAAATAGCGTATTTTCCAAAAGACAAAAAACGTGCCATAAATCTCAAATTTAATATGATTGGATGCTTTAGGATTTTCTTACATAATTTGTCTTCACAGATTCAGACCAAATTTATTTCCATTATTGAAGCATGAGTTTAAAGTTTTGTACTCATTATTTACAGATTGTTAGTGGTTATCAGGAAGCCAGGGAATATATATGTATTTCTATGAATTTATATTCAGTCTCTTGCTCAAGTGTTTCATTTGTTTACTAGGACTTCTGCAGCCCAAGATGTACCTACTCAACTTGCTGTTACTCAGGGTGATGCACAAGTACCTCGTTACAGTGAAGAAACCACTAATAAACAGGTCACATTTCGTGATCCTGTCAGGAACTCAGATAGTGATTATCAAGATCCAGAAGGAAACCATAATGAGAGAGAAACGTCGGCCAATTGGAATTCAGGAAACGCTCCTTACACAACTGCACTTGATGATCCCAGCTCCTCGTATGACCATTATCTACCAGCAGTGCTTGAAGAACCTTCTTCTTCATTTTCAGAGGGTCATTATCTATTTTGCACTTTGTTTATTAGTCTTAGTATTGAGTCTTGTCACTTTAAAAATATGGTATTTTGCAAAATGCAGCTGCAGATGATGATCCGTTACCAGCTATAGAGGGCCTACAAATTTCAGGCGAAGCTTTTCCTGGACGGGAACTTCAAGCATGTGGATACTCTATTAATGGAACAACCAGTTGCAATTTTGAGGTGTGATTTTGAATATAACATTTCCTCAGTCCCCTCCCACACCCACCAACACGTGTAAAACCTAATCATTGTGAGACTTTTTGTTAGAGACACATACAAATTTGTAATCTTATATTTTTTTACTGCACTTCCAGTGGGTACGCCATCGGGAAGATGGATCTGTTAATTACATTGATGGTACTGATCTTTTCCTTTTATGTTAGATGTTGGATTTTTTTATTTTTTTTATTTTTTTGCCTCCTTTTTTCATGTCAATTCTGAGTCTTGCCGAGTTTCTGATAATAGGAGCAAAGCAACCAAACTATCTTGTTACTGCTGATGATGTTGAGACATACCTTGCTATTGAAGTCCAACCTCTGGATAACAGGAAGCGAAAGGTACTTTCTCAATTGTAGTTACATGTGCGGCTGACTTATTTCCGCTCTCTCTATTTCTCTCTCTCTCTCTCTCTCTCTCTCTCTCTCTCTCTCTCTATGTTTGGGGGATGGGGCAAGGTTTTCCGAATGTTCAGTACAAGTGAGGCTTGAATGCAATGAAATGCATGAGTTGTCTAATTAGTTTGATGTTCAAACTTTGTGCATGTACAGTTATTGGCTATAACTTATAAGATATCTTTCCAGAATGATATTTTTTAATAGGCACCTTAGATGTGCCAAACATTTCGGAAAGCTCAGAGAGTAATTGCTACACATGGTTGGTCAGTAATTCTTCCTTGGTCTTCTGTATTTCAGATGTCAAATATTTAGGAAAACAGTGTTAGTATGTGGGAGGCCCAAATCCAATACAGGAATTCATGCTAGCATTGTGTGGTAGCCACCATTATATGTAGCTAAAATAATATACAAATGCTAATTCATTGTTGTCACTACTAACCATGGCTTTACTTGTTATAAGATCCGATATATCCATAAGAAAATGAACAGTAAGTTCTAAGTTGAGTTTCTTGTTGTGCAAAACCAGTCGCTTTTAAATGTGATAAGTGCAATCCCTAGATAGATTTTTCTGTTTTCTTTTTTTAAAGGTCTTTTTTAATTACCTAAGGTCCTAAGACAATCCCTTAATTATAGGAGATGGAATTTTCGGGATACATTTTAACCCTCTCATAGAATTTGTACTCGCATTCATAACGTGTGCCAGCTTGCCGCAAAAAAATTTGCACACAGCATAGGGGTGGGGTGTGTGGAGTTTCGAGGCCCCCTGCTTTTAAATTGAATGATGTAACCCACCATATAAGACACATTCTCTGGGGTTTCAAAGCAATTTTTAAAATGAAATTGTGACCTGTGGAAGCACAGAGAATGTGTCTTATATGTGTTTCATTCATGAAGTTTGAGTTGGTCGATCCATGCCAAGAGACAACTCAATCGCCTTATTAATTTGTAAAAGGAAAATCGTGAAACCTTTTGTGCACTTAGTAGTTCCTTCCTGTATATTATAAGTTTTGATTTGGTTTATATAGTTTATTGCAAATTCCTGTCTATATTTGTTACCATGGTTATTCAATTAGTGTTGGACTTGTTTTATTAAATACATGTTGTACCCATCTTTTTCCGTTGTGTCTGGGTGTTAATCTTGTTTGTACGTTAATTTCTTCTTCTTGTTTTTTTTTTTCTTTTTTCCTTTTGGATAGAAAACTTAATGCTTATATTGATTAAAAAGGGAATTACAATCACAAAATCTAATCCTTGTTTGTTCATTAACTTGGTTTTTTTTTTTTTTTTTTGGTAGGGAGAGCTTGTGAAGGTTTTTGCCAATGAGCACAAAAAGATAACTTGCGGTAAGTAAGATGACTAAGGTATTTTGTAAATATCAAGCCATTCAAATTCCATGGATGTCACTATTCTTTTCTCTTTATTCACAGATCCTGAAATGCAAAGTCACATAGAGAAGATTCTTGGTAGTGGTCATGCTTCATTTAAAATTTATCTGTCGGTATGTTTATACATGAAAAATCCCTACATTTGTACTTAGTGTACTTATTATTCATTTAGCAAGTGTTTAAAGATAGATTATTGTTTCTTCTATTGAAAGTACCTTTTCATTTTACAGACTGGATATCTTGATATATGGGAACCGGCTACGCTGGCTATTAAGAGGGAAGCTTATAGTATTAAGGGTAGTGAAACTAGTGGTGTTGTACTTACAGAAAAGTTTTCGCCAACAACACTTGTATGATTTCTTACTTATTAACCTTTTTGTTATTCTGCATGGATTGTTGAGGCTTGGCCAGCTTAAATTGCAGTAGTTTTGGAAATTAATAGATGTTATAAACCTTGTAGGAATGTGAGTAAACGGTGCTGAATTGATTGATAGACTTGCTTTTCATTTTTTACTTATTTATTTATTCCATGATTAAGTAAGCTTAAGTATAGTTCTAGCTTTGCTCAATTGAATGTAGCGTATAAAGGTTGTTCCAGATTCATGCTTTGTTAGAAGCCCAATTAAAACCTGGATGAAGTCAACATGACTTGTGTCCCTAATTGTAAATGTGAAACTGCGGTACTACTCTCTTTATTACTATTGTCTGGCAAGAAGTGAATATACCTACATTGGTTTATATATGATTCTAGTTCTTTGAGAAAATCTGAAATGCTTCCTTTAAAGTACATGAGTGGTTTAGATTTCACACTTCAGGTTATTATTCTTATTCAGTGTTTATAGGCTTCTTGCTTAGCATTGTTCCATTGGACCATAGATTGAATAAGGTATTGGGATATGTTAAACTCTTCTGATGCTTTTATTAAGGGGGAGTCAAATTTTGTATTTGTTTAACGGCTAATAATGTTTCTGACCCGGTAAGTAGATTTTCAGATCTATGTTTCTTCATGATTATGTTGTATGTAGTTCCTGTCTTATTTTACTTCTTTTCTTATTTGTCAGGTAACAATTCCATATGGAAGTCCTACAGAACTCATAATATCTAATCCTGGCGGGGGTGAGCATATTTTAAAAACAGATGATAGCTCGACCGATATTAGCTGGTAAGCAAAAAATGTTTCCATATAAACAGAAAAGAAACAGGAAAAAAAAAAAGTCCGAAATTTTTGTTTTGTGTCAACATAAGCATTTGAAACATTTTAATGCATCCCTTTGAAACAACCAGATCAAGATATACCAATCATGGACTCTTATTTGTGTTTGGTAGTTATGCGTACAAATTATATGTTGGATATATATATATATATTTTTATCGTGTTTGACTGGCTCCTCAGTACTGGGAGTTATTTGCATATAAAATCCACTCTATACTGCCAACTGGAAAGTGAGTAGCTAGTTTATTTTAAACAAGTAGACAATTGCAACTACCAAAATGATTTTATCTTCTTTTTTTTCTAGTACGTCTACATGCATTGTTAGCTTATTATTCTCCACAAGAAAACTTATGCTTCAAGTGGTTTAATCTAATTGTATAAATAATTTGAAGAGCTGAATTATGGAATATTGAAAGGGAAAAAAGAATGTGAAAGAGTTAATCATGCATCAAGTAATTAAGATGCAATTTTCTTTTTAGTAGAATGTGAATCTTTATAAATAAAAAATAAATAAAACAGTAGAACAGATCTGACCAAGGAGTCCACTTCAAAAAGAAAACTAAACATGCAAACTGCATTACCACTTCAATCCTAGGGAAAACACCAAAACAAAAAGATAATTCCAAAGAGCTACAAAACAGATGATTTCCAATCTGACAAATGATAGAAAAAGATAACTCCCTAGAAGTTAGAACCATACTTGTGATTACAGCATAGCAAAGGGAATTTTTCTTTGTCTGGAATCTCGAAAGCCACTTCCCAAGCAAAGCCTCATTCCTTGTTACTAAATTACCCACCCCTAAACCTCATTTTTCTCTGGGTTGTTGAGACACGACTTCCCAACATGGTTGGACAATGATCCGAAGTCAATCTAGTAAGTAAGCGCAGCTTGCCTTGCATGAGGAGAGAACTCCTCCCAATCCAAAGTAAATAGACCAAGTAAAACCTGCATTATGAAGTTCATGATCCCTCAAATTTGTTTGCTTATAAAATCATTAAATGCCCCCATGCTTCTTGTCACCCTACCACCATTTGACATTTTGGAAGCAAACCTAGTAATATTAAAATCTCTGCCTATACTATACACCATCTTGATCCACAGCCCAGATAAAGGCGCCAACTCCTCCCAAGAAAATCTCCTCCATCTAGATTTGTTTGGTTTGGTTCGTAAACCTGCCAGCCATCAATCTCTTCCACAATTTTAATCGAACAAGAAAACTCTCCCACAACAGATTCCTGACCGCAACCACCTTAGTGTTCCACTAATCAATATCCCCCCTGACCTGCTTCCACAAGATGCCACAAACACCCAATCCTTATGCCTTTCCCCCAAATACTACTCACTATCTTATCAATTACTACCCTTAAGTCTCTTGCAAAATTACTAAATCTGCACCACAGTTGAGAAGTACTCCATTTATCACCCTTCACTTGGTCGCATCCTCCAGACCCCCAACGTTCCAGCTAACAATCTTCATTGGACTTTCTCACTTTCCCCCACCTTCTTACCTACCCTTTTCTCATAAGTAATTTCAAATTTCAGATTCTTCAACTCCCTTTATCCTTTAATCTTTTTTGAAACTCTATCTTGCTCGCTCTATTTCCCCCTTTCTTTTAGTGGAGTGGAACCACTGCCAAATTCAAACTAGTCAGAACATCCCCCAAATTCTCCACCATCTTCTCTGCCTCCTTTTCCTATTTCCGAAATCCCATCTGAACCCCTCTTCTATTCCAAGAACTCCACTGGAGATTTTAAATTCCCTCCAACAGAGTAATCTTTGGTAGGTTGATGTTGCTCTATTGGAGGTGGCTGTGATCCCAAAATCTAAGAATCTGCATTTCTTTGCACCGTAGACGGACTCTTTCCTGGGCTTAGATTAGAAGATTTCAACAATGATGCTGCACTAGACAAATCCCCTACCTCCGCACGAGGAAAATACCCACTTTCTTTATTTCCACTAGAGCCCACCGGTGCAACCACAAAACCTAGGTGGTTAGTTAGACAAGAGTCATGGTGAGAAACTACCTGTTCTGACTCTTTAGGCGCACCATCTTCTAGACGGAAGGAATCCCCTAGGCTGATCTTGAATCCTTCGTCTTCCAGTGGCTCTTAATATTATTCATGTTCTTTGTCCAAATCCTCTTCCAGCATATCTGAGCCCTCAAAAGGTCCCCGAATGGTGACCCATCTTCATCAAAACCGCCATCTAATCCTTGTTTATCAAACTTTTGTGAAAACAGTTCCAAGAGTTCCTGTTTCCCACTTGCCTGCAAATCCTCTAAATCTTTTCCTTCCAGGGTTCTCTCCTCCCCTACGCCAATCCCTTTTGAATCTGAAGCCCCTCTGAAGCAGCAATACCATTCTTTTTAGATATGATACTGCAATTCTCTATCCCTCTTCGGTTAGAGCCCAAATCAAAATAACCCAAACCCATGCCCATGCTGCTGCCATCGTCTTCCACGTCAACTTCTGTATCACGAAGAACTGGAGTGTCTTTGAGTCGCAAGGGCTTTTGATTTCTTTACTAAATCTTATCTGCATGTCTCTTGATTAGACTACTTATTTGTTCATGCATATATCATTATGGTAAAGCCTTTTCATATAATTCAAATTTTTATGCAAGAAAATTGTTTATTTTTTGTTTCTTATTTATTGAACATCAACATCACTAGTTATAGGTTCTGTCCCAGATTTCAGTTAATCCACTGTATCAAAGCATGTAACTGATCCCGAGTAGTACATATGATTTAGTTCTACTGTCATTGTACTAGTTCTGCTGGTAAGCTAGTTATATTTTCCGTGCACTGCCAATTCTTAGTTGTAGATGCCATGGTTCTAACTTTTATATCTTTATTTCTTATATGGCTACTTTGTATGTCTTTGTTTAGCAAGATATTTGTTCCAAACGATTTGATGTATTATGATAGTAATTTGGAAGGTTTTATTCATTCCTTATGTTGATTAAGTATTTTCTTTCTTTCCTTTCCTGATATAACTCTTTTTATTTTTTCCTCTCCTTTTTGCAGTTCTAGAGATACAATTGTGCTCACGTTGAGATTATTTATCCTAAGGGTATAACACTTTAATCTCTGGCCATAATCTGTCTTAGTTTGTATAACATGGAACTATGATCGTTGAAGGTTTTGTTTGGGCATCTAATTTTGTCATACGTACTTATAGGGACCAGACAGAGCAAGTATTTACATATATGTTTACAGGAGAAAATCTAGTGAGACTAGAAAAGTGTAATATGTGGAGGACATGACATTTAACAGTAGCTTGTTAGGTACCACTGGCCCTAAAAGCTTGAGTTGTTAAGGAGTGGACCAACAATGTATATCAAGCATACACCCTCCCTCATGTGCAGGCCTCCTCCATGTAGAGATAGAGTGAGTAAAAGTAGCAAAGGAGGCACATTATCAAGAAAGATTGAGATACCAGAAAGGCTAAAGAAGAGGTGAATTAAAACTTAGAAGCGAAAACATGTAGCTGCACACAAGTAGTGATATTCCTGAAACTTAACTACTACGTTATCTTTCCGGACTCGCTTATCTCTTAATATACTTTTATCTTTAATCAAATGAGTCCAGCTCATTTTCGAAATCGTGAGTCAATAGCACAAAATGCCGGTGAGCTTGAGGTGGATGTGGAGAAGTGCAACTCGAGTTTTGTTTGATAGAAGGATACCTTGAAAGTTAAATGGCTAAAATTGTAAACAACTGTTATAGGCACCTCACCCAAACCTCCCACGGCCCCTTTTTATGTCATCCCACCCATGTACTCTATCCATCTTCGGGCTCCACCTCGCATCCTCCCAACCTCTGAGTAGCTCCTTTTCTTCTTCTCTTCTTCTATGTTCCCTTTCCTCCCAACAGTAGCCCCACACCTCCTACTCTGTTCTCTGATGTAATTTTGATCTCCCAGCTTCTGTACTTATTCTCTTCTCTGTTTTTATGCGCTTTCCATTATGCGGAATGCCAATGCATTTCAGTTTTGAGCTGTCCAGCTAATTTTGAGCCTCCACAACGTCTCAATGATTCCTCAAGTGCCCATATAATATAATATTATATTATATTTTTATTTGTACTAATTTGAGTCCTGAAAGTCTTACGCACCTCACCTTGGTAGACATAATAAAACACTTGGTGCCTACTCCTCACCTTTGAAAACACTGGAAGTGATTAAATTTAGAGGGGAAAAGCTTATGTAAACACATCCAAGAATGTAGGAAGAGTGGTGTTTGACCCTACAAGTCATATGTAGATATAGATGAAAAGCTAATGTAGATAAGGACATTATGTAGCAGAAGGAAAATTGCAGTGAGGCCAAAAGTGGACGGACTAGGATTTAGCATAATTGGAGTATATAGTGATAGAAACAAGCTTTTCAGAGACAATTTCAAATTCTTTGAGAGTCTTGATTAACTTATCAGCCGATTTTTTATTTTAAAAAATTGTATATGTATTACTTAAGGCTATAATGTACTACAAATATATGGTGATATCCTTTCTTCTTTGTCTTTGAACCAACGTGAGAATTGCACATCCCTATTCATCTCATTTTTTCCTCGCATTCTTTTTTCAAGAATATAAGTTGAATTGCTTCTGCCTTTTATTTTTCTTTCTGTTTGGTACACAAGATCACATAGACCTTGGAGACTCGAATCGAAGCATTTAGTGAGGGAGACGAGCACAATTATAACGCACTTAGCAGGTGGTGCTTCCTCTCCCTCCTTAATAGCTCGCTAGATTTCCTGTTGTCTTTTTCACAATATTGTTTAGGCACTTTGATGTCTTCTTTTCTTTCCTCGGACTTGTCTTCTGGTCAGTCAACCAAGTTTGATACACACCTTCATTTTGCGTGGTTGTAATCCTTCTTCGATCTTTTGTATCCTACAAGTTTTATTTTTCATGTCTTTGGGGACCCAAATCTCCCCATGTTTAGTGAACTTCTATTAACTGAAACAGAAAGAACCATGTGAAATGAAAGAACAGGATTAACCTACTTGATACTAGCCTGATTCAAACTACAGAAGTAAACCCACCCCCTTGTGGGGGAAAATAAATAGTTTTAACATACTTTTTATTCCCCCAAAATAATGATAATAATTTAATCTTTGAATAAGTAAAATTGTAATCATATGGCCTTAGAAGGGTTTGAGATATTTGGTATTTAGTTTTGATTACAACACTTTCGGATTTCATTTTTAGCTAGAGAAAATAAGTGAAAATTAGTATCTTTCTTTTGTATTTAGTTATCTATAGAAATTGAAGGAAAATAAAAGGAAAACAAGTTAGTTTAGTGACTTGGTTCTTGTAATTTCGATTTAGCGTCACACATTATGCTTTTCTTAACTTGTTATATGAATCTGATGCAGGGCAGCGGCTATAAGCTTCTGTCCAGCGACCCAAACATACCCAAAATACAGAAAATAGAAGGATAAAGCAGTAGAATCGAAGTTGGAACGAAGATAATTGAGTTCTAGGGCAAAATCCCAATAGAAACTCTATAGACTAAAGTCTGAAATTATATTCATCAACAAAAACTCAATACAAGAGTCTCTAAATAGCCTATTTATACTAGAATACACCAGCCAAGCATTCTTATTCCTAGTTTAATAAGAAACCCTAATTGACAAAGGAAATTAAATCCAAAACAGGAAATTGAACCAAATCCTAGTAAGAATAGGAAAACAAATAATAAAATAACCTATTAATTTAATATAACTAAAACTTAGCCTTATTGGCTGATGAGCCTACTTAGATTAGGAAGTCTAATAGATGCTCCTGCATCAGAATAATATACGTGCCAATGTTTGGAATTCATTTAATTCATTGTACGCTTTTTTGTTGTTGAGCACATTAAATCTTCTTTGGCATCAGATTTCACCCATCTCTTGGTTCCCGCAGGCTGGTGAGAGAAGGAAAGGTAAAAAAAGGTTGTTTTTTTGAGTAGGACAATTATCTCCTGCTGTTGGGCTCCGCAAGAGCTTGTGTTCTTAAGGGTAAGGTTGTCCATTACATATTTGGGTGTTGGTTGTGCTGTTGAACTTCCTGCTATTCAGTATTTGTTAGAGCAGCAATGAGTTTTGTGTTGTAATTTATTGTATGAAACGATCAATGTTGTTCTTTTTAGATTTATACTGCTTTTATTTTTTCTTTCTGTTTACTCCACCATCTCTATCTTATACGCACCATCCAGAAACGTATAATCATTTAGGGGTTAGGATCTTGGGACAGCATTTTACAAATAATTTTACTCCTTTTTAGTTCTTAGATCCATTTACATCCAAAGGGTCCAAACGAAAAGTTAAGATTTCGTTTCACTTGTTTTACTTGTTATTTTCTACACAAGCAATAGGATGTCCATGAAGATGTGGCAAAATCATGTATGACGTAAGTGGTTGAATTGATTCTTATTGGGTCAGGTTCATACGGGTTGACACGACAATAACACAAATATTGAGGGTGGAACTTTGCGAAATATGCTTTAGTGTTTTTTCTTTATTATGTACAGAGTTTGATGCGGAATGCATGTGATTAGTTTTCCTAATGCTATTCGGATTAGTTATTATTAGTTTTCCTGTCGTAAAGTAAAGAATATCATCCTAATTTGAGATGTTCCTCACGAGAGCAGCTGTATATAAGTATGTCATCAAAATAAACTACCAGAAATTTACCAATGTAAGGCCGTAACACGAGTCATCACCCTCATAAACGTGCTAGGTGCATTGGACATTCCAAAGGGCATAACAAGCCATTCATATAAACCATCAGGGGTTTTAAATGTGGTTTTCCATTCATCTCCTTCACGAATGCGGATTTGATGGTAACCACTGCGAAGATCTGTCTTAGAAAACCATTAGGAACTAGCCAAATCATCCAACGTATCCTCAAGTTGCGGTATTGGGAAATGATACTTAATGGTAATTTCATTTACAACGCTAATATTAATACGCATTCGTTAGGAGCCATCCTTTTTGGGGGTAAGGAGAACCGAAACAACACAATGACTTAAACTATGACGAATAAAGCCCTTATCTAGCAGCCCCTAAATTTGTCGATTCAACTACACTTGCTCAGGTGGATTAATACGATAATGAGGAAGATTATGAATTTGCGAACCAGGAACAAGGTCAATAGCATGCTGAATTCCTCTTGCAGGAGGTAGTTCATCCAGTAAGTCATTAGGTATGACATCAGAGAATTCAATGGGGGGCTGTTGTATGGGTTTGGCGGCATGTAGAGTAGGGATGTCATCAGATGCCGACTTAAGAAGGTTTTCCTAATTCTATTTGGATTAGTTATTAATTCAGTTAAGGATTCCTTGTTATTAAAGCATCTCTTATTAGTTACTTTGCTTTCCTATTTATCAAAGTTTACTTTTCCTTTTCCTAGAGGAAAAAGGGTTGTGCCTCTATAAATAGAGCAGTTTGTAATATTTTAAGGCAGACTTGATTAATGATAAATTTCCTTACTTTAGACTCTCTGATTCCTTTCCCTTTCCCTTTGTCTCTTCAATCTCTAATTCTTCTCTTCGACCTCTTATATTCTTCTTTGTTCTATTGTTTAAGTGCTTAATTTAATACCTATGGGCTATACTACATTAGAGTTTGGTAAATTTTTTGGGCATTTGTTATGTAATGTGTTTGACATAAGTTTTTATGGTATTATAAGATGTTTTCTTCCTGGGCGAAGCACGATAAACTGACGGGTAAGATTTGGGTTTAAGAAATTTTTTTTTTTTGGAAAATAAATGCTAATTTATTGCCAAAAACAAAGATGAGAATACAAAAGGACGGTGGCTAAGGCCATCTCCAGCCATGGGCTATATCCCAAATATAGCCCTAAAATAATGCAAAACCCGTCTCCAGCCATGGGCTAAACAAAATTTTGGCCAAATTTGGAGGGCCACATTTGGCCCTTTAGCCCTTCAACCGGGCCACATTTAGCCTAGCTTTGACCTAGGCCAAATTTTTTGTGGACCCTATGCATGTGCTTTTCATAAATGCACATTGAAATCTATCCATTTTTTTGTGGGCCCCATGCTTCTTAAAATAATAAAATATGAAGGACCCTAAAATATAACTCTACGATTTGGAGATGGAAAATTTTAGCCCTGCACTATTCTTTAAAAAATTAATATTTTAGAGGGCTAAATTTTTAGCCATGGACTACATTTAGCCGACTGGAGATGGCCTAAGGAGCCCACAGGGCCAAAAGGCCAAACAAACAGACGAAAAGAAACTACATAGACGCAAAACTATAGGAGGCTGCAAGGGGCTAACCAACAAAAACAAAACTGACCACAGCATACATAATTGCAGCCTTCCAATCTAGTAGAATATAGCCTAAGCTCATGTCCTTAAATTCAAAGGAGATAGATGCCCAAAGCGATGTCCAAAATTTGATTCGTTCCAATAACTCATCGACCTCATCCCCCTCAACATTCTCGAATATTCTTCTATTTCTTTCTCCCCACACTACCCAGAAAATTGCCATCACCGCACAATAGCCCAAAACCACACCCCTCCTCCTTCCTCCAAAGAAGTTCATTCCTGAACCCAACAAATCATAGCATGAATTAAAATTGCCCCAGGACATCCCAGTTTCCTGACAGTCTTACCCACAGAGAGGAGGCAATTGGGTAGGACAAAAATAAGTGATCCATTGTTTCATTAGCACATTTACATAAGATACACTAGCTAGGAGAGAAGCATAAACAAGGATTTTTTTTCTTTGAATCACCTCACAAGTGTTAACCTTACCATGAAAAATAAGTCAAACTAAAAGTTTTACCTTGGGGGTACTTTAGCCTTCTAGATTACACGAGAAGGCGGGAAGATGAGTGAGGAAGGATTAGCAATCAGGTGGGCAGAAAAGGATTTGACAGAGAACACTCCAGAAGAATCCAACCTCCAAACTCTGCGATCCCCCTATTTTGAATCATCAACACTTCTTCGAATTTGGTCGATAAACTAGCAAACTCCTCTGCTTCTGCATAATTTAGGTTCCTCCTGAAACCACAATCCTAGCTCAAAGGCAGAGAGCTGGAGTCGACACACACATTTGCAATGGTGGCATTCTTCTTTTGAGAAATTTGGAGTATCCCTCAACCACACCTCCTCCCAAAACCTCACTCTAAGAGCATTTCCGACCTTGAAGTGACAAGAAGCATCAAATTTATCCAAGACTTTCATAATACCAGACTAAGGGTTATGACTATTTCCATAGGAAATCCTTTTGGGATCCCATCCATTCACATGCAAACCATACTTGCTCTTAATCACTTTATACCACAAAGCATTTGTTTCGGATTGAAATCTCCACAACCATTTTCCAAGTAGGGCCTCGTTCCTTTTTCGCAAGTTTCCCACCCTTAGCCCCCCAAGATCTTTAGGTAAGGATACCACCTCCCAATTCACCAAATGGTTCTTTTTACCTTCATTAATCCCCTCCCAAAAGAAGTTTCTCAATAACTTTTCCACTCTCTTTGCCACCACCTCTGGGATTCGGATGAGAGACAAAAAGTAAGTTGGCAAATTACTCAAAACTGACTATATCAGAGTTAATCTTACCCCTCTAGATAGCAAAGCTTTACTCCACGCTTCTAGGTGCTTTTCCACTCTCTCCACCACTAGGCTCCAGAAATTTAAAGTCCTTGGTTTCCCCCTGAGGGGAAGACCAAGATATTTCATCGGCCAGCTCCCCCTTTCACAACCTAACTCATTCGCAGTCCTTTCTTGAATAGCATCCTCCAAGTTTATGCCAACAATTGAGCACTTTGCTTTATGAATTTTAAGACCAGAACAACTATTGAAAGCCTCAAGAATTCTCAGTAAATTGCATAAATTATCCTCCTTATCGGAAAGCAGGAAAACGGTATATATCATTACCCAATCTCTTCCTACGACCAGCCCTTCAACAAAACCCCTTTCGGTAGCTCTCATCATCATCCTTCCTAGTGTATCGGCCACGAGTAAACAGAAAAGGTGAGAGTGGATCACCTTGTCTATTCCCTTAGAAGACCCAAACTTTCCTATCAGCCTCCCATTGATCAGAACTGAAAAATTGGTAGATTTGACGCGTCCATGGATCCACTTTCTCCACTTAATCCCAAAGCCCTTCCTCTCCAAAACAAAATCCTAAAAAGCCCAATCCACATGATCGTAAGCTTTCTCAAAATCAATTTGGAATAAGTAGCCTTTCTTCTTTTTCGTTCTAATTTCTTCCACCACCTCGTTCGCAATTAATACTGCATCCAGAATCTATCTGTCTTTCACAAAAGCACCTTGTGCTTGGGCGATGGTGTCGCCCAACACATCTCTCTGTCTGTTTGCCAGGACCTTGGCAATAATCTTGTACACACTAGAGATCAAGCTTATAGGTCTGAAGTCTTCCACTCGTAATGCCTCAGGCTTCTTTGGAATAAGACAAATGTACGTTTCATTAGTAATGCGGTGGATAATACCAGATCGGTGAAATTCAGCCAATACCCTCATAACATCATCTTTAAGAACTGGATAGCATTGCTGGAATAACGCCATGGAATAGCCGTCCGGGCCAGGAGATTTTTCTTTTCCAAGCTCAGAAATTGCATTCTTTACCTCTTCCACCTCGAAAGGTCTTTCGAGCCAAGAAGCCCTCTCATGCTTAAGGGGACACCAATCAACCCCGTCCAGCCTCAGTCTATCCACTTCATCATCCACTTCAGCACTAGAATATAGATTCTGAAAGAACAATATTATTTCCTCCTCAATTTGCCCCTCCTCTTCAATAATGGAACCATCTCCCCTTTTGAACATGACAATTAGATTTTTCTTTTTCCTACCTTTGACGATTTTGTGAAAGAATTTTGTGTTACCGTCCCCTTCCTTTGCCCAAGTCACCTTAGCTCTTTGTCTCCACGCCACTTCTTCTTCATAAATAAGTTCCTCCAACTTTAATTTCAGGGCGTTGCTTTCCCTTTTCCGTTCCAAAGACAGACGTCTTCCTCCTTTAGATCAAACTCCCTGACTTTTTCCCCCAATGCTCTAATATCATCCCGAAGGTTCCCCCAATTTTCCTTGCTCCATACCTTTATTTTTTCTTTGATCAACTTCAATTTCCTCATGAACTTAAATCCTTCCCAACCTTGCAGGTTTTCGCTTTCCCACCATTCCTTAAATTTCTCTTTAAAGGCATGGTTCTGAAGCCACATATTTTCCATTCTAAAAGGATACAGACCCCACTTGACGACATTGGAATCTAGAACGATTGGGCTGTGATTCGAGGTGATCAGTGGAAGAGCAAGCTGTCTTACATGAGGGAACAGCTCTTCCCAATCAGTAGTGAACATAAATCTGTCAATTCTTCTCAATTTGGCATTTTCCTTCATATTGGACCAAGTGAATTCCGCGCTGTGGAGCTGAGGATCACAGAGATTCAATTCCCTGATAAGCTTGTTAAATAATTTCATGCTTCTAGTTACCCTACCGCCGTTCGATTTCTCGTTTAGAACTCTGGTTACATTAAATTCACCGATTTCTCGTTTGGAACTCGGGTTTAAGATAATTTCACACAACATTACGTGAACACATGGAAACACGATATATTAAAAATTCTAAATGCATGGATGAATACTATTAACCATTTGAGCTACAAGTTCCTTGTCATTTCTTTAAATTACTACATGATGCGGCAAATAAATTAAATAGAACAAAATTGCAATCAATTAAAATTCTTTAAGATAAGAAAAGAACTCTAACTTCCATTGGAAGAAATAACGTTAACGTCCGTTTTACTCCCTCAATTTTAATGCTATTCGAACTCAAAATACTCATGTTTTTTCCAGTCAGTTTAGCAATCAAATTATATTAAAACGGTCAATGTAACACCTATGGTTAGGTTTTTTTTTTCTTTCCAAATTTCATTAAATTTTCCATTCAAAATGTCACGTGAAAAAGAAAACATGTAACAGTTGAAGGAAGTTGAGGTTCCACCCCAAAACCAATTGGCAATAGAAGGAGTAACCCAACTTCTTAAAAACCCAAGTTAGATCCTTTAACTTTTTTCGACTCAGTTCGGCTCAGTTCACCAGTTCAAATCTCCACCCCTAATCTCGGGGCTTGTCAACTACTTCACTCGAATGGTTGACATGATAGGTGTGGGTTTGTTAGTGTGAAGATCGTCATCATGTTGAGACAAGTTATGCGCCTCATATGGGTGGGCATTTGAACCGGTGAACTAGTGGTGAACCTAGTCCAAAAAAAGGGGGAAAACTGTGTTGAACAAAAAAATCAACCTATGCTCAAAAATCAAACCAGACCGCTTTGGATCGATTCCTATTCTGGTTTTTGTCTTGAAAAAATCGGTATAAATCGAACCGAACCAAACTGGTTATGTTAAGTTTACTTACTCATTTATATCCAAAATTATTAGTAAGCCTAATTAATATTCAAATAACATTAGTAACTCAAAGTAAGATCTAGATATTTTAGCCCAATTAATACCCAAATGTCTTAGTTCCAATTTATACTAAACTAAATAAATACTCTAGCACAATTTCTTTTTTTTCGGTGAACCATATCCGTTCTTGTTGTGCTTCTGTTTTTCTCACTTTTCCACCTAATTTTTTTTTCTTCCTATTTATCTCTTCACATCTTTCTCTCTTATTTTATCTCTTCTACCTCTTTGTCTCTTATTTTATCTATTCTACCTCTTTCTCTCTTATTTTATCCATTGTACATATTTTTCTCTTCTTCCTATGTTTCTATATATCCTATTTCTCTGTTCTTCACATCTTTATATTTTATCTTTCCCAACTGGCAATTGGACCAAATCGAACTGGAACCACATTAGTTCGATTTGGGTAAGTTCTTTAATACATTTTCTATAAAAATCGAACCCCAAACTAGACCGTGTGTCAGGTTTCGATTCCATTTTGAGGGGAAAATTAGACTGTGCACACCCTAGTGCATCATATAGTCTAGCTAAGCCAATAGCCTCGCCAATAAATTGGCTTTGATGGTATCTTTCAAGCCACTAGTAAACATATTAACTTGTCGTTCTTGGGAGAGAGAACCAACATTGGCCAGTAGCTTCTCGAATTTGGTTTTGGTAGTCGCGAATCCCAAAACGAGTGTGCAACCCCCACTGAACCAAAAACAACCACCATCTTCCCCAGCTGAGCGACACCCCATAACTAGACCATTCCCAACCCCCCACCTGAGACTCAACCCTGGGCCCTACACCCAAATACCTAGAATTTTTTATTTTTATTTTTTCCAAATCATTTTTCAATTTTGAAAACATTTTAAAAACATATATATTTTTATTCAAGTCGTTATTATTGGACATATAAGCTCTACATATGTGTCACGTCATCAATTTATCAGAATTTTTTTACAGTAGGCAGAGTAACCATACTAACAATGTCACAAAAAAGGGTAAATATCACTTTAATATCTAGATGTTTCTCGAGTTTTTACTACACAATTTTTTTTTCATCTCAGTCTCATACATAAACTTTGATTTAACTACCACTTTCATACCTTCGTTAATTTGACTGTCAAGTTTTTCGTTAAACGATGACATGACATTCATAGTATCGATGGTATCGGAAATATCGGTAGTCCAAACATACAGAAATTTCGATGGAAATATCGAGATATTATCGATATTTTGGTCCATGTTGTTGATATTATCAATATTTTGGTCCATGGAGGTCTAAAATATCGATGGTATCGGAAATATCGGTAGTCCAAAAACACGGAAATTTTTATGAAAATATCGAGATATTATGGATATTTTGGTCCATGGACTCACCTATATTGTGCCACACGGATTTAAAAAGTTATTAATGTGACATCCCTGACCTAAAATTAAAGGAAAATGAATTAATTAATTTAGTTAATTAATTTGGATAATTAAAATGAATTAAAAAGAAATTAAAAAGAATTAAATAATTAAATTGGAATTAAATTGGAAATTATAATTAAAGGGGCATTTTGGTCAACGTTATTTTCAGGACGGAATTTGACGAAACGAGTTGAGCCATTGCGTCCGGCTCGTCGAAACGAGTCTGATGACGGGTGGAATGTTTCGATACGAGCTTCGGGTAGTTTGGAGGACATAATGGTCATTTCCAATTTTGAGAAAAATCTGATAAAGCCACGTGGGCCAATCACAACCAGACTTTTCTCTCTCTCTCTCTCTCCTCCCTTCTATCTCCTCCTGCGATCTCTCTCTCTGGTTTCGCAGTCACTCTCTCTCTCTTCGATTCTCTCAGCTCCGACCACGGCAAGGCGTGATACTGGTCGCGTTGGGACCTGCTCGACCTTGCCGTCAAGACCCAAGGCTTTTCCCGGCCGGAAAGCTCGATTTCCGGTGGCGGCAACGATTGATTTCAGTCGGGTTTTTTCGGCTTCGTTCCCGGCGCTCCGGCAAGCCATGGTGTCGCGCATGGTATGTTTTCGAGTCCCCTCTACCTGCTTAAGCTTGTTTCATAATAGGTTTCGTTCGATTTGGTGGTTTTGAAACAGATCTAGAATTCTAGGGTTTGGCCGGTTTTGGCCGAATTTCGATCGTGATTTCCGGCCAGCTGGCGGCCGGTTCTTCATCGGTTCAGACTGGTACTGAACTCAGCACTGGGTGGTGGTTCGTTTGGTATATGTTTCGGGTGGAGTGGTGTCAGTTGGTGGTTGGCCGGAATTGGTTCCTATATCCACCACCTACGGTGGAGAGTGTGGTGGCGCGTGGTGGTGGTGTGGTGGTGGTCCTTAGTTCCAATGCGATCCTCGTGTCGCTACGAACACGTACATGTGCGCGGATTCTGATTCTGACGTCATTTGATTGTCGAACCAACGTACGCCTATTGCACGTTTCGTGGGTTCGATGGGTTCGGACAATTGGATCGAAACCAAATTCATGTATGTTATTCCTCGTATTTATAGGAGCGTATAGGATTTGACGGATCGTGATTCGGAGTCCCGGATACTCCGGATCAATGACTTAAAGTGTGAATTAAGCCGTAACCGTCCGATCGTGCGATCGTGAGCGATCCGACCGTCCGATCGAGACCAAACTTTCAGGACATGTTGTTTAGATCGTGTTGAACCTGTAGGAACTTTCAGATCTAAGTTTGGAGGTCATGGGTACGTATACTTTGATTATATATATATATATATATAAGTATTTATATATATATATAGCTACTTTGAGTAAATACTTGAATAATGGGAAATGGTTATATAACTATATATATATATATATATATGTACTTTGGTTATATATATATATATATATATTTATATATCTTTACTTTGAATATATATATATATATATATATGTATACTTTGATTAGATATTTTAAAAATGGGGTTTTGGGGACGTTTAAACGTCCGGACGTATATGTATACGGAATTGGACTTTGGGTATGTATTTTAAAGGATCGTTATGTATTATATATATATATATATATATATATATGTATATTTTGAATGAACATTTCGGGGTTTGGACTTTATATTTTTAAAGGATAGTTACCCATATTATGATTTGGGGTCATATGTTTTATTTGGGCTTGTCTATGAGGTTTTAATTGTTTATGAATTGATTAGGGTCTGTTATGTGGTCATTTGACCCTTGTGATTATTTTAAGTAGTGATTATATGTGTGGGACGGTGATGTCCTGATTTTGAATATATATATATAATGGGTAGTTGACTGATGGACTTGTATATGTCCTGGTGTCTGTTGTTTTGGGGTTGGGTACATTGTGATTGTATATATATACTGTTATCGCGTGGCGATTGATTTAAGTGTTGTTAGCACCTTGTATTGTACCTCCCCCTGTTATGATACTGATGATTGCATGGTGATTGATATGAAATGTTTACCTGGATTTGGTATGGTTCGATCTAGTGCATACCTTAACGGAGTGTAGCTGTAGACCCTTGATTAGGTAGTCTACGTGAGTAGGACAGATTTCGGAGTTATGGTTGGTAAGTTTTTACCATATAGTCCTTTGAGTTTAGTCCCACTTTGGATGGCTCAACCCTGGGCACGGTGTCTCGATGAGACTGTACCGATGTCTAGTCAAATGATCCCCTGTTGGATTGTTTTCCCCTGGTACTTATGTTCGGTGTTATGATTATACTATACCTATACGTGTGTGTTAGTACCTTCGTATTCATATTTATTTTAGTGAGGATCGTTCCTTGCTTGTCGTGCTTGTGAGCACGTGGTTGTGAGAGTGGGGAAGTTTGGGAAGCTGTTTACCTGTTTCTGTTGCAATGTATGATTGGATTTCAGTACTTGATAGGTTTTACTTATAGGATTGTAAATCCTGATTTTATATATGTTTATATATATGATTTGAACTACATTTGAGTTCTGTATTATTGTCGAGTTTGGTTTTCTCGGCGTGAGTGAAATCTTTGACATTTTAAATGTTGTTTTGGTATTTGAGGATTTTATTATATTCTCATGCTTACTTTCTTCAAGTTATTTCAGTTATACTTATACAAACGTATATGGGTTCGTGTTTTGGGAGGTTATGCCTCGGGAAAAGTAAAAGGTTAGTGTATTCGGGCTGGTAGGTTTTCACCTATTTTGAGATAGGGTAGGTTTTAAATCACTAAAGTATATAAATGGTTTCATATACATGTTCTGCATTGTTTTTAAAAGGTGGGGTTAGTACTTTGTTTTAAGTATGTAAAACCTTGTTTTTGTCCACTCACACTCTTTCTGTTTTGCGCCCCCCCAACACGTAGTCGTTGCTTCGACACTGTTCGACCGTGCGCTCCTCTTCTCGAGCTTTGACTGAAGGGTAGGATATGTTATCCTGGAACCCTAACTCTGTATTCTGTTATTTCTTTTCCGCTGACTCTTAGATTGCTCTATATCACCCTTTTATGGTTGAATTTTTTTGGCTGGAGGCCTGTTATGTATATGTTGTATGCATGCTAGCACCTGAGGTTGTTTTTCTGTTGCTTGTTTGAGCAGGTTTTAATTTTGGGATAGTCCCTGTTTTAGGGGAGACTCTGCCCGTTTTTCGGCAGAAGTCTGGTTCCCTTTCACTTTCGTTTCGAGAAGAGGGAACTAGTTTAGTTAGTGGGCCCAACAAGGATTGATGTCGGGCATGTCAACAGGGTCCGGCACGGGTTCCGGAGTGGAATTCGGGTCGGGTCCTTTCAATTAAATAATAATAATTAAATAAACTAATGAAAAATAAAAAATTAATCATGCATATGTATTAAATTAATTAATTAGTTAAGAAATAAAAGTTCCTCCCTCCTTCATCTCGTCACCACCCTTACCTTTCTCTCTCTTCTCCCATTTTCTCCTTATTCATATCATGCACGTCGCCCCTCTCTGTACCCCACCACCATACCTCTCTCTCTTCCCCCAACAACATCTCACATCCAAATACCCCAAGCCGCCCACCTCGACATCCCGAGTCAAACCAAACCCAATACCATCACCTCGCCATCATTGATAAAGATAGAGAACTGGACTTGGTGGAAATTTGGGGGTTTCACTTTTTGGGTTGTTCGCTGTCTTTGTGGGTTTGACGCGAGAGAGAGGGAGATGGAGATAGATAACCTAGATTTGATTTTATAGAGTTGGGTCGCAGAGAAAGAAAGGGCTGTGGAAAGGGGAACAACATGTGAAAACTTGTTCTAAAGGGAGGCTTCCTTTGGGGTGTCACTGTGGTTGTGGCTGTGGCTGGAGGTGGTTGCGGAGCGAGGGCTGGAGGCTGTGAACAAGGTCGGAACCATATATTTTTTTATGGGTGGGCTAGCTACAAATTTTAGAGAGTGTAGTTGAAAAAAAAAACTTGTGGAAGGAATCAAACAATCAAAACTGTATCTTACACGTTTATTATATACACATGGATGCCATTCATTGGTTTAAAATAAAAGAAAAGAAATTAGAAAAGCCTTCAAGCAATACATCTGGTGGGCCATATAGGTTTTTTTTTTCTTCAAAAAGGTGAGGGTTGGGGGAAAGGATGCTGTGGTGCACCTGAGTTTGGTCGGGAGCGAGAAGATGGAGGGGTCTGAGATGGGATGTGGGAGAAAAAAAAAGAAAAAAGAGGGAGAGATATACATTTACTTATTTTATGTCATATAGTTTAATTAGATTATTATTATTATTTATTTATTTTATTATTCTATGTGGCACAAGATGTGTGAGTTCACATGGGGCTATGAATGCTACGTCATCATTTAACGAAAAATTTGACAATTAAATTAACGGAAGTATGAAAGTTGCAGTAAAGTAAAATTTACCAAAAATATATATATAAAAGAGCAACCTATGCACCATATGTGAAAACGAAGCTGTTATTTATAATTTGTTTCAATTTTGAATTCTAAACAAATTGGAAACATTTATTTGGAGATGAAAATGAGACGGAGGGAGACGAAAATGAGACGGAGGACGGTGAAATTGAAATTAGAGAGTTGAAGCACGAACAAGAGAGCAGAAAACCCTAAATAAAAAGCCCAAATATACATACGAATACGATTACGAATACGATCACGATCACGATAACCGAAGCTTCTCCTCCTCTTTAATCAGTCCCTTCTTCTTGTGGCCGTGTGGGCCGTGATGGTTGTGAACGAGCGACCACCGAAACGGATGAAGAGGCGAATAACAGCAGATCTCAACGACTTCTTCACCTTCCCGTCGGAGTTGGCGTCGGCCAACCATGTGGGGCCCTTCAGGACCTGCGTTAGGGATTTCATCTCTAAGCACGCGCTGCTTCCTCCGCCCTCCTCCCTCTTCCCTCACCTGATGACGTGGCAGGTCCTCTTCAGGGTCGGGGATCTCCATGATCCGCATGCATCTTCTTCTTCATCCACCGACGCTGCCGTCGTCTGTCTCGACATCGTAGAGGAGGACGTGGCCAGATCTAGATCCGTCTATTGTGATCACTGTCGAGTTGTTGGTGAGTTCACTCACTGACTCAGCTCTCTCCAACTTTTTTAAAAATTTAAAAATTTCTTTTTCTTTTTAAAATATTGTAGTAATCTCAATTTCGCAAGGTTAAACGAGATCAAACTCATATCTGTCAGTTTGTCTGTTTAAATGCTTACGTGGTACATGTGCTAATTTTTATTTGTATGGGAAAAAAATAGTAAAAAGAACCTTTCATAATTTTTTTTTGATATTTTGAAATCATTCACAAATGAAAATCAAACTAAAAAGCAACAAATTCTAAAACCAAGTTAAAACCAGAAAAACACAACTTAAACGTGCAGGTGGTGGAGAGAGAATGGTGAGAGGTGAAGGATGAGAGTGGTTGTTTGGGTGCGGTGGTCAGTTGTGAGGAGGGGAAAAAGGTGGGAGGGTGGGTGCGCTGTGCTGGGATGGGGAAGGGGTGGGGGTTGGGAGTAATGAATTTGTTATGAATTTTGATTTACTTTAATCATTTACAAGATAATGAATTATTTATTTGTGTGTTCTATGTAATATGGTTATCAACTGTAGTGAATTATGAGTTTTATTCTTCACGATTTGAAATGATCGTGAAATGTAATTGGGTGTCCTTTTAGATGGGGCTTGAATTATTGTTTATGAAGATGTTGGGTGAATTTTGGATTTTTAGTGCAATAAAAAGAGTTGAATAATCAAGAAGTACCAACGAATTACATTTTCAACTATTCATCCTCTTACATTGTACGAGTAAAGCAAGGAATTAATATCATGAACTTTTAGTTTATGGTTAGGGATCATGGACCTTGAGGTTGTGATCATCCCATAATTTTATAAGACTAAAATACATTTAATGAACTTTACCAACCAACAATAGTCAACCAGGTGAGTTCTGACCTTTTATATTCCTTTTTAAAACGTTTAGGATGGAGTGGTCATCCAGTTTGCTGGAAACGTTATCATTTTATTATTAAGGCTGATGGTAATTCCATTGGCGGGTATCACAAGCCTTGTATGTGCTGTGGAGATGTTGTGCATATCTACGAATCCAAGTGAGACTTAAAAACCTTTTTCTCTGTATATGCATTTATTTCTAACTATTTAATTTAATTATTTTTATGCATCATTTACATTTTTTTTTTGAATAGAAACAGTTGTATTAATAATCAAGAGGAAGAGATATCCTTGATCATACAAAAATAAGGGAAACTAATTCAAGACGTACCAGAAGTCCTAACAGAAAATACACCTAAACTACTGTGTTCGAAAATGAAGCTGAACTATAAAACAACTTAAATGAATCAACTTAAAACTGCCACCATATCTCTCATAATGATAGAGTAGTGATAATCTTTGAACTGCCCGGAAACTGATGCCCAAAGAGAAGCCCAAAATTTAACTCTATCCCATAATTCCTCAGCCCTTACCCCTAAGTGATCCTGAAAAATTATATGGTTGCGCTCCATCCAAATATTCCATAAAATAGCTTGAACAAGACATTCTCTTAGAACTTGTGCTTTCTTCCCCCTCCCCGAAACCGCCAGCTTGATACTTAATAGCTCGAAACACCCTTTAGGAGTCACCCATTCCGATCCGAGAATACACAACATTTTCCACCATAGTTTTGTTGAATACATACAGTGTATGAACAAATGATCTATAGTTTCTGCACTCTCCTTGCAAAGAACACACTGAGAGGGGGACAAACACAGCTTTGGTTGCCTCCTTTGAATAATATCACATGTATTAATCTTGCCGATCGCTACCAGCCACGCAAATAACTGAACTTTCGGAGGTGTCTTCGCCTTCCAGATTGAAACGAACAGGGGGAACACATCTCTAATGCCATTAGAAAGGATCTGAAAGACTTACACGAAAACTGCCCATGATCCTCAATCTCCCAAATTCTTTGATCCAATCTTGAGCTACTTAATCTCACCTAAACCCTATGCATCATTTACTTGTTATAATTGCTTCTGCCATATTGATACCAATACCAGCGCCGCCAATCATATATAACATATATAAATATATATGAGGATTGTATGTGCTTATGTCATCCTTATCATATTGTTTATTTCTTCTTGTTTTTCATATGCATATGCACATCAATCCCATTCTGTCTTGGTGTATTGTAGGTGCATTGAGTTTCCATATTAGAAGTTAGTCTTTGTGTAAGCGAAATTTCTTCTATTTTGTTCTGGTCTATCTGTATATCTCCTTTTAAGTCTTAAAATTGTATGTGCTAAAAAATCAACTTGTTTTTGTGTTTTCAAGGATTTTGTTAATTGGAAACAAATTTGGTGTTTATGCGATGATGGTTGCTCAAAGCTGTCACAGGCGCTTAAATATTTTTTTTTCATTACATCACGCTCCTCCCACTCATTGTACTCTGTCTCTGCGTTTTTTTTTGGTCTCACTCTTCAGTTGCACCTAAAGCCATTGAGACAAAAGTCATTTGAGTCATATGCATCTTCATATTCCCAATAATTTTTTATAAAAGATTATTTATTCTGATGGTGTCATATTCATTTTCAACTGTCAGATGTTGAAATATTAAGAGATTGAAAGTGTTTACAATTGTGTCCCCTGAACTGTACTCATTCCTTTGCAACTTTAGGTTTCCTTGACTTGTATAGTTGGTTGAACCAGTTCACTGAATGTTTAACACAAGTATGTGTGCTAATTTCCTACCCTTCAGCTACCATTGATAGGGTTGAGAATGATTTTTACATGGTGGGTGATGTGTCTTTGTCTCAGGTGTAAATCTTGCAATCTTGACGCAAGTACAAATGATGTTGAAGACTGGGTGTATAACCAGTTGGAGAACACAACTCATCTTCTCCATGGAGTAGTCCATTCAAATGGGTTTGGACACCTTCTTAGGGTCAATGGGAGGGAAGGTGGCTCAAGGGTTCTTTCTGGATGTCATATCATGGACTTTTGGGATCGGCTCTGTAAAGCACTTCGAGTCAGGTTAGGTTTTTTATTTTTATTTTTATAGTTTGGTTTAATGTCAATACCATACATATTAAGGAAACCCTTTTTGTCAACCAGAGGAAGATGCCAGTGTTGTCCTTTTAGTATTTAATGAATTTAAAAATAAATTTTAAAGTTAAGGCAATATGGTAATCAAACAATACCTCCACAACCCTACTTTTTCTCACCCTTATAACTTCTACCTGCAGTAAATTTCCAACACATTTGCATAGTTTGTGTGGATAGTTGTAGTTTCTTTTTTATGTTTTTCTTCAAATAGTTGCGCTAGACAAGCCCTAGTCTTGAGGCTTTGGCTATGCACTCTATTAGGAGTTGAACCCATAACCACTTTTGTAATGAAGGCAGAGAAATACAACAACATACGTGGACTAGTATTCAGGGTGAGGTTTTTGATTGAGTATAAAGTTCCCTTTGGTAATTCTATCGTTATAAAAACCTTTATATAATATGGATTATAAGTGATGTATTTCTTCCTTTTAAATTTTTTTTGCTTTCACCAAAAAAGTGTGGTCTTATTTTTTTTATACTATTTTTATTTTTACATGCTCTTTTTTTTTTACATGCTCTTTTTCATGACAAAAACTCCTATCTGTCATTTTCCAAACATGGGCAGAATGGTAAGTGTGATGGATGTGTCAAAGAAGTACGGGTTGGAATATCGACTACTTCATTCAATTATTAAAGGGCATCCCTGGTACGGTGATTGGGGTTATGAATTTGCTGCTGGTAGTTTTGCTCTGACTCATGATTCCTATAAATTGGCCATTGAAACACTCTCTAGCGTACCCTTGTCCATCTTTCTTAGCCAAGGTCAAAAACTTGGTTCTCGCATCCATGACATCATCTTGCGTTACAAGTCTCTATCGGAACGTGAGCTTGAAAATATGAGGGATCTTTTTGGTGTCCTTATTAGTTTGGTCCATGATGCTCACAAGTGTTCCTCAAGGGTTGACGATGCCATGAGCAAGAAGCGACGTGCTTCCACCTCAGAAGTTTGGTGTACATGGAATAGTGACATTGAATGTGTTGAAGAGGCCATGCTCAAAGTGCTGCGTGCAGTTTCTGGTTCAAATTGGGTAAGTGGGCGCAATCTTAAGGGTGCTGTGTACAAGGTGGCACCACCAGAACTCCTCGATTATTGTCTTAGGGAACTTGGAGGGAAAATGGTAGCGGATGGGATGGTTGTTTGTTCCAGATACAATCCTGATACGGAGGCTTTCGAGTACAGGTTAGTTGCCATTCTAATGCCTATAAATTTTCCCCTGCTAGAATTTTCTTTTCCTTTTTTCCCCACTTGAAACCAAACTCATATTGTTAGTGTCACAGAGGATGACTTATCCACTATCTTGTTTCTTACAGCTTTTGTTCAATAAACTTCGTTTCTATTAAAAAAAAAAACAGTGGGGGAGTGAAATGACTTTTCTAATCAAATTCATTCCTACCCTTCTTATTTTTCCTCTGGCAGATTTAGCCTTAACCATCTTTAGCCATTCTTCAAATGTTCAATATACTGTCTATGTATGTAAGATTTTGATTGGAAATATAAGCTCAAGTCTGTTTGATTGGAAATTGCAGACCATAATGTCATCGAAGGGATTTTTCTTTTATAGTAATTCCTTCACAGTTTTTGCACGTAGTGATAAGCAGTTTGTGACAGTCATACAGTTTGCTAATTACACCTTTAATTTGCTTATGAAGCTTAGTAATAGTAGCTTAAGTAAATAATTAGAGTGTTAGATTTGGTATTCAAGGGATGTAAATGCTCATGAGTTAGTTTGTGGACCTGATTTTCTATATTTGTTCTGTGGACCTGATTTTCTTTGAACTTAATTTGTTATTTTTATGTATCAACAGTTAAGTTAGATTGTAATGCACTAAAAACTGTTTATCAGACTTGAGGCTGGAACTGCCTCATCAAAGGGAAGCACCGCTTGCACTGGTACTTCCATCTCTAGCCGCCTATCAGAAGAAACAATCCTGCTTGACATGCGCTGCTTATATGAGGCCATGCTCCAACCCCAAACTATGATGAAGAATGTGCCTCAGGTAACAAGGGATCTCACAATCAGCTCAGTTGAAAAGCTACTTTACTGCAAGCAGTTTGTGAAAGACTACAAGCCTGAAAAGATGTCCACTAATGACCCATCTGTGACATGTGTCTTGTGTAGAGTGGAATTTACGGATGAATCTGAAGAATATGCCTACATTAATCCTCCTCCAGAGCTGATTGTGTTATCTAATGCTACTGTATCTGATCTCAAGATAGCAGCATCAAAAGCTTTCCAAGATGTATATTTGATATTAAAAAGATTTAAAGCCGAAGAGTTGCTTGATTATGGCGGTCTTGATGAAGGCACCCAGATCAAGCACTTGTTAGGGTCAACAGAATCTGTTCGAGTGAGTGGGAGGTGCAATGCAAAGAGTGTGTGGAGTAAGTATATGATGGAGAGGGGGATTGAGAGGTGGACAGTGGATTGCAGCTGTGGGGCTAAGGATGATGATGGAGAGAGAATGTTCACTTGTGATGTTTGTGGCGTGTGGCGGCACACTAAATGTTCTGGAATCCCTGACTCTGATTCAGTTCCTGCAAAATTTGTTTGTGATAGATGCAAAAGCTCCGTCTTTGTAGCAAAATCTGGCGGGCCCTGCAAGGACGAGATAGTAGCTAATGTTGTTGGAGATAGCTGCAGCCGCGCTAGAAATAGTTTGACCGGCCCTCCTAATGTTAGATGAGATTAATCCATTGGTGTCTGAAAAAATAGTGTTTGTTTCTGGAAGAGAGGTTGGTTCCTGGAACATGTACATAAGATGATGCATATGATGCAGGCCTCTGGAATTTGTGAGTGCAGTTGTACTCTCATAATCTAATTTCCTACACCTCTCATTTGGTTCCTTTTTGTATACATTCTTCTTCTGCCTATGGCGGCCAAACACTTCCCAATATAACAAGAAAAAAGAGAAAATTGGAGCTGTCTTGGAAAAATGTTGGTTGCCATGAGATAAAATTAGACTTTTTGTTAAATCTTTTTGATGTATTTCAATGTCAGTTCTTATTCTTAAAGCACTTCAACCCATTTGCATTGGCTTGATTGATGGAGCATACCCACTGCCACGGCAACTTGATCATCATCTTCGTCCTCTTTTTCTTCTTTAGCTCGTCTGCGCCTTCTTTCTTCAATTTCTCGCTCTTGCCTCTCCAACCACCTCCTAGTGTAAGACATTTAGAGAAACGAATGTGTTTTCTAAAATTTGAGAAATTTTTCGAATAGAGAGGGTATATGGTGTGAGAGGTCTTAAGTTGGCGTGGAAAGTGAATAATATTGGAGTGAGAAGAAAATGTATGAAGATTTGGTGTGGAAAGTGAAGAATCTTGGTAGGTATCTACAGAAAAAAAATTTCAGATTTTTTGGTTTTTTTAAATTTGAAAGTTAGAATTGTTTTTTTACACAAAAAATGACAATTGTTAGTGGAAAGCAGGGCTGATGCCATGTTGGCGTCAGTGCACCGAAGTTTCAAATTTTTTTATTGTTAGCACATGGGGTGCATGTGCCAATGGTAAAAAAATTTGAAACCCAAGTATGCCAGCCCATGCGCCAACAATAAAAAAATTTGAAACCCAGGCATTGACGTCAGCAGCCCTCAGGCATGAGCTCGGGTTCGATTTGCCTTTGGGCTTGCCTGAGTTGGTGGCCCCCATTGTTTGCCCGGGCTACTCGAGCGTGTTGGAACCTTGAAATGAGCCTCGGGTCCCTTTTTGTCTGGGCTAGCCTGCATTGGTGGAAGTGCTCTTAGAATTGCAATCATTCACTTTGAAACCGGATTTAGGCAATTCGGCTGGAATTCTGTGGGTCACTTTGCTGCTCCCACCCCCAACAAACTTTCACAAACAAAATTCATTTTTTACTCACAATTTGAATTCTAAAACGAAAATAAAATAAAATAGCATTTCCTGAAACAATGACAATTAATGAAAGTTTTGTTCCAACGCAACAATGACGACCAAATGGATGCGTAAACCAAAAGATAAAAGGACATTGACGACCAAATTGATGTGTGAACCAAAACCAAAAGATAGAGGACATTGACGACTAAATTGATGTGTAAACCAAAAATAAAGGACATTGATTGATTTGGGGATTGGACTGAAATAAGGACTTTTAAAAAGTTGAGGGATCACCCGAGCGAGTAGCTAACGAAGAAAATAAAAAGAACAAAATTCTTCGAGCGGAAGCAAAACAGAAAGAATTCGAATTCATCTGTGTGAGAGAGAGAGATCCAGAGCTTAAGGAATGGAGAAGATGAACCAGGCCTATGAGAAGGTGAAGATGCTGGTGGGTATGGAGGGGGATGAGGACGACCATGAAGCTGCTTCTTCTTCTGCTCTACAGGATACCAACTTCATCGACGACTTCAATCGCAACTGCACATTGTCCACCAAACAGGTAATTACTCTACGACTTCAATTCGCCGAAACCAACTCATGGCTCAGACTCAGATCTGCATTTCCTCTTTTCCTCTTTTTCTGTTTCTTTTGTTTTTCACAAAAATCTCAATAGTGGCTTTATTTTCTTTCTGTGTGATTCAACAGAGGTTTTACGGTTTCGCCATATGCTTGGCTGCCGGTTTAACTTGTACGCTCTTGGTAAGTTTTAAGCATCTAATTGTTTTACTTGTGCTTTTCTTTTTGCTACTCATTTCTATTTTCACAGTGTTTTGTTATTATCCAAAGCTAAGATTTTAGTGAATGGATGGTGATTATTGGGTAATCCGCTTTCATGTTATTAAGACATCTACATGTTTTAGGAGCTTCAATTGTAGTTGGATATACTATTGGCCTAACCATACTAACAAGAAAAATGTTAATATCCTAGTTTGAGCTTGATGCAAATGGCTAAAATATCTTCTGCTTTATATGATTATCAATCAAATAAAAAGTTATTTTATGTATCAATCCTTACATCCCCTACCACAGGTGGGGTGACGGCCAGTTTTGGTATGTTGGGAGATATCATTATCGCCGAACCCAATGCTTACATTGCATTTGCGGGTAAAAGAGTAATTGAACAAACATTGAATAAGACAGTACCCGAGGATTCACATGACTAATCCAATATTGCAAATTGGAAAAGAATCGGTACAACTACTTGGCATGACTCAGACTTGTCATTATGGTCTTGATAACCGTGCGTGGTTTGTGTCATATTGGTGTCTAAGTTGTGTTAGATGGACAAATATCACTATTTAGTTCTAAAAGTGTTTGCTCTGTTTCAAGTACGCATGTCAGATCATAATTTGTTCACGTTATTTAATACCTGACCTGGATAAAAAGTTTCGTGTTGGTTTTCTTGGAACTACTAGTTTCTCCTACCATGACACATTTGTGCTCAATAATTCTTGTATCGGAATTGATTGCAAGTCAAAATCTCTTACATTCTACTCCTTGTGCACTTGCCAAACTCAATATGTTTTGAAAATATAGAAGGCTTCAGTATCATAATAATGCTTCTATCATGTGTTGTACATATTTAGTATCTACAATATGCTTTTAGAGGGGAAGGCATTGAAGCATCCTTGAACAAAGTACTAACAGTTGGACTTATGCGTTTTTTTACTGTGTTGCTGGAAAATTGAACTCCTAAATCTAGTTTTTCAATTTAGAATTAAGTTAAAGTGACCTAGTAAATTTATTTTATATATTACAGGACAATTAGAAAATTGACTTGAATACATGTTAGGCGTCTTCCTGCTATGGTACTGATATGCAGGCTTGTTTTCTTTTCATGTGACAGTCGATGCTTGTTTTCTTCCATCCAATCAAGTTTGGAATTACATTCACACTGGGAAATCTTCTTTCACTTGGGAGGTTTGTGTTAGATTTGCTTCTCATGTGATCCATAAGTGGTTTAAAATGTGATTGTTTTTTTGTTGCAAATTTTGGTAAGGTAGCATTTGATGTCAGTCAACATGAAACGCCTTGTGTGCTTTAACTAAATAAATAGTAGTAAATGGTTAATTTACAAAATGGTTTAAGTTTTTTTTAATTTTTTTTTCTGTTGCTCTCTTGGAAATATCAGTGGAGCTTTGAGGTGTCCTAATGTGTGACATTAAAATTTCAGAATCTCTTCCTGACTTTAGTTTAGTGGCCCAGTGTATTTGCCCCTTTTTTATTTTTTTATTTTTGGCTAGCCAACTTGGAAGTAGGTTGGTTTTACTATCCGAATGCCCCATATAACAAGCATATTTGCCAAATTATTGACAGCTTGAGACCGAAGTGTCAAAAATATCTTATCCATCTCTCCAGGAAAATGGATATCTCCAGAAAAGATTTTTAGTTCAATTCATTTTTTCTCTCCATTAAAAAAAAAGGTATAAAAAAGGAAATTGAGAGCTAATACAACAATCTGAATTTGTAAGATGGGAGCAAATGTACTCGTTCTGTGGGACAGTTTGGTAGTAACTTGTTTCAATGTTTTTCTGGTTCTAAATTTTTTTCAGTAACTCTGTTCCTTAAAGAAAAAAAAAGATACGTTATTATTATTTTTTTCCTTCTATAAATTGGCTAGGGAAAATTTTATTCCACTTCAGATTTTAAGTTGGATTCTTTTGTCTGGCAGCACAGCATTCCTCATTGGCCCTAAACGGCAAGTGACAATGATGCTTGACCCTGTCCGTATTTATGCAACAGCCATATACCTTGCAAGTATAATAATTGCCTTGTTTTGTGCTCTTTACGTAAGTTTCACACTGGCTTTCCCCTTTGGTTCACTTTCTTTTTCTTAAGTATATTTTGAATAGTGTTATTTTCCTTCGAATAATTTTAGCATCTGATGTTATCTAATTTTCTTTTGCATTGAGCAGGTTCATAACAAGTTATTGACACTTTTGGCAATACTTTTAGAGTTTGGTGCTTTGATTTGGTATGTGCCAGCATTTGCGTACTTTCTTGTTGCTGTCATTTTCTTTCAATCTCATTCGTATGTTATTGAGGAGTTGAGATCCACATTCTTTTTAAGGGAAAAATTAACATATACCCCTGAACTTCAGCTTGTTTGGCACTTTTTTTCTGAAGAATTTTTTTGGTTTCAACAGCCCTTAAACTAAAATATGTGGGAATGTCAGGCTTTCCATAAAATCCATCCAATTTTCTGTTAAATTGGACATGCGATGCACACATGACCTTTTTACAGGTATTTTGTCTCTTTCTTCTCTTCTCCTTCTCTCTCCTTTCTCTCTCATCTCTCTCTATCTCAACTTGTCATTGAAGACATATAGCAAAACAAAGCACTAGCACTCCTCATCTACTCAAATTAGTCAGCATCTGAGGTCAAATTGGAAAAAGAAATTCCAATACCTGAATCAATGAACATCTAGAAAACCCCAACTATCCCTGCTACGGAATTCCTAGATGTGAGGTTGGTACCACTGGATTTTCGAGTACATGTCTTCAATGAATTGGGTTTCTGCAAGAACAAGAAAATCCATTTATGGGTCACAACCATTGAGTAGCTAGAGGGCTATAAAATCAACATCTGATATTGGTACGAATAAGCTACATCTGTGGGTGCATTTAATATCTAGTTGGTCAAGGCCATACATGATTTAGAGAAAACATATTTCTGGAAACTCTGGATGCTCACCGATTCTGGTATTGGAATTTCATTTTCTGATTTGAATCCAAATGTTCACTTGTTTGAGTAGATGAGAAGTGTTAGGGCTTTGTTTTGCTTTGTAGGTTTGGAATGGCAAACTGGGATAGAGAGACAAGACAGAGAGAGAATGAGAGGGGAAGAGAGGAACGGAAATGTCCCCAAAAAAAGAAGCTGCATGTGCTTCGCATGTGAAAGTTTAAGAGAATTTGGTAGAATTAACGACAAGCTTACCATAAGAATCATAGTTAGGGCGTATTTAAAACATAGTTTTTGTTCTTCCAATGGGCAAAGTGCCAAACGAGACAAACTTCATGGGGTATAGGTGAATTTTTCCCTACTCTTAATGTTGCATGTCATTTGTTTTCCTTTGGATAACTGAAGTCTCTCATTATAATTTATATATTATATATAGTGGGATCTTCTTTCTAGGGTGGACTTTAGTTAAAGAACGAACATATCAATAACATCTCGATAATATATCAATAACATATTGATAAGATGTCAATAATTTGTTGATAGATTATTAATAGGAAATAACTAAAGGACAGACGTCCTGCAGAGAGAATAAATATTTATGTGGAAAATTAAATTACATTGAAAATTTAAAATGAATGAGTCTATTACGGGCTTTTTGAAGTAATTTGTATGCTTTGGTGTCACATAAGTGGAAACTTATGGGGAGCACTTAAATGGTAAACCCACAGGGTCCTCCTTGGTTGCCACTCAACAAGAGAAATGAAAGGAAAGAAGTAGCGTGTTTTCTTAGGTGCCATGAAAGTGTAAACTTACATTAGCTTTTAGCAAAGAAGAGCAAAGTGGATGAGGAGCAAAACACAAGTCATAGATAAGAATTTAAAAGAGGAAGATAAAATTAGGGGTACCAATTTTGGAAATGACATTATAACATTTCATGAAATAATGGAAAATTAGAACAAAATTGACATGAGTTATCATATTTGTAGTGTCAAGAAGTTTTTGGCACGACATTTTCATGTTAGTAGTTAAGCGCAACATTGACAGGAAATAACTGTGTAAGTTACAAAATAACCCTCCCGATAAAGTAAATGTGTTACTTGTGTTCTGGCTTGCCACCCATCGTAGTGTCAGGAAACATGTCATGTTCTGTTGTGCCATGGCAGTCAAAAACATGACCCAAAAAGATGAATTGCCACCTACTGACAAAATAAAAGTCGGCAGCTTAGAAAAGGAGGCCTGTGCACACTTAGTAGACCATTCATAAAGCCGCCTCAGAAGGCGACCTTGACAACTCCAAAATAGATTGCTAGTCCACTTAAAAACCCTAAACCCTCCCCTTAACTCATTTAGGACCTGTTCACTGCCAACCTTTCCCTAACAATGAAATTATGTGAAAATTTTATATGACAAATTTCGATTCATCAAGGCACCATAGAATGATTTCATCGTAGAGAACATGAACGTTTGTTTTTATTGCTATGGATTAGAAGTCCACTGCTTATGTGATGAAGTGGATTGGGATTAAAAGCATATCGATGGTCCACTGCCCAAAGTTTCCCAAGATTTCTGCCCTACAGCCTTGATTTTTCAACTCACAGTAATATCGCATTTCAAGCAAGCAAAGCACATCATACTCATCTTTATTTGTTTGAGTTTAAAGTTGTGGGTATACTTGTCTATTTGCTTAATGTCCCTCTTTTTTTAGTAGCAGGAATTTAGCTCAAGAATAGGAATTTTTTCCCATTCCATCCATATATTATGTTAGTCTAGTTTTGGAATGGAAACATAACTAACGAATTTACCTAAGTTGACTGGAGTCAATTCCACTTAAGACCCGGAATGGAAATACAGAGGGTGGTATTTCTATGCCCTAGAACTAGGAACGTAAAATCACTGCAAATACCCTTTCATTATTTGGTTGGATTAAAATTAGAAACTTTCATTAATTGGCTGTATTAAAATTAAAAAAGAAAATAACTCCAAGATAGTGAGGAAATGAAATACAATTCTATTCCAATTGCATATTCCGGTCAAACAACGTGACAAGTTTACTAAAGCAATGTCATTAAAAAAAATATGAATTTGCAAAGGACCCACTAGTGTAGTGGTTTGGAGTATTTATTCCCCCAGGTAAGGTTCTGGGTTCGAGTCCTAGCATCCGTGTAGTGTGTGTGAGTTTAGTATGCTATCGCCCCTCTCAATAGGAAAGGTCCTCCAAAAAAAAAAAAAACTCTTGTTGAAGTTTGACAATGTTCTTGCTTATATATATATACCTGATGTTGTATTGGAATCAAAAGTATTACAATGTCTAATAACTAGTCTTCATGAATCTATAGTGTCCCTTATTTTGTGTTTCACTATTGGTATGGTAGTATTCATTTATTTCGCATTGGTGTTTTGAGTAACAGGTATAGCTTGAGCTACATCCCTTTTGCTAGAGCCATGTTATCCAAGATCATGGTAGCTTGTTTTGACACTGATTTTTAGGCTGATATTCGCCAAGGAAACGGCTTGGGACTCATCCATCGGAGTAGATATTTCCCAATATTAGTTTTTGTTTGGTGGCCTTGCACACAGAGAGAGTCCAACCTAAAAGCACCACACGATATCGAAATGTAGTGTATGTGTATGGATTGAGATTGTAATTTCTACCGTTGTTTATCCTCATCTCCATAGAAGGAAGATACTTCATTTCATTGCCGGGCTCATAGAATGTGATCTCGTACATCACTTTCTTCTTTTTATCTTTGTTTCTTTTGATTTATGCAAGAATTTTGATAATTCAGGGTCCGTTTGGTGCAAGGTTTAGGAGCTTGGGAATGGATATGAACTTGCATTCTCATGTTTGGTAAGTGCATCTTTGGAAATGGAATATCTCACTCATGGGTATGACCGTATGAACTTTCCATATAGGGGGAATTTCATGCCCTTGGCTCACCTTGGGAATTCCCCCCACATGGTAAAGCATTTGTTGAGGCCCAAAATCCAAGGCTAGGGGCCCAAGTATATTTATGGCCCAATACAACACTTAATCGGGAAAGAAGTTTGACTAAGGTACGCAAGAATTTGTCGTATGCGCTTACACAAGTTATGGGCTACATGCCACACCAAGTAAACACGCAATCCGCCACACATAGAGGTCGTAATGAGCCTGTAAAATGTACTGGTTCTATGACTCCACGCTTATTGTTCCGTCAAGCAGTGTTTAGCCCGGCCATAGCCCATTGCAATATGGGAAAGGTCGAGCACAAACACGGCAAATAACATGCAACTCCAAGCAAAAACCTTTGTTTTGGCACTGAACCATGCTACAAGCTTAAGTGGGCCCAAGCCACGCAAATGCTTGGGGCTTGCTGAGTGGGTTGTGGTATGGATGGTCACGAGTATTCATGAGGCCCATTGATGGACCAAGAAGTGGAAGTTTTGGGCTGCTTGTGAGCACCAAAACTCAGGCCCATTTCTTGGGCCCAAACATATGGGTAAGCATGAGAGAGAAAAACCAAATACCTTAGGAAAATATCCCACATCATTCAAAGTATCCCGCACTTTGTCAAAGCCAAAGCAAATCCACGTAGAATAGGTTGCTTCTAGCAGTTTGACGGAACCAAGCAAACTCACAGGCCGCTGGAAATAAAACACCAACGACCCAACACATTAAAAAATAGCCCAGCCCAGCACCTTATAAAATATCCAACATCGTGAAAAATATCTAGCGCCCTTGAAAATACCTCAGCCAAATCAAAACCAAGTCAAAAGACAATCCATCGTTGAAACCAAAGGAAACTTGTACGCACAGATTGCTGGAAGTAAGGCACCCGTTAGACCGGTAGTCTTTACTTGTTTTTTCTTCTGCGAGCTCTAGTAGGAAAACCAAGAAGAAAATTAAGAGGCCTCTCACCCAGATGGAGGAGTCTAGCCGCGTGAAAGTCTTGGAACCCCAAAAAGCTCTGCTTATATGTGCTTGGGTTAGAGAGATTTCACTAGATAGGATTGAATGGAAGAAAGTGAAGGAAAATGGGAGAGGATGACTTGGTAAAATTAAGGGTTCAAGTGCCTATAAAAGGAGGCACCTTCTACCCACCAAATCATCCACATTCAGAGCATGGGCAAGCATTCCTCAGGCTACTGGAAAACTACTCAAGCCACCCATCCCTTCTTGCCCAATATCTCCATCTCTCCTTTCGTCAAAATCTCCCCAAAATTTCCCTCTCCCCTTGCTCTGAACCTTTGTTCCCATAAGAACTCCAAGCTCTTTCTCTCTATTGCTAAACTCATGAAGACTTAGCTCCCATCCCACAAGCTTCTCAAGCCAAGCCATAATTGTCTGTTTTGTTGGTGAAAGGAACCGAAGTGCTTCCTAAGGCTCCACGAGCCATTCGAAGCACTCTTGGGGCCTGGTTCTTGAACTTAGGCACATGGGCAATTTCATCAGTTCACACTTTACAGCAGCCCAGCCCATTCGTCAAGCTGTTGGAACAAAAAGCCCCCACAACATTTAATGCAATTTTGACAAACTTACCACTGTCATAATTTTCAAATATCACTTTTGCCCCTTAAAAAAACTTTTTGTATTTCTTTTTAACTCATCAACGGTATTGTTGTAAAACTAGAGAACTTGTCATTCCTAATACTGCACAAACCAAACATGAGAATGGGTAAAAATGGTCTTTCCAAGTCATTTCTTACTGTTCTAAAATATGGGAATGAACATTCTTCATTCCCATATTATGGGATTATACATGAGAATTTTATTCCCATGAAGTTCAAAGATGTGTAGGAACATGTCTAAGAACTAAATAAAGCATTTAAGTGAACACGTTGATCGAGTGAACAAATTTAAAACAAAATTTTAGCTTGTAGAATGCCTATTTTTATTTTCTTTGTAGCTTAACTGTTGATTTACCCCTTCAACTTGTACGCTACTTTCAATTTACACCCTTAACTTTTTTTGGGAAAATTAAGTACACAAACTAATTTTATTACCAATTCCCCATACCTACTAAATCTCAACATTTCATCCAATTTTTTGGAAAGATTGAAGAAAAAGAGAACAAAAACAAAAAATGAAAAAAAAAATCCTAGGGACCTACAGAGCATAGACCTAGAACCCAGCCCACCCTACCATGTTTTCTTCTCCTCCCATTCCCCATGACCACAACCCACCGTAAGCCACCCTCCCCCCTCCTCCCCCCTTTTGTTTTTTTTTACCGGGTAAATTGTCGTACACCCCCCGAACTAGGACCCTTGTTGAAATTAATCCCTTGAACTAAAAAAATCAGCCAATTTAGCCCCCATATTAATTAAAATCGCCAATTTAGCCATTGCTGTTAAGTTTTTCGAAATTTCATCCAATTTTTTGTTAACTATAAGGGTAAACTTGTAATTTCGAGTAAAATAAAGTCAAATACATAAGACTAAAAGAAAATAATAATAAAAGCAAAATAAAAACTAATAACATAAAAAATAATAAAAATAAAAATAAAAAATAAAACCCAAACCCAGCCAACACCTCCTCTCTTCCCTTCTTCCTCCCCAACATTACTCCAGCTTCAATTCGCCTAATGCAGTTCCTCTTGGTGAAGTGAAAGTGAATGATGAAAGTACCCAGTTGAACTCAACTGCTAATTCGCCTAATGTGGCATCACCAAGCTCAAAAGCCACATCCCTAACTCCAAGAGACACTCTAAGATCAGCCCCTGTAACCCCACGAACACCGTTGATCGAATCGGGTGGCGGGGAAGACGATGATGATGAGGTGTATATGTTCACCCCTTTTTGTTTAGTACCTGTGATGACAAGGTAAAGTTCCCCATTAATCTAAAGACCATGATTTGGTCAATAAATCAACTTTCTTTGTGTCGAGCATGCCACTGCTAGTAATTTAAAATTCTAACAGAATTGAGAATTAAATAACTTGCACCCCAAGTCATTGACTTTGAACAAACGATTGTGAATTTGGGTGAGGAATATCTCCCAAATAAGTTCTTTTCTTGCCTCAGACCTGATCGGTGCATAATTACATATCATTTTGTACCCTTCTAACTTATGATTTGGTTATGTTTTTGAGTTAAACTTGTGCTTTTAATCTATTTTGTGTTTGTTTCAGTGTAATAAATTTGGGACTCATTTAATGCATTTTGGAGTCAAGTTAGCTCAAAATGGTGTCTGCAGATCAGTCAACTTCACGGATTGGACTGTACTTGCTCAAGAAGAACCAGATAATGAGCCATACGTCATTGGAAAGATACGAAGTCTATTTTCTGGATCATTTTATGGTTCATGATTCCGAGTCCTCTAGAGGAAGTTATACAAGTTTTGGCAGCTTAAGGTCAAAATCGGCAGGATCTGCGTTACTGGGCCAAAAATGACTTTTGAAGGCCTTCCCGAATTTTCCTTGAGTTGGGCTGCATATGCTTGGAAAGATAAGACAAAGAGCTTCAAGATCCATATTTTGCAGATTTGTTAGAGTGAAGGAACAAGCCCAAATCGAGCCCACAAGCTGACTGCAATGCATTGTCATGCATGAGCTCATCATTTTAGTGGTGAATTGAGTGGTGTAAGTTGGTGAAGTGAGTGTGATTAATAAAATCAATTGTATAATCAGATTTATACTTCCCTAGGCCTATAAATAGTGAGTTCTCCAAACATGTAAACACACCCCAAGGGGAGCTCTCAAACATCTCTCTAGAGCTCCTCTCCCTTCTCTCCCTCAAATTCTCTTAGTTTTCTTTTAGTTCTCAATTGTTTCCTTTAAGTTTTTCTTAGTTGTAATTTATTTTCCATTGTAATGTAATTTCTTTTCTTAAGTTTTCAAGTTTAATTAGTTTTCAAGTTTCAATTATAGTTCTTGTTCTTATTCATTATGCTTACAAGTTAATATGCTTGTTTAAATGATTGATCACCATTAAAACTTGTATGTTAGCTATCTTGGTTTGAATTAAGAGTAGACACCATGCATTAATTCAAATTGAACTATGAATAGGAAGAGTATGTATGGACATTCGACAATAGGGATTAGATACATGCTTGGTTGTTTAAACATTCTTCTATGCTTAATGGATTTCTAATGCTTAATTTAGGTTCGACAAGAAGGATCTAATTAGGGAATTAGGAATACAAGGTTAGGACCAAACACCATGGCTTAATCATACTTTAGCTAGAATCAATCTGTGAATCTAAATTGAACTTGGTAACTAATTAGCTTGGGTTAATTTCTTTTCTTTCTTTCTTGTTTTATTTATTTTCTTTTCATTTCTATTTTGTGCAGGGAATCAAATTGAATCAATCTATCATCAATCCCTCGTGGGATCGACTCGTACTTACACAAGCTATACTATCCAATGGCCCGTGCACTTGCGAGTTAACAACAATTTTGGCGCCGTTGCCGATTGACGACATAGTTTGGTTCTATTTTCTTTCCCTACTTGTTTTACTTTCCTTTTTCCTTTCCATTTCAGTTTTTATTTCCTAATCCTTTAATTCCATTTCAAGTTCTATGTTTGTTTTAGCAATATGAGATAGCTCAATAAAAAGGAGAGAAGGAAACTTCAATCATAAGAATAGGAAGTATGGAGTAGTGGGAGGAGTATCTACCTTCAAATGCATCCATGCTCGACCTAATCGCTTCAAGGGAGTATCCAATCCTTTCTCTTTTACTTGTATTGTTTTTATTTTAGTAATTTTAATTTTCTGTTTCTTTTTTTTTAATTAAAAAAAAAAATTAAAGATTTTTCATATGAGCCGACTCTTGGTAACTCCGGTGAGCGTCTCCGTCAATGCAGAGTGTCTAGGAGTTCTTTAGGCGACACCTTCGGTGTCTAAGAAGTTTGGGTTTTAAGCGGCGGGACCATTGTGACCCCTCCAACCTTCCCGAACCCCCACGTGTTTTTCGAGGCCCTTAACTGGTCATCCTAGAGTTGCTTGTATAATTGTGTTTTCTTAAAATAAATTTTTTTACAATAATGGTTTAGTTTAAATAAAAATTTAAGTTTGGAGTATTTGTATTCTTGCTTAATTAATAATTACAAAAAATAAAAAAATAAAAATAATTGCAATTTGGAGCTTCTTTGTTTTCTTTTACGTTTAGTTGTTTTATAGTCTTTGATTTTTTATTATTTTAATTTTTATGTGGTGTGGTTAGTTAGTTTGTTTCGTGTGTTAAAAATTAAAAAAAATTTACTCTAAATAAAGCATCACTAAAAACTTAAAAAAAAAACAAAAACAAAAAAACAAAAAACAAAAAAAAAAAACAAAAAAAGCATAAAATACAAATAAATTAAACTTCTTCTTCTTCTTCATCTTCATCTTCGTCAAGATCGCATCATCATGGCACGCTTAGGATTCCAAAATTGGAAACTTAGCCGCCTGGGCGTCATCCTTTGGGTCTTCACGCGCACTGACCTCTTGGGGCCCATCACTTGAGCTCCCAAAGATCGCACTTATGGTCGCACTCTTGGCTTGAGCACCACTTGTCTCGTGCTGCAGCTTTGCGCTAACCTTGCCGATTACCCAATAGACTCCAGCTTCGTGCGCATGTCTTTGGCGTACAAATCTACCATCGATGATAGCTTATTCTCTCGCCGCAAACCTTCTAGGCGATGTCGATTAAACTCCACCATCCTTGTCCTCTCCTTTTTCAAGTCCCTTATAATGCCTTGACAATCCTCAACCACATTCTGCGATGCCGCCAACTGAGCCTTTACTAGCTCCAACTCACGGGATTTTGCAATTAGCGATAACCCACGGTTCGATAGTGGTCGTGTTTTGTGCGGCTGCCATGGCATCACCGACCAATTCGATTGTCACACTTTGCGCCGAGCACTCGTGCATCTCTCGGGAGTCACTAAACTCCTTGCGACTCCAAGGGCAACTTCGTTGTCCATGAGTATTGTGTCATTCACTGTCACGGGCCCTCTTGCTGAGCCAAAATAGGGCATCCACGTTGGCCGCTCCTTGACTCGGACGTCCTAATTGGTTGAGCTAGGTTAAGATCGGCGAAAATGGGAAAGGAGACGGACATTTTCTTTCTGTTTTTTTTCTCTCTTTTCTCTCTTTTTTTCTCTTTTCTTTCCCTCTCTCTTTTCTTCTTTCTTTTCTCTCTTTTGCGTAGGTTATTTTTTTGTTTCCCCTCTCCTTCCAAGATATAGACGCAGTTTTGACAAACCCTAGCAATTACAGCTTCCAACCGTCCCCACATGCCTTTTCTAAATGGACGCGTTCACTAAGTCGTGGCCTTTCCATGAAATCCAGAATTTCGCCTTGCGCGCCTTTTGTGTCTTGTCTTGTCTTACGCTTGCTGAACGTGACTTACCAGAGCCAGGAGTCATCGGGGCCCACGTTCTTCTCGGAAATCCCGCCCATTCGCGTTGCAAGTCGTGTTTCCTCGTTTTTAAAAAAAAAAAATTTATTAAGATTATAAAAATAAAATGTGTGGGCTTGGATTTCATTGTGGGTCGGGTTTCACCGTGGTTTGGGTTTCAAAATTGTGGGCTTTGGGCTTCAAGTTTTTGGGTTTTATTGCTTAATTTGTGTGATTAGGCTTACCTGTTTCGGTTTTTAATTTTTTTAATTTTTGTTGTTGTTGTTGTTGTTGTTGTTTGTTTTGTAATTTTTATTTTGTTTTGTATTTTAATTATTGTATTTTGTGATATTTATTTGCTTTAATACCTTTCAATTGTTGTTATGACATTACTTGTGCGTAATTTTTAAACATTGAGGACAATGTTCATTTCTAAGTTTGGGGGTATTAGAGTTTAGCAAGTAAATTTGATTTTTTCTTATAAAAATTTAAATTAAAAAAAAAAATTTCTTGTTTTTCTTTTTTATTTTAGTCTTGCTTTGTTTTTATTTTGAGTCACTTTCCGAACATATATGATGAGATTGTGATAAATGTTTGCATGACTTAAATGAAAATTGGATTTCTTTTATTTAAAAAAAAAAAAAAAAATTTAATAAAAATTTTAAAACTTTTGGCATCGTTCTAGCATGATATGTTCGAAACTTTCTTTACACTTGCCATTTGTTTCATAATTTTCAATTAAAAGATTTGCATGATCCAAAGAATTGTATCAAGCATAAATTAAACTTGTATAACCATATAATGTGAGATTTTGAGCCTTGTGCTTTATTTCATGAGTGTTATACACATACTCTTATTTTCTTGTCATCTAAGTTGTTGTTTGATCTCATTATTCATTGATTTGGTTGAACACTTAAAAGTCATTCATTCATATTCAATTTAATTACATGACATTTAAGAAATGATATTAAGGCCTTCTTTGGATCGTTTGTGCCTTTCAAGCTAACCTTATGCATGCTTAAGCATGATTTTCCATTGTTAACCATTTTGAGCCTACATGTAAACCTTTTCTTTCATTTAACCAATTATATTTCCTCGCCTTAGCCTGAAAAACAAGTATTTACCTTTTCTAAGGAACTCATGAGCTTTAATTATGATGTGTTTTCATACTAAGTTTAGGGAAGTATTATATATTGAAAAAATCACCCAATTGGTGGAAGAAAAGAGAATGTTGTGATTGTGGTTGATTGAAATTTCATTTTTGGGTTTCTTTATTGGCCTCAAAAGAAATTGGTGGTTGTTCAATTAAAAGAAAGGAGTGTGAATTCTTATAAATGGAGGTATAAGGAGTTTTCAAAAAAAAAATCCTCATTGTGATGATTCAAGTCTTGGAAAAAATTGTTTTATGCTCTTACATTATGAGTTCTTTGACTTTGTGTTATCCATACCTTTCATTTCTCACTCACCTTACACCCTTGGCCCCATTACAACCTATGATAAAGACCTAAATTGATCTTAAATGTCATGTGATTGAATTGCATCCATTTTCCTACTTTTAAGTGTTTAGCATCCTTCTTGAGATCATATAATGCAAGTTCTTCATCTTTCTATTGTGAGTTAATTCCCTTATGGTTTAACTCTAATCTCATGTTTATAACTGAGTGATGCATTGTAGCCCTCTTCTGAGTGATTCATTTGTGAGAGGACAACTTTGGTGAGATTTGAAGTTGAATTTGTGCTTTGTATGATTTTTGAAATTATGTGAAAACTAAGATTGGAGAATTTGTTGCATTTGGCTATCACACTACTACACTTTGAGCATGTTATGTTTTGAACTTTGCCACATTGTGAATAATGTCTAAAAAAGAGCTTTTATTGTTAAAACTTTTGAGTCATGTGCATGAGTCATTTCTCTTGAAAAAATGTTCGGAAATATTGTTTTGTATTTGTTGTTGTATTTGTTTTTGTTTTGTTTTTGTTTTCTAACTACTTTGTTTTGTAGAGTCGATCAAACGTTTGTGGGTATCGTATCTGTTAAACCCTCAGGAGACACAACTCCTCCTACTAGGGATGCCTAGAGGTTTAAAGGCTTGTTGCATATGCTCAATGCAATCGAGTTACCTGCGAAAGTGGTCTAATAAATTTATTTATTTATTTATTTTTATCTTTGTTTTTCTTTTGTTTTGCTCGAGGACTAGCAAAATATAGGTTTGGGGGTATTTGATCGGTGCATAATTACATATCATTTTGTACCCTTCTAACTTATGATTTGGTTATGTTTTTGAGTTAAACTTGTGCTTTAATCTATTTTTGTGTTTGTTTTGAAATAATAAATTTGGGACTCATTTAATGCATTTTGGAGTCGTTAGCTCAAAAATGGGTGTCTGCAGATCAGTCAACTTCACGGATTGGACTGTACTTGCTCAAGAAGAACCAGATAATGAGCCATACGTCATTGGAAAGATACGGAAGTCTATTTTCTGGATCATTTTACGGTTCATGATTCCGAGTCCTCTAGAGGAAGTTATACAAGTTTTGGCAGCTTAAGGTCAAAATCGGCAGGATCTGCGTTACTGGGCCAAAAATGACTTTTGAAGGCCTTCCCGAATTTTCCTTGAGTTGGGCTGCATATGCTTGGAAAGATAAGACAAAGAGCTTCAAGATCCATATTTTTGCAGATTTGTTAGAGTGAAGAACAAGCCCAAATCGAGCCCACAAGCTGACTGCAATGCATTGTCATGCATGAGCTCATCATTTTAGTGGTGAATTGAGTGGTGTAAGTTGGTGAAGTGAGTGTGATTAATAAAATCAATTGTATAATCAGATTTATACTTCCCCTAGGCCTATAAATAGTGAGTTCTCCAAACATGTAAACACACCCCAAGGGGGGGAGCTCTCAAACATCTCTCTAGAGCTCCTCTCCCTTCTCTCCCTCAAATTCTCTTAGTTTTCTTTTTAGTTCTCAATTGTTTCCTTTAAGTTTTTCTTAGTTGTAATTTATTTTCCATTGTAATGTAATTTCTTTTCTTAAGTTTTCAAGTTTAATTAGTTTTCAAGTTTCAATTATAGTTCTTGTTCTTATTCATTATGCTTACAAGTTAATATGCTTGTTTAAATGATTGATCACCATTAAAACTTGTATGTTAGCTATCTTGGTTTGAATTAAGAGTAGACACCATGCATTAATTCAAATTGAACTATGAATAGGAAGAGTATGTATGGACATTCGACAATAGGGATTAGATACATGCTTGGTTGTTTAAAACATTCTTCTATGCTTAATGGATTTCTAATGCTTAATTTAGGTTCGACAAGAAGGATCTAATTAGGGGAATTAGGAATACAAGGTTAGGACCAAACACCATGGCTTAATCATACTTTAGCTAGAATCAATCTGTGAATCTAAATTGAACTTGGTAACTAATTAGCTTGGGTTAATTTCTTTTCTTTCTTTCTTGTTTTATTTATTTTCTTTTCATTTTTATTTTGTGCAGGGAATCAAATTGAATCAATCTATCATCAATCCTCGTGGGATCGACCTCGTACTTACACAAGCTATACTATCCAATGGCCCGTGCACTTGCGAGTTAACAAGACCGGTGAGGACTTCATAATTTATCTAAATAAAACTGGGAAGTAAAGCAAAAATACAAGTATTTGAAAATAAAAACAAACAAGTTCAAGGATAATTGTTTGAAATACAGTAAATGAAAGGAACTGCCAGGTCCAGAAAAACATCAAGACATTGGGTTTTGATTTTCTGCCTGAAATTCCATTGCAGAGATGATTTTGGTCAGGCTGGACTGGACTGGATTGGACTACACTGGATTGCACTGGACTGGACTGCATTGAACTGCACTTTAGTACCTTCAACTAATAAATATTAGCTGGAAATCGATACCAATATTGAAATTGGCAAAGCTATAATCAAATTGAGACGTGAGTGGCTGGGAATTCTAAGCAGAATCTCAAGGATAGCTTTGGAGGTCCTTGGCACCTTTGTTAACTTTGCTTCTGTTGAAGGCTAGAATGATCAGTGAGACTGATTTTTCTTTGTACTTGTTTTGTTGGAGATTTTGTTGTTGTTGGTTGGGTTCTTTTGTTGTTGTTCACATCCCTTTGTATTTATAGGAAACTTGGTTCCCAAAATATCTGGAAAATATCTCCTGGCAAATATCAGCTGTGATGAATATCTTTTCCTTGTAACTTGTGAAAAAATATCCCGCTTGATGAGACCACACGGGTCTGTAGTTCCTGAGATTTAAATGGATGTGGGAGATAACTTGCTATTTTCACCTTTCTGCTGGTTTGGTCTTTGAGTTAATAATAATCAGACTTCAAGTTTCAATATGAATTTTGGAAACTTGTGAAACTTACTTTGGCTTATTTTAATCCTTAAACTAATATGTGCTTTATTTTTTCAACTTTTGGCAACTATAGCCAAAATAGCCAAATGGGTTGGTTTTCATATTTTGGGCCCAAACACATGTATTTTTGCTAGAATAAAGAAGTTGGCCAAAAAGTGCAAATTTTGGTACAAACAGTATAAGACTACCAATCTCAAGGTGTGTGAGAAGTCCGGTAAGAAGAAGTTGAAAAAGTTGGTCTTGATTGAGTTGATTGTATTTGTGTGCGTTGTTCGGTTTTTAATTGCTTGCTTGACTGTTACTAAGTTTGAGCACAAGTAGATTTGGAGTTTGGAACTATGGAAATTGTGTGTTTTGGTGGTGGTTGTCCTGTATGGCATATTGGTCACAGAATGCTCCAAAACTCTGCCCAGATTCCAACCTCCAAACTCCGCACCCAGCCATTTTTTCCAGCAGCCCAAGCTCCACACCCAGCCGAGAAAATCCAAGTTCTAGCCCTCCGAATCTGGCCGCAAAATCCTGGGCACCGGCCGCCAAAACCTCCAGCTTTTGACCTTTCAAAAACCTGGCCGCACAACTCCAGCACCAGCCCAGGCCTTCAAGCTCCTGCTTGGATTCCATAGCCCAGCCCCCAAACTCCAAACCCCAGCCACCTCTTCAAGCCCTTGCCCGGATTCCATGAAAACTCCAAACCCCATCCGGATTTGTAAGGAAAGTGCTCGGATGTTTCAAAAGGAGGGAGGCCCAAGTTGGGTGAATTTTCATCACCCCAAACATACTAGAGAGAGAGAGAGAGAGAGTCACTTTTTTTTTTTTCATTTTCTATTTTGTAACTATTTTAGACGGAACATGTGACTTTTTGGATGGAAAAATGGATGAAATTCGAAAAACTTAACGGCAAGGGCTAAATTGGCGATTTTAATTAATCTAGGGACTAAATTGGCTGATTTTTTAATTCAGGGAGTTAATTTCAACAAGGGTCATAATTCAGGGGGTAAAACAGCTGAAAGTCCTTTTTTACCCCCAAACCATTCACCCCAATCCCCATCCTCACCTCGATTTCTTCTCCCCCGATTCCCCCATGACCACCACCCTCAAGCTCCAACCCCAAAACAAACCCATAACCCACAAACCCACCCCTTCCCCCATCACAAACCTACCCCTCATTTTTCTCCCCCTCTTTCTCTCTCTGTTTATTAAAATGATTTTATTTATTTATTTTAGATTTCATATTATTTTAACATATAAAATGACCAATTTATCATCATATTTAACGGCAAATTGGATGAAATGCTAAGATTTAGATGGTAAGGGTCTAATTGTCAATAAAATTAGTTTGTGTACTTCATTTTCCAAAAAAAAAGAGAATTGAGCGTGCAAATTGAAAGTAGCGTACAAGTTTATGGGGTAAATCGTCAGTTAACCCGTAAATCAAATGCCTTTTTTGTGAGGTTGGAACAAGAAATTTTAGAAGAGGTGGGCTAGTATATTGTGAACTAAAAATAATAATTGTAAAAATTAGGCAACCCAAGAACAACTATTAATGCATGTTTACTTACTATGAATGGGGGAGCCATGAATCCGGGAATTCAGATAAGGGATCAGATCAACAACTACCCCCTTGTTGATCCCATTCTCGATTTTGAGGGCGTTCGATTACTGATTTTAAGGTGGAACCCACATAATTTTTTATTCCTTATATGTTAGTAAACGCGGGGAAGTCAGAAATTGGAATCATTCCAATACCTATTACTGATAAGTAAACATGCCATAAAATATGTTTGACTTGTTAACATCATTTGAACTAGAAGAATATGACTTATGTTATACCAGCGAATTGTAGAAGTGAAGAAACTACATATCGAAGCTTGTTGCGATGGGCTAAAATGTCAATAGGTTGAACTTATAGGGAAATTGGCCGCTTTGCTCTTGGCTTACATACTTGTTAGAAAAATAACCTCCCTCTGAAAATCATGCTAAAATGCCTTCTATAAGGCCTTCTCCAACCCATTTGGTCATAAACCCAAATTTCCCCCCTCCAAAAAGTAACTTTTTGGGTTTTTCCGGACTCAACTCGTTTTTCCCCCAACCCTTCAGACTCAAATTTTAAGTCCGCAACTTTATTAAATTATTTAAGTCTATTTTTTTTTTCATAGATAACTAGTCTTCAATTAATCTTTTTAAATAACTTTATAATTTAATTTTTTGAACAATTTGACCTAAAAAATTGAAATTCCGTAAATGAAATTTTATTTGAGAAATAGTTGGGTATTTATAGAGTTTGGAGTGTGTTTTGGTGTTGGATATGATTTAGATTAATTTAAAATATTATTTTAACAGTTAGATTTAAATTTCAGCCGTTGTAATTTTTTTTTAACCATTAAAATAGTTTGGATTTAATATGAATCATTGATTTGGGTTACTGTTGGAATGAAAAAAAAAAAAGTTTTGCGACACTTGGCTCGATAGCTTATGCAATGCGGACCCCATTGTCTCCTCCTTGCACATGGGCTGCATCATGATTCATGGCTGTGTGGGCTCCACCAAAAAAATTTCAATCTAGGCAATAGTTGGACTGGTATTTAGCCCCCAATTTGAGTTTTCCCAAATTTCAGCCCCTTATTTTCCTTGGGCTAAGAGATGAATTGGGTTAAAATTTAGGATTTTTTGGGTTTGGCCTCATGGGGCCATCTCCAACCCAAGAGGCTAAATCTCAAACTTTTAGTTTGGACCCCAAAAACCTCCAACCCATGTATTTGTTGGGGCTAAATCCTTGCAGAGCAATTTGTTGGGCTATATATTGCCTGATGGATTGCATGGAGTGGTTTTTTGTGGAGCCCAGCTTGCAGGTAAATTCAGCCCACGTGCAGCAACAATATGAAGGGGTTCGCGTCTATGTTGCATGGACACGGACACGAAGACAAGGAAACGTGACACGGCGACACGAAAAATCTCAAAAAACTAGGACACAGACATGGCTAGGACATAGCAATTAAAATAATAATAAATCCTAATATATTTACAAGTTATATATATTTAAAAAAAATTAATTCACCCATTACTTAATACTTTAATCTCATAATACCATAAAACAAAACAAAGTACCCATGTTTATCATCCATACGTAATACACAACAAAATAAAACATAAATAATGTAAACTCTCAACCATCTTCAAGCATCTATGTCTTCATTGTTGTTGTTGCTATAAGAAAACCACACGCCCTCTAATTCCGGTTCATCAAGTGAAAGGTTTGCAATTTCAAGCACACCTGCATTTTCCATGAAGTGAAAGGTTTTTAAAAAAGATAGAGATAGAGGCTCCAGTAAGAGATACAGACAGAGGAAGAGAAAGAGGCTCTAGTAAAAATTAAACAAAACAATGAGCTCTTACTTTGATTTCACCTTGAATCTGCTTGCTCTAGTAAGAGATGGAGATAGAGGAGAGAAAGAGGCCACGAATAAGAGAGATGATGCTGGCTGTGTGTGTCTAGGTTTAGAGCCCACTTTTTAAATTTAAGTTTTTAGCCCATTTAAAAAAAATATTTCAAATATGTCAAGAAATGTTTCAATAATTATGTTTTGACCCCAGTTTTTATTTTAAATTTTCAAATGGGTCCATGCCGTGTCTTGACTTTAGTTGACCTGTGTCCAAGCCATGTCCGAGGCGTGTCCCTGTGTCCATGTGTCTGACACTCCGACACTTCGACCTGATGGAGTGTTTGTGCTACATAGGTTCGCGTCACTTGTGCTTTGCTTGTTTAGTGTAGGCCACGTGTTAGCATTTGGAACTACTTCTGGATAGTGATGGCAACTGGGCAGGTAGGAGCCGGGTATGACAATACTATCCCCATCCTCGCTCACCATCCCCGCCCCCGTCCCCGAACCCATCCCCGTTTAATAGGGTTCAGGGAATCCTCGTCCCCGTCCCCGTCCCCATTGGGGGACTATCCCCCATACCCGCCCCGAATGCTCGATTTTTTTTTTTTTGCAAAAAAATTATTTATCATACATTTTTACATTAAGTTTCATATTAAATTATCATTCAACACACACACACATATATATATAATCCAAATCTTCATTATGATCATCTTACAAATTTTTGAATCTCACAAAAATAAATAAGAACTTGATAAAAAAAATAGGCACAAACAAATTCAAGTCTCCACAACTTAGTCAAAAAATAAAGAGAGGTTCTCATTTTCAATGGTAGATTCCTGCACAAAACATAAAAGAAAGACATTACAATTGTGGGAGCGATTTTCGTCCCACTAGAATATTCGCCTAAGATTCCTTCGTCTTCTTCGCTTCTCTTTCTCCTTGCAAAACAAATCGGAGTAAAAGGACCACACCCGGGGGGTGTTGGCCAAAGGCCCTCCGATGCCTAAATTAGGTTGGGTGTTTGTAGGAAAATCGGGTGGCTGGAGCCGTGTGTGGTGGCCGGAGCCTTGTGTGAGAGAGAGAAAGAGTATGGTGGCTAGGGTTTGTGTGGGATAATTTCTGCAGAGTTTCAGTAGGAATTTAGACGTACCTTCACCCTTGTGCGTAGCCATCTATTTATAGAGGGCCTCGGAGGCTAGGGTTTCAGAAGAATAATTCCGTAGATGGAAAGGAATTATTCTTCCTGATTTGGTGAGGTTGGTGTAATTAGGGATTTGATTTAAATCAAATCCCTAATTAAGGCAAGAATCAAATAACCTCCCAATTAATTTAGGTAACTCCCAATTAGGTTTGGTAACTCCCAATTAAGTCAAATAATTCCCAAATTGATTGGCCTAATTATTTGACCTAGGGTGAGATATTTTGCTTCCACAACAATGATTTAAAAGATAATAAGAACCTAACCATTGTAATATTAGAATGTTACCTCCTCTTCAATTTTATCAACCTCCTCATCTTCAATGGTAGGTCCTTTAGCTTTATCGTTATCATTAGAAGTTGAACCTATCATATAACAAAAATAATAATCATCAAACATTGATAAAAAAAAGTACTCTACTGAACTAGTGTCAAACTTTGTCAAGAGTTCTGATTTAGTGGAAGGTCTTTATGAAAGAGACGTTCCTCCATGTGTGAACTACTACTATTTGAAATATAATTAATTCCAAACACTCAAACTTAAACGTAGCGTTTTCATCTTGGTTTACAAATCAAAGAACACTGCAATTACGCAAGACAATAAGCGAAGAGCACCTAGCATACCAGTCAAAACACCCACTGCTACTATCCTTAAAATGATCACTGTTATCAAAATTAAGCCCAAAACCCAGAAAAAAGAATTAAACCTTAAACAAAAAATCACATTCACAATTCATAGAAACTTGACTAAAAAAAAAAACTTAGAAGAAAAAAACTCACCCAATTTCTAAATCAAATTAGGGACATAGAACTTCATGTAAATCCTCATTAGAGAGAGAGAGAGATGAAATAGAAGGAGAGTTGTTACCTGCTACACAAAGAGATAGACAACAATCGAGAGCACAATCATGAGAGGGAAAGCCAGAGCCCGATGAAGAGAGAGAGAGAGAGAGAGAGAGAGAGAGAGAGAGAGAGAGAGAGAGAGAGAGAGAGAGAGAGAGAGAGAGAGAGAGAGAGAGAGGGAGAGGTACGGCCGGAGACGAGAGAAGATTAGGAAGAATTAGGAGAGGGAGGTTAACTTAGGGTTAAACATAAATATTATAATTATATATTTATTTATTTAAATATAAACATATATATTTTTGGGTCAGGTTCGGGTTCGGGGATGGGGATGCCAATACCATACTCGTCGGAAATTTTTCAATTTTGGGGATCCCCGTACCTGATACCCGTTTTGCCCCAAAATCTTCCCCCGTTAGGGTCGAGTACTTGATGGGGACCCACCCCCGCGGGAATTTATGCCATCCCTACTTCTGGACCACTTTTTTTTTATAAAAAAAAAGTCAAACCCTATAGTTAAGATTGATCCAACGGTCTAGATTGTTTCAGATTGATTTTAAAGGGGAAAAAATATTCAATGGCAGAAAATTAAATCCAATGGTCACAATAATATTATTAACTCATCTAAATCAAATCCAACCTCAAAACACATCCCAAATTCTACGAAAATAAATTTTTTCTTTTCTACTTTGTTAATTGTGAATTTTGAAATTTTTTTAAGGTTAAAATTTTCAGAAAAATAAATTACGAAGGTATAAACAAAAATTAACCACAGAAAATAGAGTTAAATAATTTAATAAAGTTGCAGACTCAAAGTTGGAGGAAAAAACTATTTGAGTCCGCGAAATACATGAAAAGTTGTATTTTGGAAGGAAATTTAAGTTTAGCCCCCTTAGGCCTTCTCCAACCCATGAGGGGCTAAACCCAAATTTTCCCCCTCCAAAAAGTAACTATTTGGGTTTTGCCCTGACTCAAATTGTTTTTTCTCCTAACCCTCCGGACTCAAATTTTAAGTCCGCAACTTTATTAAATTGTTTAAGAATGGTTTAAGTCTATTTTTTTTTTATAACTTTTCTTTATTTAATCTTTTTAAATAACTTCATAATTTAATTTTTTGAACTATTTGACCTAAAAAAATTGAAATTCCACAAATATAATTTTATTCCAAAAGAAAACATACAACATAATTCTTTGAGCCTCCAATTCACACATCTTTGAGATTTTGTGGACATCTTCAACAAGAATGAAAGGAGATGGATGAGATTGACTAAAGGAAAAATAAATTGAGAAATACATAAAATGGTTTTGGTAGATTATTTGAGAAATGGATGGGTATTTATAGAGTTTGGGGTGAGTTTTGGGGTTGGCTATGATCTAGATTAATTTATAATATTATTTTGACCGTTGGATTTAAATTTCAGCGATTGGATCTTTTTTTTACTGTTCAAATAGGTTAGATTTAATCCCCATCGTTGATTTAAGTTATATATGTATATTAAAAAAAGCAGCAGCTTATTAAAAAAAAAAAAAAAGCAACGGCAACTTCACACTTGATCGACATGTGGCGAGAAAAAGGAGACAAAAAGCAGCAGCAAATTTGGAGCTGGGGCCCACGTAAGAATATTTGCACATTGGGGTTGTTTGAGATGCATGTGGGCTCCATGAATAATTTTGGGTCCAGGCAATACTTGGACCCATATTTGGGTTCAAGTTTGGGTTTTTCCAAATTTTAGGTCCTTCATTTTCTTGGGTTGGGAGTGTTTTGGGGCTAAAATTTGGAATATTTTGGGTTTGAGACCATGGATTGGAGATGGCCTTATGGTTGGAGATGGCCTAAATACATCATATTGCACACTTAGCACCTTTCCTTCATTTTGAATATTACTTGGGGTTACTAATGTGATTTGAATATTACTTAAGCTTAATAATAAGTTTGGATTTAAGTGAATAACTAAACTTAACATAACTTGTCCGATTTGGTTTGGATTGATTTTTTCAAGGCAAGAACTGAGACGGGAACGGATTCAAAATGGTGTAGTTCGATTTTTTGAGCCTATGTTGTCTTTTTTTTTTATATATTTATCAACACGTTTTTTTTTCCGATTCAGTTTGGCTCGGTCTACCGATTCACTAGTTCAAATGCCCAACCTTATTGTCTAAGGTTCAATTGGGCCATAGCCCCACGCAAGACCTTCGCCCTTATTCTTTTTGATTTTCTTCCCCTTAAAAACTATGTGGCTAAAGGAACAGATTACCCATTTGGTTTTACGCATTACTAATTCCTTTATCATATTTCACTACTACAAAAATCGAAATAGACGACGGGAATCCACCGTCGTCTAGGGCCATACAAAACCGTCGTGAAATCGACCGACATCTATTCATGTATAAAACCACGACGGTTAATAACCGACGTTGTTAAATAATACTACGTCATTTCTTTTAATAAAACCGATGTCTAATACAAATAAAACTTCATAAAAAGGAAAAATCGACAACCTTAGACGTCGCTTTCATAAAATTAGTGCCGTCTCAAAGGCTTTACAAGTCAAAAATTTCATTGTTACTGCCGTAACATAAATGAACCACGACAGAATGTCAAACATACAGACGTCTATTATATTTAAAGACGTCTGTTTTATTATAAAAAAAGGTCGTATTTTATCCAAAGAGGTCGTTTATTATATCCAAAGACGTCGTATTTTATAAAACCGAAGTCTATTACTTGTAAAGACGACGGCTTTATTAAATACTGTCGTCTATTAGCTTTAAAACGAGGGTTATTAATCAGTAAATCGACGTAGTAATTTTACATTTTTGCTTCTTTTGTTTTCTTGTTTCCAATGTTATCATAAATATATACTCAAATATGCTATTACCCACGCCATACATATATATACTCAAAAATTATTTCTTTCATAAATAGAATATCAAGAGTACAATAGAACAAAATAAAATCTAAAAAATGAAAGTACTCTAGAGTACACCAAAATTCTTATACCTAATTATCCTTTAAATCAAGTTCTCCATATGTATATAGAGCTATACATTCATCATCACCAATTTTCCTCTGCATTCTATCCGAACTTCATCACTTTGTACCTGCTTCTCCTTTGGATGCAATTACTCTCTTCCCTTTGTACACTTATAATCGCCTCATATGGTGTGTCACCGAAATCTGAACAAAAGAAGGAAGTGACCAAGATTTTAAATATTAAAAAAGCAAGTTTTAGTAAAAGATTAAAGAACAAGAGACCAATTCTCTACCCCTATACATTAAAGAACACTAGACAAAATTAAGACCTAATCATTTTAACACAACAAAGATGCATTCCACTAAAATGAACTTGAACCAACACTATAGCAGATTATAGCAAGCAATAAAAGTTCAGACGACGGTTTTTACATAAAAGCGACATATTTTACAATTGCTGCATTTATGGTTTTTCCAATAACCGTTGTCTTATGCAACAAAATACAGTAAAAGGTTATGACACCATCCATCAAATTTCATTCGACGGTATTAAAGAACAACCGCCATATAACTTAAATACAGACGACGGTTTTAATAAAAAACCGTCGTCGTATGAAAAGAGAATAAATCTCACATTACCATTCCATTTCGAAGAACAAATGCTAACCAAATATTATAAAGACCCATATAAAAAGCATGCAAATATTAAGACCCATTACGACAGAGAGTGATTAAGAACACATATCTTAAGATTTAAAGGACGCAAAAGATATATCTAAAACCCATAAGGATCAGATCCAACAAAATTTTTCAATGATTTTAGAAGCAGCAATGTCAGATTAAGTTTGTACTTAAGAACCCAGAAAGGAATATCATTCAATGAACAACAAGCTTGTGAGATTAGGGTTCGAACTTACAGGTACGCGCATAGCTGTTAGATTCTGAAAATGGTTTTCGAGGCAAACTTGGATTCGACTGAGCTGGAGAGCACAACTTAGAATTAGAGTTGAAGAGAGAGAGAGCCAAATATTTAAGACAGAGAGCGAAAGGAATATCATTCAATGAACAACAAGCTTGTGATATTAGGGTTCGAACTTACAGGTACGCGCAGATCTGATGGATTCTGAAAATGGTTTTAGAGATAAACTTGGATTCGACAGAGCTAGATAGCACAAGTTAGAATTAGAGTTGAAGAGAGAGAGCCAATATTTAAGACAGCGTGAAAATTGAAAATTTTGGGTCAACGTCAAAATTTCAGATAGCGCGCTTTTAAACATCGACAAACAAATAATAACCGACGTTAAAGTGTTACAATTATACGACCGTTATTATATTTATACTGCCGTAGTTTCATTTTTCTACGTCACTAATTAATAAAGAAGGACGTCTAATTCAAATAAAATGTCTGCATTTAACACGGCGGTTAGTATATTAAATACGACGTAGTTAAACATTTTCACGACGCTAAAACCATCACGAACAAATTAAAAATTAATAAGAATATTCAGGTTTTGGTGTTGCTGGGATTCGAATGCATTAGCCCAAGGATGGAATCGAAATGAAACAAAATAGAAAACCGGCATCGTTTCAATATACCCTAAACCCTAAACCCTAAACCCTAAACATGAAACACTAAACCCTAAATACTAAATTATAAATTTCATTAAATGAAAAAAATATTAAAATAATACAAAAAGGGTTTAGGCTGGTTTCTTCTAAATTAGATTGCTAAAAGTAGTAATTAATATATTTGAATTTATCACACCAATGGATGACACAAGGCACATATATATATATGAACATTTTATGTAACTATAAGAGATTTTGTGATTTATCAATAATTTTTTGTTCTTTGAATTTCATTTTTAATTTTTATGAATCAAATATATTTTTATAAGCCTTAGAAGAAAATGTCTCAATGATTCCATAATGGTTTCCGGTGTATTTTTTGGAATTTTTAAAAAGTTATTATGAATATTATGATTTAAATTGAATTAAATTTTGTTTTAACCACGTCGGTATGAAGTAATAACCGACGTGGTACGATTAATTTTAACGTCCGTAAGAAGAAAAATATCGCCGTCATATTTACCGACGTGTTTATTTAACCTTAAGACGTCAGTAAGGAGGACAATAAAGACATCAATAATTACTTACAACGTCCTTTATAGAGACGTTGTTTGTCGTTACAACGTCAGTTTTCTTAAAATTATCGTCGTTTTATGTCTTTAAATTTTTAAGAACCGCCGTTGTTTAAAGTTATAACGTTATTATTTTATTAACCGTCGTTTATTGTATTTATGACGTCTGTTTATAATAAATTACCGTCGTTGATTGTATTTATGACGTCGTTTTGTCAAAATCTCAATTAGTTGATGATATAAATTATATTGTGATCATATAATATAGTGATTAAAACAGAGTTTGTATCATATATAAATTATTAAAATGTGATTAAAGTGATACATGCAAAGCAACACACAAATACATTTCTTATAAAATATTACTCTATATAATTAGTTGATCATATAAATTATATTGTGATCATATAATAAAGTGATTAAAACAGAGTTCATATCATATATAAAGTGATTAAAGCAGATTTCTATATAATTAGGTTACAAAACATACGTAAAACCTCTATAAAATTAATTTGGTGCCGAAAGCAGAGTTTCATCGTATTCGATCACCTCAAACCTATCCCCATCAGTAACGTTATAAGGTCTACTGCAAACCAACTTCCGATCTCTGTGGCATTCAATCCTCACCAACATGTGCCTCAACTTGAATAAAATTGTGCCTCCTTCCGTAATGAAAACGACATCATTACCACTCAAATTGCCAGCCAACCATTTAGATAAAACATTTGTGCGAAATATAAAGAGCACATTCAATGACTCATGCACTCCATATTCCTTCATAACCCAAAATTCTATCAACTCATGACCACCACGTCTCCTGGTAAATGAAAAACATAAGCATTCTCCACTGTCTCTTGAAACTACATTAACCGCCATACTTTTTAACATCATTGTCATCGTCATCACCATTGCCATTTAAAGGAGGGCATGGAACTTCCCTGAACTCCTCCTTTGCCAGATCAAAAGCAAATATGGGTAGCTCTTCATCAGGGATAAAGCTGTAGGCCGGAAGCCAAGCTTCATTCGTAAGGACCCCCAAGCCAATGGTGACGCTTACGAAAAAGGACAATGAGTGGTGGCCGGGGAATTCAATGATTTTCCAAGTGTTCAATTTGGCAGAGAACATCTCCACAAACCACTTGTTAGTAACAACTCCAGCTATGAAAATTTTGTAGTCGTCAGTGGATGACACATAGCCCAGTCCATGGCCAAATCCAAATTCATCATATTCAGTAGTTTCCGCTGCAAACACAAATTTTGGGTTAGGCAATTTGCGGACGAATCTGGTTGATGGGTTCCAGAGAAACAACTTATGAGTTTGACAATCACCAGCAACATTTACTAATAACATACCATTACAGGAGCCCAATAGCTTGGAATAAGGGAAGAAGGTGTGTTTTTTGAGTGAACAATCTGGGAACGACGCCGTTTCGGAATCCAAGGATCGGATTTGAGTGTCGGTGGAGATGAGGAGCCTCTTGGTAAGGGTTTTGCATTCGGAGGCTAGCTTGAATTGAGCTTGAGCAAACTGTGTGTCGGAGAGTATGATAGAATACCACCGTTTCGAAACGGAACTGAATCGAATCAGAGGTTTCACGGGCAACAGGTATAGAATTTGGACTAAAATATCTTCAGTGAGTTGGCTGCATTGGTTGAGCTTCTTCGACGTCATTGGAAAATTGGAACTGGAAAGGAAAGCCAAATAAAAAAATCCGACGTAATATTGAATTTAAGACAACGTTATATAAAAATGACCGATGTGGTATATAAGATAAAACAAAGTAGTAAACGACGTGGTGATTTAAAAAAAACGACGTAAACAATAAAAAAACCGACGTCTAATAAATTTTGACGTCGGTTTTTATAATTCACGCCGTTTTAATTACAACAGTCGTGGTATTTAAAATAAAATGACAGTTATATTTAAAAAAAGACGTCTAACTTTATTACGTTGGTTTTGTATTATTCTCGACTTAAAATTATAATACCACGGCGGTTATGACTACGTTTTATTTGCAAAAGCACGAGTTAATTACTGCCGTGGTCAGTTTATTAAAATGGCGTGAAAAAGACCAAACCGTCGTGGACACTTTCACAAGTAATTGGAAAATAAAACTTGAAATGATTTTGAATAAAAAAATCTTAAAATGATTTCGACAGAAATAATAGAGTTAGAAATATACCTTTGCCTTGCAAAGAAAGTTTGTTTTGTTTGACGAGGAGGAGTAGAGGAACTTGAAAGCTTCGGAAGTAATTGCTACAGAAGGAAAATTGAGAAATGCTGCTATGGAACGAAAACTGATCCTGCATGTGCTATGGAAAAAAAACTGAGAGGTCTGGAAGGTGAAATATTTTATCGGTTTGAACGAAAAATTTATTGTTCGTTGACGTTTGATTTTCCATAGGGATACGAACTCGTTTAGACAAACTGCCATAGGGATTCGAACTCGTTTGCCAAGGGCATATTTGACAAAAAACATAATAGAAAACCGCGTCGTTTCAATATCTTCTCCTTGGATTAGAAATATTTCACGACGTTATATTTAAACAAACGCCGTGGTAATAAATATTAACGGCGCTTTATATAAATAAACCGACGTGGATTAGAGTTTTAACGACGTTATATTTAAATAAATGACGTGGTAATAATTATTAACGTGTCTGTGGATAAATAAACCGACGTTGATTAGAAATATTACACGTTGTAAATTATAAATCTACCGCCGTGGTAATTAATAATTAATAATATTCTTTCTTACACTTTCAGTTTGTATGGGAAGTAAGACGGCGTTTATTTTGTTAAACCGTCGTCCCAACTTTTGACGTCTGTTTTTCGTACATGATGTCGTTGTTTTTTGTGTAAGAGTTTAACCGGGAACAAACGTTGTTTAATAAGACGACGCTTTTTTATTTGGTTGCGTCGTATTTTTGAAATGCCCAATCTGAATTACATATTTTAGGGGTTTTTTTTACTTAAACACGTCGGTTTTCATTTTACCGTCATCTTTATAAACTCAACGTCGGTATTTTGACTACCGTCGTGGTTTTCTGGTCGTCTTTTTCCATTTTTGTAGTAGTGTTTCTCAAATAGATGTCCCATTATCAATATCCAAGCTCGTTATTAGTTTTTCTTGTTGGTGTATGTGGCTTGATACATGCCATGATATGTAAATCCCACATCGAAAAATACACTAACGATCTACGATTCGAATATAGGCGGTCCACTACTAATAGCACTGAAGTTTTTTTAGTTAAAACCTCGTATCTAGAGGTCTGTGGGAGCGTTTTTCGTCCCCAAAGAATATTCGTCTAAGATTCCTCCTTCCTCTTCGTTGTCTCTTTCTCCCTGCAAAATAAATTGGAATAAGAGGACCACACCCGGGGGGTGTTGGCCAAAGGCCATCCGATGCCTAAGTTAGTTCGAGTGTTTGTAGGAAAACAATAGCTAACAATAGGGTACGGAGTTGTATGTATGGTGTGAACCGGGTGGCCGGAGCCGTGTGTGAGAGAGAAAGAATTATGGTAGCTAGGGTTTGTGAGAGGGAATTTATGCAGAGTTTCAGAGAGAATTTAGACGTACCTTTACCCTTGTGCGTAGCCATCTATTTATAGAGGGCCTCCGAGGCTAGGGTTTCAGAAGAATAATTCCATAGATGGAAAGGAATTATTCTTCTTGATTTGGTGAGGTTGGTGTGATTTAGTGAGGTTGGTGTGATTAGGGATTTAAATCAAATCCCTAATTAAGGCAAGAATCAAATAACCTCCCAATTAGTTTAGGTAACTCCTAATTAGGTTTGGTAACTCCCAATTAGGTCAAATAATTCCCAAATTGATTGGCCTAATTATTTGACCTTAGGTGAGATATTTTGCTTCCACAAATGCCCCCCAGCTTCTGTGTGGCGCTTGGCGGCATGGAGGAGGTGTGAATTAATTGTTGGGCTGTCCAGCTGTGTCTGAGTTTCCTTCTTTGACTTGGGCTCCTGTTTGGAGAAGGCTTGTGACTTCTTGCAGGTCAAGGAGCCTCAATTGCTATAAGTGCAGGGCTTCTCTTCGCTCCTTTCCAAATTGCAAACTTGCTTCCTCTACTTTCTGTTTATGAGAAAGATCTTGGAGGGTCGTATTGCTTGTCGAGAAGAGGAGTTGCCGTGCACACCAAGGTAGGTCATGGTCTGCTGATATGCTTCCATTTGAATTCTTTGATGTGTGGCTGACTGACTTCAGTCTTCTACTTGCAGAGGATGATATCAGGAAGAAGCTCAACCTTGGCTCGGACATGACCAAGGTTCATCGACTTTGAACGTCCCTATCGTGTGAATGGCGTTGGTTTACGAGCGAACATCGGAAGGAGGTTGGTGGTCCGCTTGCCAGGTGGTTGCGATTGAGCATAGCAGAGGAATAGGTGTTGTAGGGTAGGCACTGGGGTTCCGAAAGGTGTAGCTGAATAAGATGAAGGTGTTGGCGCCGAAGCATAGCTAGGGTCTTGAGCATGTGACTGGAGCTGCTAAGTAGATAGCCGAGCAGGATGGTGGCGTACATGTTGCGAAGTAGGCAGTTGGGGTTGCTAAAAGGTGACTAGAGCTGCTGAGCAGATAGCTAAACATGATGGAGGCGTTGGTGCCGAGCAAGCAACTAGGGCTGTTGGGTGTCGTTGACCAGGGTTACCCGCTCAATTCGCATTGCATCTTGTGAATCGCTTGAGTGTCTTGCGTCGAATCATTAGAAGGGATGCTCATGGGCATCGTACATGCTGAATGACGTAATGTGTCGAATCATTGGAAGGGATGCTCGTGGGCATAGAGCATGCCGAATGTTCGTATCATTGGAAGGGATGCTCGTGGGCATCGCGCATGCCAAATGATGTAATGTATCGAATCATTGGAAGGGATGCTCATGGGTATCGTGCATGCCAAATGTTCGTATCATTGGAAGAGATGCTCGTGGGCATTGCGCATGCCGAATGATGTAGTGTGTTGAACATTGGAAGGGATGCTCATGGGCATCGCGCATGCCAAATGTTCGTATCATTGGAAGGGATGCTCGTGGGCATCGCGCTTGCCAAATGATGTAGTGTCTTGAACATTGGAAGGGATGCTCATGGGCATCGCGCATGCCAAGTGTTCATATCATTGGAAGGGATGCTCGTGGGCATCGCGCATGCCAAATGATGTAATGTATCGAATCATTGGAAGGGATGTTCATGGTCATCGCGCATGCCAAATATTCGTGTCATTAGAAGGGATGCTCGTGGGCATCGCGCATGCCGAATGATGTAGTGTGTTGAACATTGGAAGGGATGCTCATGGGCATCGTGCATGCCAAATGTTCATATCATTGAAAGGGATGCTCGTGGGCATCGCGCATGCCAAATGATATAGTGTGTTGAACATTGGAAGGGATGCTCATGGGCATCGCGCATGCCAAATGTTCATATCATTGGAAGGGATGCTCGTGGGCATCGCGCATGCCAAATGATGCGTGTTCCCCACTCGAGGTCGTGGTCTTTTCTCCTGAGCTATGATCCGTGAACCGAGATAGTGGACTCGGTGTAGTCCTCAACTGCTGGAGTTCCTTCTCGGGGTTGCGATCTGCGCTTGCCCCCGTTCTTGTTAAACTCGTCGTTCTTTCGGCTTGCATGCTCAACTGGTTGATTGGCTTGTTTGATTACTTTTCGATCATCCGATAGGAGGTGTATTCCTTGGTGAACATAAGGGTAAACCCTCTGAAGCTGCCGATCGACTCAGACGGGAGGGTGTAAAATCAATCTTGAGCAGCTCCATGCAAGGTCATTGCGAACACCTTGCTCATCGGGGCATTATCTGCCTTGTACAGGATCATTGCACTTTTAAAGTGCCTCAGGTGTCCATCAGGATCAGAGCCTCCTTTGAGTGGTGTGATGGATGACGTCGTGAACCGCTTCGGAGGTGTAGCCTGCTCCACCTCGTCGGTAAAGGGTGATGAGTTGACTCAATCAAATTCCCTGAGCATGGCTTCCTCCATGCTTCCTTTAAGTTAGAGACTTGGAGTCGGTTATCTATTAACCTCTCGACATCTTCTGCCTGCAGGGTTACGGCTTGCACTGGTGTCCTCTGCATGTCGGGCGCGGTTTGGCTAACTTCCTCCTCAGCTTCCAAGGGTCGATCTCCTTGGGTGTTACGCACCCAGGATGTGCTTTGGTGGATTGAGCTTTTGAGGATTTCTCGTCGGCTTGTCGCCGTGAGTTGGTCTGCCTCGAGTGGGTTGGTGAGCGTCGATCAACTGCGTTAGCCATGCACGTCCACGAACTCGGGGTCTTTGCGGTCCCAACCTAGAGTGAATGCTTCTTTGTGGGCCCAAGCGGGAGTAAATGTCGGGCTGTGGGCCCAATCTCTCCAAAGCACATTGGTCCTTGTACCTAATCTCGAATCGATCATCAACCTGCTTCGTGATTGACTTGCAGATGTCTGGTCTGGTTCAAGTCTTTGGCCGAGCACTTGGGTATGGTTCTCTTTGAACAGCTCGGGTCTGTTAGTCTTTGAGCAATTTCGGGTCTGGTTCGAGTGTTTAACATCACGCTTTCGCTTATCCTCCTTGTCCGCTTGTCACCGATCGATTGGCTCGGGATCTCTCGTGCGTGGGCGGTTGCTGGTTTATTCTTCTCTCTTCGCCTTAAGATCCAAGGCCAAAGTCTCGAGCCAAGTCGATGCGCTTGAGGAGCCGACCAACAAGGTCGTTTTGGTTGTCCGATCGCTGCATGAGTTGATCGACTCTAAGGTTGAGGTCCGCTTGACTGCGTGGATCGGGATGAGAGAAGAATTGTGTTGGGCCCAAATGCATACGGCCTAGGGTTTCACTGACGGCGTACGCCAAGTATGACAGCAAAGAAGGGAACGTCCGGATTTGCTCCAAAACGGCGTCGTTGCTTGGTCCTTGCGGCGGCAAGGTGGAGGAGGCCACGAGGCCTTGGTTTTGTGCGGCTACAATAGGTGCAAAAATTTCAGCCGCATGTGTGGCCGTTCGACGGTCGTTGGAGGCCGTTCTAGGGCTTCCGGAGGTGGTTGCAAGGCATGGGCAGCCATGGGAGGCTGCTGCGATGTGTGGGCAGCCATCGGAGGTGGTTGTGAACCACTGGCAGCTGCATGGAGGGGCTGCAAAACAGGTACAGCTGCTGCCCCTTGTGGTGGAAGCGACGTTTCGACCGTTTCGGAGCGCGTCGTCGCGGCGGTTTTGCTTCTAGTGCGCTTGCTTCCAACCATGGTTGTTTGGAAGGCTTCGGTTGATTGAATGGAGTGTGAAAATGGATTTGGAGCACGCTTTGAGTATTACTTCGCACTCTCAATGAAAGCACCAATTTGTGGGAGCAAATTTCCCCACGAGAATATTCGGTTGAAAAGATTCCTCTTTCTTCTTCGCCGCCTCTTTCTCCCTGCAAAATAGAACCAATAAGAGGACCACACCTGGGGGGTGTTGGCCAAAGGCCCTCCGATGCCTAAGTTAGTTCGAGAGTTTATGAGAAAAACACTAGCTAACAATAGGGTACGGAGTTGTATGTTTATGGTGTATACCGGGCGGCCGGAGCCTTATGTAAAAGAGGGAGAGAAAGGAGGTGGCTAGAGTTGCATAGAGAAATTCAGATGTAGTTTGAGTAGTAATTCTGACCTACCTCAACCTTTCTGTGGCCATGTATTTATAGGGGGCCTCGATGAGGTTGGTGTGGTAGGTGTGGTAGGTGTGGTTGGTGTGATTGGCGTATTTAGGGATTTGATTTATTAGGGTTAAATCAAATCCCTAATTGTGGTAGGTATTCAATCAATCCCTAACTTAATTAGGTAAATCCTCCTTTAATTGGGAATTGTGGTAGGTGCCCAATCAATCCTCAATCCAATTAGGTAACATTCCATTTAATTGGATAATCCCCAATTAAATTGAATAATTCCCAATTAGGTCAAATAATTCCCAATTAGGTCAAATAATCCCCAAATGGAATAAATTATTTGACCTAGGATTATGACTAAATTCGGTTCCCACAAATGCCCCCCAGCTTCTGCATGGCGCGTGGTGGCATGTAGGAGGTGTAGATTATCCGTTGGGCTGTCCAGCTGTAACTGGGCTTCCTTCGTGGACCTGGGCTCCTGAGTGGAGGAGGTGTTTGACTTGCCAATTTTTATGAACACCCAATTGGAAAGGGTTGGAGATTCCTTGTAGGTCAAGGAATTTTTGATCCCTATAAGTATAGGGCGCTTCCCCATTATTCTTCTCATCACAAACTTTGTCAAGGAAAATAAATCGTTCCGGCTTGCTTGAGGAATAGACCTTTGCGTATATCCAAGGTAATCCAATTTGGGAGGTTGATCTCTCTTCTTTTTTTTTTGAATTTTTTGGTTACACTAGGTTGAGGTCCCGTGTTCACCGTGAGCCCATGTTGGAGTGTGCGCAAGGATTGGCTGGAGGTGCAGCATGGTCCGATTGGAGAGGCACATGGCGTGGGCCAGCGTGCAGGTGAGCAGGTCATGTGCGTAACAAGGTGGTATGCGCTGGGGCTGGAGCAAGCTGGCCAGGTGTGCTGCAAGGGTCGGCCTTGCATTTGACAGAGGCTGCTTCTTGGGCTCGAGCTGGAGTGCGCTGGGATGGGCCAAGCGCATGTGCTGTTGCTGCTGGGCCACGCGAACAGCTGGAACACTCCATGGGCTGCAAGGCTGGAGGATGCGACGCGGGCCTGGGCTCGAGTTGGATGCGCACTGGGCTGGAGGCGTGAGCTGGGAGCTGAACCTTGGGCCGAAGGCATGATAGCCTGTTGGGCCACGAGCTAGAGGATGGAGGCACTGCATGGGCCTGGCGGCCGATCGTTGCACAGGTCGTGGGCTTGCGACTTGGGCTGCAAGCTCATGGCTTGGGCCATTTCTCTTTTTTTTTTTTTTTTTTTTATTGCTACTGTTTTTTTCTTGCATTCTAACTTGTAGAATTTTTTGTATTCTAACTTGTAGAATTTTCTTGTCATCTTGCAGTTGTCTGTAGATCATGCCTTCTGAAGATGGTAGCAAGTCATCAAGCTCTCAATTGCCCTTATTTTTGTGGGGAGGCTCTCAAGTGCCTAAGAAGAGGTTCGTGGCTAATTTGCATCGGGTTACGTCTGAAGCTCAATTCCAGAAGTGGCGGGCCACTTATGCTCATGCCATTCCCGATGACGTGCATGTCAAGCTGATGAAGCCTTTGACTGATGACGTGCCTTGTGTGGATGCGAATGATCCGGATGCTAGGGTTATCACCTTCCGTCCTTTTTACTTTTCATTGGGCTTCACCTTCCCGCTGTCGAAGCTTTTTAAGGAGGTGTTCTGCGCCATGGGGTGTGCTCCGAGTCAGTATACTCCGAACGTCTACCGGCGATCATGTGTTTCAAAATCTGAGCCGTTTCTTTGCCGGAGTTGACAGTGCGAGAGTTCTTCTACTTTTTCCAAGTGAGGCGCTTTGAGAAGTACGCCCATGTTCGTATCTACAAAGCCAAGTTGTTCGATAGCTTCAGTCAAGGAGATCACGTATGGCATGACGATGTTTTGGAAGTCGGGGACGGTGGGAGGGTGATGTTGGTGATGGCCCACTCGTTCCGTCACCTACCGCAATGGTATGCCATATTGTTATTTTGATTTGCTTTCCTTTGAATTTCTTGAAGTGTAGCTGACTAACTTTTGTCTTCTCGCTTGTAGAGAGTAACATTAGCAAGAAATTGAAGCTTGGACTGACATGGCAAAGGTCGGCCAAGCTCGAACATTCCTCGAAGTTTCGCGAGTGGCGCTGGTTGTTGAGCGAGTATCGGGAAGAAGTCGGTGGGTTGCCCCGCCTGTGATGTTGAGAGATGGAAGCGAACGGTCTAGACCACGATGATCTACTGCCGGACAGAGGAGTGTTCTCACGAACCCTCATCGAAAAGGAGGGCTGGCGCGTGTCTTCAAGAGATGAAGTTGGTTCTTCGCGGGCGAAGAGTGTGTCTCCGTTGAGGAAAAAGACAAAGTTGCCTTCTGGCCGAGGAGACACAAGTACGGCTTTCCCTCCATCATCCGCCAGGGTTGAACACCTTGTTGGTGCGTATAGCAAGAAGATTGGCGGCATGCGCCATGCTCGGGATGTTCTACTCAAGCCTCATGCTGACAAGCTTGAAGGCCGTGATCTGCTCCGTGAAGTAGTCCGTGCGAGATCTAGTTCACCTGTTGAGGAGCAAAGAGATGCAGATATTCCTCTCCGAAGTTCGGGTCGTCTGCATCAGTCCAAGGATGGGGATCGAGTTGGGAGGTCTGCTCATGATCCGGCTGTTGAGTCACGGGCAGTCAAGCGTAGAGTTGATTCAGCGTCGTTGACTCCTTTGGAGGTGAGGTTGGCGGAGGCTAAGAAAGCGAGAGAGTCATCTGCTCGAGCAAAGGGTTCCTCTGTAACGTCTGCGACTAAGCCCGGAGTGGAACACTTTAGTCATGTCGGAGATGCAGGTGTGTCTGATCTGCTCAAGACTAACTTTCTGTCAAGCCCGTCCACTTGTCTTGAAATGGTTAATCATATCCGTCAGCCGGTGATCTTGAGACCTTCTCGAGTCTTTCCTTGGAGAAACAAAGAGAAGCGACATTTCATCTGCTTCAAAAGGGGGTAGTTTTTGCTGCTGAGACTATTCGGAACTCGTCTGCTGTTGCCCCCTCTTCTTCTCAACTCAGTGAGTTGGAGAAGAAGAATGCTGAACTGACTAGCAAGCTTTCTACTGAGCGGTAGCGTTATGAAAAGAAGACATCTGATTTGAGGGCGATGATATCCGAGTGAAGAGTTCTCTTGCCAAGAAGGACTCCGAGCTTACCTCTTCTACTGGCGACTTGGTTAGTCGAAAGGATGCTTACTTCCGTCTTGAGCGCAAGAATGCTGATCTCGCCCTCAGTTATGACAAGCTCCTGGTTAAACTGCGTGTCTACCACAAATCTGCAGAAGAGTCCAAGTTTGAGGCCACGTAGATGCGTATAAGTGGGCTACCCGGATCGCACAAATGGGACTGCTCCTCCTATGCCTTTGAAGATGTAGACATCGAGACGCTCCGCCCGACTTATTCCTGTGCAAAGTGAGCAGGTTAAAGCTGCAAATGCGAAGGAGTTGAAGAGCGGGCGACCAAGAGGCGGTAGAGGGAGCGAGAAGAGGATGCGATTGATGAGATGGTGGCGGATGTCGTGGATCGGACCGGTGGGGCTGCCGAGAGCGTGGCTGATCAAACGGGCTCAAGGGGCTGTAGATCAAGGATCTTCCGCCGGTGCTTCTGAGTAGAATAAGACTTCTTTTCAGCTTTTGTAGTTTCCTTTCTTGTTTAGAATAATTGTCGTGTTTGACCATTTTCTTTTTGTTGAACTTGGCCGGTTGGTCACTTTGCTATGAAAATTTCAGTTATTTCTTCAACTTCAATTTGCATATTGTCTTGTGAACTGCTTGAGTAGCCGGCCGTTGTCTTGATTGTGTATCTTCCTTTGGAGATTTATGAGTGCCGGGTCCCCCTTGAGGGATTAGGGCATGTTCTCGCATATCCTGTAGAATGTTTTTGGTTGTTCACCTGCGTCTCTGAAAGACGCTGCTTATGGGCAACTTATATGGCTATCCCGCCTCCCTTAGGAAACGGATAGGAACCTGGATACCTCCCTTAGGAAATTCTGGCGCACCTGCGTCTCCCGAATGACGCTTCTTACGGCTGCATCTCCCGAAGGACGCTTTTGGTTGTTCACCTGCGTCTCCCGAAGGACGCCGCTTATGGGCAACTTATATGGCTATCCTGCCTCCCTTAGAAAACGGATAGGAACCTGGATACCTCCCTTAGGAAATTCCTAGCGCACCCTGCGTCTCCCGAAGGACGCTTCTTACGGGCTGCGTCTCCCGAAGGACGCTTTTGGTTGTTCACCCTACGTCTCCCGAAGGACGCTGCTTATGGGCAACTTATATGGCTATCCCGCCTCTCTTAGGAAACGGATAGGAACCTGGATACCTCCCTTAGGAAATTCCTGGCGCACCTGCGTCTCCGAAGGACGCTTCTTACGGGCTGCGTCTCCCGAAGGACGCTTTTGGTTGTTCACCTGCGTCTCCCGAAGGACGCCGCTTATGGGCAACTTATATGGCTATCCCGCCTCCCTTAGGAAACGGATAGGGACCTGGATACCTCCCTTAGGAAATTCCTGGCGCACCTGCGTCTCCCGAAGGACGCTTCTTATGGGGCTGCGTCTCCCGAAGGACGCTTGTAGTCGTCACCTGCGTCTCCCGAAGGACGCTGCTTATGGGCAACTTATATGGAGATACTCCGGAATGAGTAGGCGAGATAAGACATTCTGGAATGAGAAACTGAACTTTATATTGATGTTTATAAGGTTACGATTGCTTTATTCGAGAACGAAAATAGTGGATACTCAAAACCGTAGGCTTCTAGCTGTCGCTCATCTTTTTCCGAGATGTGTAGGTCTCGATTATCCGCTTGGGACCGAGGAGGAAGCGTCATGGATGATACTTTCGGAGATGGTATGCATTCCACTGTCGTGGAATTTCCTTCCCTTCCATGATGTCTAGTGTGTAGCTCCCCGCCTTTGACCAGGCGGGTTACATATGGGCCCTTCCGGTGAGGATTCATCTTTTTGACCCTTGCCTTGGTGCGTTGATGAAAGCCTGTCTCGGCTTCAATGATCGCGACCCGTTCGGGGCGAAGTTGCGTCTCTTCTGCGCCACCGCTTGCTAGCGTGGTTGACGTGAAGTCGATGGCGAGATGATCTCCGGGTCGATGCCGCATGTCGATGGCGACCATGCGAACATGTCTTTGTTATTCTCGAGGAAGGTGGTCAGCTCCACCTTCTCGTGCAGGCTTAGGCGCGAGCCGATCCGCGCTTTTGCATGCGGTTTGTCGGGATCAAGGGGTACTAACTCAACGTCCTCCTCGGGCTTCCATCCTTCTTCAGAGAGACCTCACGGACGGATTCCCTCAACTTGGTCCCGATTCTTTGATTGCTATTTGGGAATAGCTATTCCCTTTCCCTTATGGCCTGCTTGGTTGTCGGGGCGAGATCTGGTTGTTCTACTCCCTTCGCATTTGCACGATTCATAGGGAGGAACTGTGTTTGCTTGCTCTTCTTCAGCCCTTGAGCGAGCATTTCCTCGTCATTGCCTCGATCACTATTGATCTCGACCGACACCGCCCCAGGAATGGGGTAGCGGATCTTCCGATGCGTGGCGGAGGTGATGGCGTTGATCTTGCCGATCCAAGGTCCGCCTGAATGCCATTGTAGGGTGAGACTTCATCAATGACCATGAATGTTTGCAAGCCGATTATAGGTGGGGAGTAGACGTCGAGATCTATCGTGCCCACCGTAATCGTTGTTGCGCCATTGAAGCCGATCGGTGACTTAGCTGATTTGTTGATCTTTGTCTCCAAGCCCATCTCTTTGGATGACTCGCCGATTGTAGGATATTGGCTGCGCTGCCCTCATCTGCATGGATTCGGTCGACCTCGGCCCGAGCAATCGAATGCCGATGACAAGGGCGTCATTGTGTGGCATATCGAGGCCGACTAGATCTTTCTTTTGGAAACCGATCACGGATCGTCTTACGCCAAGTGAAGGCTTGTCGAGATGCGGGAGATAACAGTGGCCTGTTTAATCTTCCTTTTCTTTTCCTTGCGGGTCAGCCCGATTCCTGAGTCGGCCAGGATCGTGTTAATCCTTATAACTTTCTCGTGGAGGTTCCTTGGCGACGTCGCGGTCCTTAGTTTGCTGAATGGCCTTCTTTGCTATGAACTTGGTGCAATGGCCTTCTCTCACGAGCTCTTCGAGGTGCGTTTTCCAAGCAAAGAAGTTGTTTGTGGTGTGCCCATGCGTCCCATGGAAGGCACGTATTTTCTAGTATCCCTCTTGTCCGGATCTCCCTTTAACGGTGGCGGTCTCTTTACTCAAGGCTTGTCCTTCACTTGGGCTAAGATTTGATGTATGGGGATGGAGAACTTGGTAAAGTTTTCCCTTGCCGGTACTTCTCCTTGCGGGCGCGGCTTACGCTTGTCTTTGTTCCTGCTATTAAACTTGTCGCCTCCCTTACTTGCCTGCTTGGTAGGCTGATCTTCCCGCTCGGTGAATTTCTTTGCGGCGATTCGATCTTCATCCCGCAGTGCGTAGCGTTCCGCGATCGCGAAGACCTCTGCCAGTCCGGCTGGGAGTGATAGTCAACTCGCGGTATAAGTCGTGCTCTACCGGGAAGACCTTTCTTGAAAGCGATGAGTCGCGACTTGGTCATCGCATCCCACAATGGTCGCCTTTTCTCGCTTTGAATCTCCTAATGTAATCTCGGAGAGATTCATCGGACTTCTTGTATATGTTGAACAGTGGCCATGGTTTTTCTTAATCGCCCGATAAGAAGTGTACTCTTTAGTGAAGACATAGGCTAGCTCCTTGAAGTCACTGATTGACCTGCACGGCAGGTGTGGAACCGCCTTGGGCTGCTCCTCGCAAGGTCATTGCAAACACTTTACACATTAACGCATCTTCGGTCTTGTAGAGGATCATAAATACTCTTGAAATGCTTGAGATGGCTTTCGTGGTCGGAATCCCCTTTGAAGTGTGTAAGAGAGGGCGTTGAGAATCGCTTTGGGGGAGCAGCACTGCTCGATTTCGGCGGTGAAAGGTGTGGAGTTCGCTCGGTCTACCTCCTGCGTAGTGCATCTTGAAATTTCCGCTTTGCCTTCAAGTCTCGAAGTCGGTCATTCACGAGCTTCTCGACGTCTTCTCGCACGCATGAGTTGCTGGTCAAGTTGACGACCTTCATGATTCGGCGACGCCGGGTTGACTTCCTCGTTGGCTCGCAAGGGCCGTCGTCCTTGATTGTCCTGCCTAGGTGGCGTATTGGTGGATAGCACTTGCGATGGATTCCTTGCGACTTGTCGGCGAGGATTGGTTCTTCGGGAACTGGCAGCCGAGCGTCTTTCTTCACGATCCTCGTTGCGAGAGTCATCGAGTTGACCTTCTTGAGGGCCCAAGCGGGCGCGAATTTCAGGTCGGGGCCCAGCCTCTCAAGCACGTTGGTCCTCGAACTCAATCTTGATTGGATACTTCGCCTGCTCGGAGTGTGGCTCGCGGATGCTTGTGACATGCCCGCCTGCTGGTCACGTTGTTGTCTTCCTCTTTGTCCGCCCGCTCTGCTCGACCTACTTGAGACCTTTCGACCTGCCTGTCGGTGCGTTCGTCCATCATTCTCTCTTCGCCTGTCGTCCAAGGTCAAGATTTTGGACCAAGCACTGCTTGGTTAAGGAGTTGTCGCATCAACTCGGGTAGGTCATCCATTCTTTGGGTCAGTTGGTCGACTCTTAGACTGAGGTCTACTTGACTTCGTGGACCGGGAGGAGAGAATTGCGTGGAGCCCAATTGCACACGGGCTAGGGTTTCGTTAGAGGTGTACGCGGGAGCGTACATGCGGCGGCAAATGAGGGAGTGATTGAAGTTGCTCCAAGATTGGGCCTAAGTCGGCGGTGGTGCCATGAGGGTGGCTAGATCCGGCCACGGCCTTGGATGACGGCGGTGGCCGGCGCGGTGGTGAGAGGTGGTGGTGCCACCATGTCGATCGCGGGATCAAGGGTGGAGTGGCTTTGGGCCGTCGCGGATTTTGCCATCGCGGCGGTTTTGCCCTCGTCTTCTTGCTTCCAACCATGGTTGTTTGGAAGGCTTCGGTGGATTGGAAAATAGGAGGAACGGATTCCTTGAGCACGCTTTGAGTATAACTCGTGCTCTCAATGAAAGCACCAATTTGTGGGAGCGTTTTTCGTCCCCAAAGAATATTCGTCTAAGATTCCTCCTTCCTCTTCGTTGTCTCTTTCTCCCTGCAAAATAAATTGGAATAAGAGGACCACACCCGGGGGGTGTTGGCCAAAGGCCATCCGATGCCTAAGTTAGTTTGAGTGTTTGTAGGAAAACAATAGCTAACAATAGGGTACGGAGTTGTATGTATGGTGTGAACCGGGTGGCCGGAGCCGTGTGTGAGAGAGAAAGAATTATGGTAGCTAGGGTTTGTGAGAGGGAATTTATGCAGAGTTTCAGAGAGAATTTAGACGTACCTTTACCCTTGTGCGTAGCCATCTATTTATAGAGGGCCTCCGAGGCTAGGGTTTCAGAAGAATAATTCCATAGATGGAAAGGAATTATTCTTCTTGATTTGGTGAGGTTGGTGTGATTTAGTGAGGTTGGTGTGATTAGGGATTTAAATCAAATCCCTAATTAAGGCAAGAATCAAATAACCTCCCAATTAGTTTAGGTAACTCCTAATTAGGTTTGGTAACTCCCAATTAGGTCAAATAATTCCCAAATTGATTGGCCTAATTATTTGACCTAAGGTGAGATATTTTGCTTCCACAAGGTCCATTGGACCTAACCCCACACAAAGTGTTGGACCTAGGTGGTTAAGTTGAGCGCAATATTGGTGCACGATTTGGAACATTACTAAGTTTACAATTAAGGAACTAATCTAAGAACAAGTTACGATCAAAATTCTTATCACCAAACTATGATGGACAATTATCTAAATACGTCAGTAGATCAACCTAAGTAAGTTCACTATGCTTTTTGGGAACAAAAATATGTGTTTCCTCGTTCATGCAACTTTAAACGCACTCTAGTTTTCCCACCATAAATATGAGTGTTAACAAGCGAGTATTACGTTGCTCAAGCTCAGTTTGTCAAAATTTATTAAGTTTGTGCAAGTCAAGCTCAAGCTATGTCGAGCTGATTTATAGTAATAAGTTGGACTCGTTTGTAATTAAAGTAATAAGTTGAATCGGATCCATTTATTGTAATAAGTTTGCACAATATTTAATAATAAATCATTAAAAAGGAATAATAATTTAGAAATAACAAAAAAAGTCATCAACATCTAATATTCAAATACGAATTGTTCACGAGTTTTACGAGCCAAAACTATAAAGCTCAAGTTTAGCTTATTTCCTAAACAAGCCGAACTGAAATGAGTAAAAAACAAGCTGAATTACCAAGAATTACAAAGTCGACTTGACTATAAAAAGGCAATTTTCAAATAACAAAAGGGTAAAAAATCCATTATACATGAGAATTTTTAAAAAAATTTGTATTATCTTTTATTGCTAATATTACTCGAATGAGTATTGCACGTAAAATTTATGAGTGATGCAATTTATACCACTTTTCTACTATAAGTCGGTTACACATACATTGATGAGACCCACATTTATTAGAGAAGTGGGGTCATTAAATTGGTCAATAAATATGATAAAATTGATATTATTGAATTTAAATCATTCGATAAAGCTATACATATCTTGTACATATTCAAAAAGATAAAGACAGAAAACTACATCAAGCTTTCTACACAATTACGCATTAGTATATTTTTTTACTTCTAATAATAAATTATTGAAACCACCGTTTAGAGGCAACATTTTGTTTAGAAAAATGTTGGAAGGACAACCAAAGATGCAACAAAGAAAAACTGAGGTTATTAGGATCCGTTTAGTTATGTTTGTGTTGTGTTTTTGTTTTTCAAATCCGAAAGCAAGTGTAAAATGTGTTTGGTAGTATATTTTTTAAAATTAAAAAACAATCATGTACTGTCGTACCAACTTACCAAAGTTATCACCAGCACCACCCGTCCCACCACATAGCCGCAACCACTACCACTATCTCATTCTCACCATTCCCCATTATTGCCAACCCCCCACTCCCCCACACACACACCCACCACCACCACTACCATTGCCACCGTCGCCAACCCCAGCTCTACCACCTTCACAATCTTCGCTATCATCACCTCCACCACCCTCACCACCATCATCGCCACCAGCATCACCACTCCCACAACCAGGACAACCCCCACTACCATCGAGACCACCACCACGCCTAAGTTGTTATTGTTAAAAGTTAATACACACTTGTGTGATAAAACTAGAAAAATCTACAACAATTGAAAGAAGCAAGTTAAAGTCATCTGATCTTTCCTATAACCATTCTAATAATTATCTAATGTAATTATAACTAGATAATTCTAGAATTATAGGAAAAGTTGTGGCTGAAAATACTTTAGATAGTCGGTTCTTTTCTTACTAAAAACAGCAACTTGTCCCTTCATTTGCCGACTTAGATAGTCGGTTTAGCTAGCCAATAAACATGCATGCGGCACTTTAGCTGAAAAGCAGCAATTGTCTATCCATCTAACTACCCACTTGCCGACTGCAATCAAATCAAAATTTTGTTTCCACTGCAAAGTTTTCCAATCGAAGTCCAAGTCCTTGTGATTCCCTAATACACCAACACTAATATATGACTTTTTATCACTCAATGATGTCCTTCCAAAAATATATGACTTTTTGAATACAATTGAATTTTATTCAACTTTTTTATAATTTTAATTTAATGTACTTATATTTGTATGAACTTTTACAAGTCTGAATTGAATACACGTAGACTTGTAGAATTTCTTTTAAAGTTTATATAAATTCAAATTGAAAATATCTGAATTTTTAAGCGTTCTAGAATTCTAATTGAATACACTCTTTGAAATATAGGGTGAAGAAAAAAAAGTAAGATGTTTAAATAGAAAAACTCTACTACAAATTATCAAAAGGATCGTCTAAAAAATAAAAAACTATCAAAAGGATTGTACTACTGATGTCCTCAATTAACGAGATTTCATAATAAGGCTTTACTCGGAATAAAAGGCATGGTCTTTCTGAAGACTTGTTTTCCATGCCTTTCTTCTCGTTTTCACTCTCACTCTGTTGGCGAGCGCGTGATTCTCAGTCGCCTGCGCCATCCTTTGCGACGAACCCCTCCGTTTTCGGCATACAGTAGTCATTTTCCGACAACGATCGGCTCTGTCCCTCCAGTAATCTATCTTGAAGCTTCATTTCTCTGAATAGATTTCGCCGTATCTATCTTCCATTCTTGTATTAGGGTTTTCTCTCTCTCTCTCTCTCTCTAGCAAGATATGTGTATGTATGTACTTACGAGCTTTGTTTAAGTATCTGTGTAATTTTCAGATTTTGTGCTTAAACAATTTCTTTTTTTGCCGTAGCAATGTAGATCGGAGTATAATGTGCACAACAATCTGTTTCAGTGCGTCTTGTGCTTTTAATTTCACTCACTCTCTTTCTCTCTCTCTCAAACCCTTTTTGAATCTCCTCTCTCTAGAATATTAAATCTGTCAGTGACGGATAAAATGGGAATAGAAGTTTTGCCATTGCACAATAGCTTGAGTGGAGAGGGCAATGGAGGCTTTTGGTGAGAGAGAGCGAGAAGATGAAGAGCTCTGGTCTCATAGAGAGAAGACAGAGAAAAGAAAGAGGAAAAAAATAAAATTAAAAATGAACATTGAATGCTGATGGGGTAAAACATGGAAGTACAAAGTTAGAGTAATCCAAAGTTTCATTGGAATTATAAAGCTACGTGTAAGAGTTTAATTTCTGTGGGGCCAATTGAGAATAGCAATAAAAGTTGGAAACAACTTTGGGGCCCCCTCGGTCTGAGGCCCACGGCGGTCGCCCTCCGTGCCTAGGCTCAGGGCTGGCACTGTCCGTCACATTTCTGTGCATGAAAACTTTGTGAAAATTTTAGGGCTTTTTTATGTTTGTCTAACAACCTTCTTTTTGCGCTCTGTTTGTTTATAAGAAAATAAGGTAAAGAATAATGAAATGGACCTGTGTTTCCTGATATTTGGTTGAGGAGGTATTTTGGTGGCAAATATTTCTAAAGAAAAGAGGGTGCCGAGTTAAAGATTGTCGGTTAAGATTCAATGTCGAAGGAAGAAAATCTGTAACTGGAAAACAAATTGTTGAATTTGTATGATCGTCCAACAGTTTATGAAAATATTTTATTTTGTGGAAAATTATTGCTGCTTATCATGCTGTTTGGACTTGGATGAAATCTGGCCGGGTTAGGCCCAAGATCTGAATTTAAATTAACAGTGAGCCCAAGTTATGATACAATGGTCTCAAATCACTATTTGGGCTCAAGTCATATTCTAGTGGGCCTAATCAATAAGGTTGGCTAAAAGCCCAAAATCTACATGTGGCTGAATATGTAAATCTGGCCAAGAGCACAAAAGTAGCCGAGAGCCTATATGCGGCCGAAAATATAGATACGGCCGAATGCATAAAATCAGACAAGATTTAAACGAGGAGAGAGAGAATTCGTATGAGGATTTTTTCATATGTTACAATTCAAATATGTAAATTATGTCAACTTGATGATCAACCAAAGTTATTGTAGGAGAACTCAAGATGGAAGGAAAATGAAATCAAATATTATTATTTCAATTAAATCACATGCATGAGACAAGGAATTGAAGATATTATGGAGCAATCATGATGATGGATGGAATCAGCCAAGGTCAATGCTAATGAAGGAATAAAATTGATTGAAGATTTGATAGCCAATTGATGACTTTCCAAATTGAGACGCACCGAAGCCCTTATAAATACCAAGCTTTTGGAAGAGAGAAAGGACCCCCAACACAACACACAACTTGTCATTTTACATTATCTTCAATTTCAATTATGCCTTTACGTTCTTGTTCTTGTTTTTCAATTATATTTTAATTACAGTAACTTAAATTAATGTTATCTTTATTGTTCTTCGTAATCTAGTTTACTTTCCGCCCTTTACTTTACGCACTCACATTTCAATTATTTAATTTATGCAATTTACATTATGCTCTCATTTTTCAATTACTTTACTTTACGCACTTTAATTTACGCACTCATCTTTACATTCTTTATTTTACGCACTCATCTTTACATTCTTTATTTTACGCAATCATCTTTACATTCTTTATTTTACGCACTTTCAATTACGCACTCGCCTTTAAATTATTTATTTTGCGCACTTTACTTTCCGCACTTGTCTTTTCAATTACATTTAAATTCAAGCACCTTTCGTTTACGCACGTGCTCTTCATTTCATTACATTTCACCTTCAGTCTTCGTTTCCACCCACTCTACATCATTTGGTTGCTCACATAAAGCCTTGAACTTGAGGTAGTGAAAGAACCTAGGCCGTGAGGAGGTTCCTTGCTCGGCCAAACAATCGTTTGATTAAAGTCAGATTTCGGACGCAACATCCATTCACATTCCATTCAAAGTCAAATTCGTGGCTTGGTGGTGGCACGCCCTGCACTCAAAACAGATAAAGGACCAAAAACTCCTTCAATCGGCCTGCCCGGTCGAAAAGAGGGAAACACATGCATGTTGCCTTGTATATGGCATCAAAGTAGAAAAATATCATGTTGGAGAATGAATGATGGGTGTTCTATAACTCATTCCATCTAATTAATGAATTGAATGATTTGTTTTGTTAATGGGTATTGTGATTTGAAGTTGGTAAATTAGCTCTGAAAGGTTGTACAAGTATACAATTTTATTTCTGGGAATATGTTTCGTGCATATCTTGACGGTATTTTTGAATCTTGATGTGTGAAGTGGAAAAGAAACTGATCAAATGTAAGAATTTTGGTTTTGTACGATTAGTCGGCAATTTATGTTGATTCCTGCTTTTTGGTCAATGGAAAGGATTTCAAGTGTATTTTGGACAATTGTGGTTTCCATGTTTAAATGAACTCTCTCTCTCTATATATATATATATATCTCTCTCTCATTTACTCACTTTCTATGCATGCGTTTTCCTATGTTGCCTATTAGTCTACTTCATTATAAAGTACAAAAAATGGAAGCAAAAAACCAGTTTTTCTACTTCTAGCAACAGATATGTTATATATTTTTGGGGCATTAGAATTTTCATTTGTAACGGATTCTTACAAAATTGTTTAGAAGGTGCATTAAGTTCAAGACTGGCTCAATAAATTGAAGGATTTTTAGTCATTTTGCCCCCTGAATTATTAGGCAATTCGAACTTACCCCCCTGAATTATTTCATCTGCCGATTTAGTCCCTCAACTCGTAATAAATAGTCAATTTCCCCCTTACCGTTAAGTTTATCCAATTCCATCAACTTTTCTGTTAATAACAAGGGCAAATTTGTAATTTTAACTTAAAATTCATAAAAATATTGTAAATAATTAACTTTTAGAAGAAAAAAAAATTTTATTCTCCCCACAAAACCCCCACCCCCACCGATTTCTTCTCCCCCAAAGATTTTTTTTTGCTTCTAAAAGTTAATTATTTGCAATATTTTTATGAATTTTAAATTAGAATTACAAATTTGCCCTTGTTATTAACAGAAAAATGGATGAAATTAGATAAACTTAACGGTAAGGGGGAAATTGACTATTTATTACGAGTTGAGGGACTAAATTGGCAAACGAAATAGTTCAGGGGGGTAAGTTCGAATTGCCTTATAGTTTAGGGAGCAAAACCGCACTTTACCCTAAATTGAATGATGTGCTTGTCTTCGAATATTTGTGATCTTCTAGCTGTATCATTTACCATATAAATGTATACCATCATCCTATGATTCGACACTTAATATTGATATTTTAATGAAAGTGCACGTACATCATTTTGTTATTTGTTGTATCATTTGCCATATAAATGTATACCATCATCTTATGATTCAACACTTAATATTGATATTTTAATGAAAGTGCACGCACATCATTTTGTTATTGTCTACAAAACTGAAAATTGCAATGTCCCTGATCCTGTAAGATAATTTATGCTCAAACTTTTTAATGCTTTTATTGTGTTTTTTTTTGTTTAAAAACTGATCCAAAGAAGGTATTATTCTTTAGGATGAGTGTGAGAAGAAATGGAGGAAATCCCAAAGGAAAAGATGTCTCGGAAGTCAATACTCAATAGCCCCAAGGTTGAGCAGTTAACTCATGGTGTAGCAGGCATTAGCCTGGACTCGGCCCAAGATGACGGAGAGTGGGAGGTAATTTCCAGGAAATCAAAGAACAGAGCTGGAAGCGGTACTGCAAAACAATGGGGTCCTCAGAATTCTAATTCTAAAGCTTGGGCACAGGTTGATGTTCAGAAGCCAAGTATGAGTAATAGTGGTGGATCAGGACGGGCTCCTGGGAACTTCTGGCCATCACAAACTGCTGATTCTAGAAAACCAGCCGGAAGAGGAAATGTAAAGCGGCAGTCTTCTGCTAGGGTTTCCGAAAATAACTATGTGGCTCTGCAACAAGTAGTTCCCCCTCCGCTGGACCACGGATGGAACTGGCAATCCAGAGCTGGTTTCACTCAACCCAAGGGTTTAGAAGATGGCTAGGGAAACTATGACAAGGATGGCGATGTGGCTGCTGCTATTGTTAGAATTTCTTTATATTCGTGTTCATGATCTTTCACACAAAACTGAAATACTTGAAGACATACCTGACACCATCTATCTTGAGTGCACGACCTTTGAACTCATTCAACTGCAGTAGCAACAGTCCCAGCAAGAACAAGAACGGCTCAAGAATCTGCTCTCTCTTAGAATATGTTTCAGCTATCTCTTTATGATGAGATTAGGATTAGAGAACGTGTCTGACGAGAGCAGGGTTTTAAGTTTATATAGGCTAGGTCAAGTTGTCTCTACTCATCACCGAGGGCCGACTTGTTTAATCTTTCAAGCCCACCAAGCAACGGTCCACGCAAAAGGAAATAAATAGGACCCCTTAATAGGCTTCAAAACCTTTCCTTATTCCACAAGGTTTTGGGCCTCAAGGTATAACCTAATTTAAACTCTTATCAAAACCTGATATAACCTAGTATCTAGTGCACCGATCTAAATAGGAAACATAACATTCTCCCACTAGATCAAGCACTAGAGCACTAAGGTTCTGTATTCCAAACGGTTTTGATAATCTTTATTTGGCCATGAGTTTAAAACAATCAAGTCATTTCCTTCAAGCTACAGTGAAAAGCGATTAGACAAAATGAACTATAGACAAGCACTGTTCTCTTTATTAAAAATAGGCCATCTATAATCACATAATGCAATCTCAAAACACATGAAGCACCTACAACGTAAACCTTAATATGTACTGATCTGTAGTGTGAATCTTTATGCTTTTCAGTACATCCTCCACCCCTTTACAACTTAGCAAGAGTCAATCCGCAATGTTATTAAAACAATAGTATCTCAAAAGAGATCATAAACTCACATGCATAAACAAAAATTGCACAATAAGTTTAAACAGCTAGATAGTCAAAATGGTAGAATTTATTCAATAATGAATAAAACTGTCAACCAAATTAACATCCTTAAATGCAAATCCCTCAATCCAGAAAATAGCAAAATTAGACATACTAGTAAAATATCAGAATGTGAACAAGACTCCCATTAGATTGCAGCATCAAAGCTAGGAAATAATCCCATGCCCTCAACATGTCTCAGAAAGGCTTCTGAAGGCAAAAGCTTTGTGAATGGATCTGCAATCATATCTTGAGTTATGATATGATCAAACCTGACTAGTTTGTCCGCTACCTTCTCCCTCACTATTAAATATTTTCTGTCAATATGCTGAAGTCCAGACAACATCTTGTTGTTCATGCAGTGAAAAACAGCTGTAGTGTTGTCATTGTATAGCTGTATTGGTCTAGAAATCGAGTCCACCATCTTAATGTCTTTAATAAAATTCCTTAGCCATACTGCATGAGAAGTGGCTTCATAGCAAGCTATGTATTATGAAAACATGGTTGAACTCGAAACACCAGATTGTTGAACTCGAAACACCAGATTGTTTAACACCAGGTTGAACCTGAAGTAGAGATATAATCATCCTCTGCTTTTCCAAGATTCGCATCAGCATAACCAATAAGCTCTAAATTCTTTGTGCATATGGAAATCAACATATGAGCCTTTGTTCTCTGTAGGTATCTTAGAATCTTTTTTCCAACTATCCAATTTTGCATTCATGGATTTGATTGAAATCTCCCCATCTTGCTAATGCACAAGGCTAGGTCTAGCCTTGTACACACTTGTGCGTACATAATGCTTCCAACTAGAGAAGTGTAGGGCTTGTTCCTCATCTCATCATCTTCTTCTTCTTCTTCTTTATTATTGGGGCAATTCTCCTTCTTTAAATCTCCTTGAGCTAACGAAACTTTCTGTCCAGAACACATACTCATGTTAAAACGCTTGAGTATCCCTTCAATGTATGTTTTCTGCGACAGGCCTAGGAGGCCTCGAGCACAGTCTCTCTGAATTTCAATGCCTAACACAAAAGCGGCTTCTCCCAAATCCTTCATCTCAAAATTGTTTGAAAGCTGCTCCTTAATGTCTTTCAATAAATTGTGGTCATTTGTAGCCAAAAGTATATTGTCGACATACAGTACTAGAAAAATAAATCGACTCCCACACTTCTTCAGATAAATGCATTGATCGGCTATGTTCTCTTCAAAACCATAAGATGAAACAGTTTGATGGAATTTGAAATAACACCTCTTGTTTGCTTGCTTCAGTCCATAAATTGCCTTATCAAGTTTGCAAACCATATGCTCTTTTCCCTCATTTGCAAACCCTTTAGGTTGCCTCATAAAATTTTCTTCTTCAAGTTCACCATTTAGGAAAGCAGTTTTTACATCCATTTGATGTAAAAGTAGGTCAAAATGCGCCACCAAAGCCATAATGATGCAGAAAGAATCTTTGGTGGAAACTGGAGAAAACGTCTCAGTGTAGTCAATTCCCTCCCTTTGGGTGAATCCTTTTACTACCAATCTAGCCTTAAATCTTTCGATTCTTCCATCCTTATCCTTCTTTATTTTAAATACCCATTTCGAGCCTACCAATTTCTGGTTCTTGTGAGGTTCAACTAATTCCCACACTTGATTATTCTTCATGCTTTCGAGTTCATTTAACATTACTTCCCTCCATTTGTCTGCATTCTGACTCTCCATAGCTTCTTTAAAACTTGTTGGATCAGCATCATCTCCAATGTCAAAATTTGCTTCTTGTAACTACACATAATTCGAAATTGCTGTGGATCTTTGTGTTCTCCCAGATCTCCTTAACAGCATTGGTTCGGGTGAATTTTCTTGTTGTGGGTTTTCTGCAGTTTGTTCTTCTTGTTGGTCAACAGGTTCGTGGAACTGTGGAGGCTCCATGGGGATCAACGATGTAGGATATGGATCAACATTCTCAATTACAGCTAAATCCCCTTCTTCTTCAAAAATAAAATCTGCATTCCCAGTAGGATTCTCCTCATACTCTATAAACTTTGCACAACCAGTCTCAACAATTTGGGTACCATAATTTGGACAGTAAAATCTAAAACCCTTGGACCTTACGGGATAACCTATAAAGTGACAGCTAATGGTTTTAGGATCGAGCTTCTTCTCTTGAGGGTTATAATTTCTAGCTTCAGCCTTGCAACCCCATACATGAAGATGTCGCAGGCTAGGCTTTCTGGTAGTCCAAATTTCAAAAAATGTCTTAGGTACGGACTTACTAGGCACTCTATAGTTTGTTGTTTTGATCACCTCCCAAAAAAAAAATGCGTAGGCAAATCAGTTTTGGAAATTTTGCTAAGAACCATGTCCTTCAAAGTTTGATTTCTTCTCTCAGCCACACCATTCTGTTGCAGAATTCCTGGCGTTGTGTACTGAGCAGCTATTCCATTTTCTTGTAGATACCTAGCAAAAAGGTCTAGCACATCTTCCTCCTTCATTAAACATCCATAATATTCACCCCTTATGTCTGACCTCACAATTTTGATCTTTTTCTCAAGTTGCCTTTTCTACTTCAATTTGAAACTTTTTGAACATGTCAAAAACTTGAGACTTTTCTGCTATGAGATATAGATAACCAAAACGAGAATGGTCATCTATAAAGGTGATGAAATAGCGATTTCCATCAATTGTTTGATGAGGGAATGGTCCACAAATATCTGTATGGATGATTTCTAAAAGATCACTACTGTGAGTTGCACCTTTCTTTTTAGTCTTAGTGAGTTTTCCTTTAACACATTCAATACAAATTTCATCATCACCGAAAGTCAGTAATGGCAAGATTTGTTGCTTAACAAGAATTTTCATTCTTTCTTTTGAAATGTGCCCTAAACGTCTATGACATAACCTAGTGGATGTTCCTTCATTTCTAATCATTTTCTCACTAGATTCAGCCACTTCACCATCTTTATTGTTTTGAATTATGAGATACAACACATCTTTATTGAATCCAAAATAAAACCAAGTCTTGATAATCTTGAAACATAAACTAAATTTCTCTTTATTGAGGGTACCAAACTACATCATCCAACTCTAAAATAAACTTGAATCCAACTTTAAATTAACTACTCAAATGTCTTCCACATCTACTTGCTCTCCATTCCATATGAACATCCAAAACATTACGATAATCATAAGACTGTCCCTTGTAGCAGTGTACCTCCTTATGGGTCCTCGATAAAAGTCGACGTCGTCGCTATGCCTCAACCCTTTTCCACTCCAATTCATCTTTATTCAGTTTCTTAATTAGCTCCACTATATTCTTTACTAGAATACCATTTGTGACAAGTTGACACAAGTGACACCTATTAAAAGCCAAATGTTTCTCCTTTTTCCCAAACTTTTGGAGTCATTCTACAAGATACATAAACGAAAGTGGCTAGCTTGAATTAAACTTAATAATGAGTGAGATCATAATCGATCTCATTCATTCTGAGAATATCTTTAAAAATCAAACTTCCATCTTTTTGAAGTTTGACTAGTGAGTGTTTCAATTTGCCAGAAATTGATTGAGGAAGGATTCGATGCTGTAAGGATTTGCAATAGAAAGCATAATTAAGTTCCAAGAAACTGATTCTCAATTTGTTAAGAGTTTCCGTTTAACTTTATTAACAAAACTAACAAATAACATATGCAAGCTTCCTTAATTAAGTATCACAAGCTTACTTATAGCTCACACAAATTATGTGTTATCTTGTGCTATCATAAACAAATTACATGATAGATTCTATTTGTTGAAGAAACTTATTAAGTAATTTAGGTATGATGCAATTTTGGTTATTTTTTTTAGGGTTTGAGTATTTAGGTTTGGTTTTGTTATGAAAAATTTGTTGACTCTCAGAACAAAAGCAAGCACCTATCTAGCACAGAAAATAACCAACCAAACACAGTTCCAAAGAAAAACTCAAAAACTTGCAGTGAATAGTGTTTCTACTGTGAATAGTGTTTCTGCGTGTGAACAGTCTTTTAGGGGTTTTCAGTCTTTGTTTTTGACGCAAAATACCTTTTTGAATAGGGAATGACCTAATTACCACAACTCACAGCTTTGCTGTGATATATGGGCATTTTAAGGGTTTTAAGGTCATCTAGTAGGTCAAAAACGTTTTTAAAGTTGTGAAGATATGAAAAATCAAATTAAAACATGCTTTTCTAGATTCTTTAATGTTCTTGATATTTAGGAAACATGTTTAATCTATCTTCAAATTTTTAAACATAACTAAAAACACATCATGACATAAACATATAAGAAATCGTAATAGGCATGCTTGAAAACGATCTCAGTGTGTGTGAACAACCATATGCTCTGATACCAACTGTTATAATTTCTTTATATGCGTGTTCATGATCTTTCACACAAAACTGAAATACGTGAAGACATACCTGGCACCATCTATCTTGAGTGCACGACCTCTGAACTCATTCAACCGCAGCAGCAACAGTCCCAACAAGAACAAGAACAGCTCAAGACTTTCTGCTATCTCAGAATCTGTTTCAGCTCTCGCTTTATGATGAGATTAGGGTTAGAGAACGTGTCTGACGAGAGCAGGGTCTTAAGCTTATATAGGCTATGTCAAGTCGTCTCTACTCATCATCGAGGGCCTACTTGTTTAATCTTTCAAGCCCACCAAGCAACGGTCCACGCAAAAGGAAATAAATAGGACCCCTTAATAGGCCTCAAAACCCTTCCTTATTCCACAAGGTTTTGGGCCTCAAGGCATAACTAAATTTAAACTCTTATCAAAATATGATATAACTTAGTATGTAGTGCACCGATCTAAATAGGAAACATAACAGCTACGACTAATGATGATGATGACAACTCTGATGCTGTGGGTGATAGTGAAGATGAGCTATGTAGTGATGAGTTTGATTCGGATTCAAGTGAAAAGAGTCATGAAACTCGAAAGAGTAGCAGATGGTTCAAGAAATTCTTTGAGATTTTGGATAGTTTAACTGTTGATGAGATTAATGATCCTACCAGGCAGTGGCACTATCTTGCATGCCAAGGTGGTCCTGGTGCCATTGACTGGTACCGAGGCCTGCAACCCCTAATGACACATGCCAAAACAAAAGGATCAAAGAGGGTGATGCTCCATAGAGAGCTTGCGGAGCTTTTGGATGAAGAGTTGCCGAGGAAGGGAACTACAGTTATACCTGCCGGTGAAGCATTCGGTAAGTGGAAAGGTTTAAAAGATGAGGAACAGGATCGTGAAATTGTGTGGCCTCCAATGGATGTCATCATGAACACTAAACTTGAGTGGGATGAAAATGAAAGCGTATGATTGATGTTTTTCTTGCTTGAAAGTATTTTATGTAATCAAATTACTATCTCAAATATAGGGGCACATTGCCATGATTATTGCTAAAGGTTCCTTGTCTTGGTTTCATTCCAGTCCTTATTTTCTGTTGCTTTTGAATTTCAGTGGATTGGTATGGGAAATCAGGAGCTTCTTGACTACTTCAGCTCTTATGCGGTTGTGAGGGCTCGGCACTCATATGGTCCACAGGGACACCGCGGGATTAGTATTTTGATCTTTGAAGCGTCTGCGAGGGGTTATTTAGAGGCTGAGCGTCTGCACAAGCATTTTACAGAGTAAGGAACAGACAGAGATGCTTGGGATTGTCGTCGTTTCTTATTTCATTCAGGTGGGAAGCGACATCGTTGTGGGTACATGGCGGTGAAAGAAGACTTGGACATAGTTAACCAGCATTCCCAAGGTCTCTCTCTCTCTCTCTCTCTCTCTCTCTCTCCACCCATGCCACGCCCTTTGTTTGTGTTTGCTTTGGGTGGTATCTTGCGTACAAAATGATGAGCTTTCACTTAAATCTTTAAGTTCACATGCTAGCTTTGATACATTGGATTTCTCTCTGCTATTAAGATCTGTGCTAATGTTATATATGAACGTCTTACATCTTTCTATCACTAATTAGGTAAATCGAAGCTAAAATTTGAGATGAGATCATACAGGAGATGGTTGTGAACCAAATCAGGCAAATGACTGAGGACAACCAACAGCTTAATTGGTTTAAGAACAGGGTTGCTAAGGAACAGAGGCATGCCAAAGCGCTTGAAGAATCTCTTGGTATAGTTAGTGAGAAGCTCAGGAAAACTACGGAGGAAAATCGTATTGTAAGACAGAGGACCAAAATGCAGCATGAAGAGAACAAGGAAGAGGTATTATTCCCTGCGATTAGGAGGATTATGATTTTTTCTGAGGGTGGGCAGGTTTGGCTTGATGTGCAGTTGTTATTTTAATTGTGTTGTGTGGTTTATCATCTTTTTTGTTTTTCCATGTGGCTTCTAAATGCTTTATTGTAATATGTATTTCTTGTTCATTTTGGCAGATGTACTTGCTCTTTTTTTTTAATTTTGTTGGGTTAATCATATATTTATTTATTTATTTTTGGGTGTGAAAATATGTATCTGCAAGAACAATTTTTCAAAGAGAAAATCAAAATAATTCATGAATCAAGGGATGCAAGGGAAGAAAACTTTGAGAGGCTGTAGTAGGAAGAACGTGACAAGGTGAAGCAGTCGTATGTCAAGCCTTTAAACGCAGAGGAAAAGAAATACAGGTAAGTAGTGTGTTACTGAATATGTATCGACTAGAGAAAGTTAGGATCCCAATACATGTCCTAAAGTGGTGCTTCTGGTTTTGTTTGATTTTTATTTCTTTCGTCTCCTGGCTTTAGGTCGGCGGAAATTGATAACTTCATCAAGTCTCAAGAAAAAGAGATGGAAGAATTTTTGGAAGAGAGGGATATGCTGATAAAAGCTCATGAAGACAATAAAGTTGCAATGAAGTGGAGGCATTGGGAGGAAGAGGTAGAACTGGAGAAGGATTTTGATGCCAAATTAACCCAGCTCATGGAGAAGTATTCCCTGCATCGTGCCTGAAGAAATTGCCCATGTCCTTTGAAAGCGAGAGATCTTAGGTGGAAAGACCAGCTATGAGTCACTAAGAAAGTTTAGGGCATTTAGAAATCTAAATAGCATACTCTGAATAACATAATGAATGCTAGATAAGCACAAAGTTTTGAAAATCCTAAACACGGTTGAGACTAGTGCTGGGCACTGGCAATTAAGATAATCTTATTACCCATTGTGGATTCTCTTGGTCGAGTGACAATGTTTTGTAGGATGGAAATAGAATGGCCATTCTCGTAGTAAGTTATATCCTACCATGCCCTAAATGCCAAGCAAAAATTAATTTAACCAGACCAGATGCCGAAAAAAAGCTAAAGGCGCATCAAGAACAAGTGAAATTCCTGTTGTGCTGTGCTAAAAGTACACTAAAGCTAAAGGCGCCTTAAGACTAAGAAATAAGATGATGCCATTGATAGTTTCAACAAAGTTATATGAGTTCTCTCAAGAAACTAGAAGCCTTTAGAATCAGTAGAGAGAAAAGTCTAGCAGTGAAATCAAACTTGAAATTGTGATTCTCTAGAAGAGCAAAATTGCAAGTTTGGGTACCCTTTGTAAAACTGGCACTTTGTAGAAGCAGGCCTCGTCTAGTATTGTAATAACCTCAAAATTGGAATTTTTGTTGTTATTAATATTCCAAAAAATCATACAAGGTTAATTAAATGCATGGGCAATTTATGAAGTGGTTTGGTGTGAAAATATTGGATTTACGAGTGTTTAATCACAAGTTGGACAAAAATGCCCCTACGTTTAATTTAATGATTTTTCAATGGAAGCGGAAGAAATTGAAGTGAGAAAATTATAATCTTTGGACTGGAAAATCTAGCCCAATCTCACGAACGCGTGGGCACAAACGGTTCATGAATCGGAGTTATAACGAAAGAGAAATTAAATTTCGAAGTGTTGAAATTTAATAGAAGGGCTGAATAGTGAATAGTGAATAGTGGTCATTTTTGGAATTCTATAAAAGGAGGGACCACTATGCAAATAGCAGAAAACCCCATAATTCCCAAAATTTGCGTTTTGGTTCGGAGCCTCTCCGTAGAGGTGATTTCCGACGGTTGTGAAAGTGGCGACGGGCGGAGGTGTTCAACACCGTCAACTCAAATCAATAGAGGAGTATCCCATGGACATAACCCAACTAGAATCATGATGATCGGAGTAGCGTTGAAGGGGTGATGATGCTGTGAAGTTGGTTCGTTATTAGTGAAGTGAACGACTTCAACTGTGCTTTTGAGCTACTTCTGTCAGAATTTTGAGGTAAGCCCAAGAATTAAAGTTGTTTATCTCGCCGATTTCTTTAAGGAAGTGTATTTTTGAACCAGCGATTCTAAGATTTTTCGGACTCCAAAATTTACTATTCACACCCACCGACGGTGGTGGTGCGGTGGTGACTATATTTGATGTTTAGTTTGTAGTCTTGGAGGTGCTGAGCACGTTGGTGTGTTCGGATTTGCGAGATTCTATCGTTTGACAGACGATCCGAGCCTTGAAAATTTAGGACCGTTTGATTGGACCGTTAGATCGTGTTTAATTTTAAGTATGTCGTAGCTGGTGTTGTTGTGAGCCTGTAAGTTCAGACGGATTGAAGATTGTATCCTCTGATATTAAGTTATCGTGTTTCAAAGTTTGCAGTGAGCGATCGCCGTTCAAATGTGCGATCAAGAATGATCCGACCATTGGATCAGGCCCAAATTGTTATAGTATGATGTTGGGAGCATATAGAGTCAATTGGTGTGATCAGATTTGAAATATGACGTTGCGGGCCCGCGACGCATTTTTTGAGTGTCGGTTGACGGGTGGGACCTGTGGGACCCAAATAGTGACTCTTTGGACAATGGGTGTCACTGGTCCTGTTTTGACTTTAACAGTGTGTACGTCACAGTTTTGGAGTGTTTTGGACGATAATTGATCGCTTTGGATCCCCGGTTGGTCCGAAGGGCATTTTTGTCACACTTGTGAGCAGAATCTTAGATTTTGAAGTTTTGTGCTAAGTTGAGTTACGTACTTTGCTTAGGTTTTGTTGGAGCCAGAGTTGCTAGTTTAGGTTTGAGATTGTGGACTCGTGAGTTGTTATAGACGAGCTTGGACGCAAGGTGAGTTAAACCATCCTGCTCGTGAGTAAAATCACAAAATATTATGTTAATTATAATGTGGTTCCGATAATGTTAATGGCTATAATTAATATGTTGTCTGTGATAATATATAAACTGTTTTAATTGATTTAAAACACATGAACTTGTTCGTCAATGGTTCATGTGGTAAGTGAAACTTATTTTGTTGTAAATTGATATTTACTAAATATTTTGGTGTTGAACCATATAACATATGTTGTGGATGTATGGTGGGAATTCATGTGTGAATGACCACATAAATATATATAATAAATATATATTGTTGTGATTGGTGTATTTGGCTATAAAACAATGTTTAATGTGAAACAACATTTTATATTATTTTGGTGTTGATGGATTTAGGTGAGAATACCTTGAATCTCTTTTGAGTTTGTCAGGTGGGCATTTTCGTGGCAAGTAATAAGGGATAAACTACCCTAGGGAGAAAGACCCAAGAACAGTATGAGATCTAGCCTGTTGCCATCTAGTACTCATGACAGGCGTGTAATCATGAGTGAACACTACTTAGGCGGTTGTAGTGTATAGATTAAAGGTTCAGAGTATTCTCTCTTCTATCTGTCAAATAAGTGACGTGTGAAAACTGCTTTTGAAATAAAACAGTTTTGGTGTGGTCACAGGTGGTGATCAGAACAGTTCTTATAAAAATAAAAGAATTGTAATTTGGCGTGTGAAAACTACTTTTAAAATAAAAGAGTTTTGGTGTAGTCATAGGTGGTGATTAGAACAGTTCTTATAAAAATAAAAGAATTGTAATTTGGCGTGTGAAAACTACTTTTAAAATAAAAGAGTTTTGGTGTAGTCATAGGTGGTGGCTTAAACAGTTCTTAAAAATAAAAGAATTGTGGTTGTAATGATGTTGATTAATATGAGTACCATGATTATACATGGATTGTGTGATGCTAATGAAAGTGCATGTGGTTGTATATATTGTGAAATTGACATATTTATACTATGGATGTTGTTTACTCATACGAGCTTTAGAAAGCTTACCGGGTTTGTTGGTGATGCACCTGGTACACTATTCAACGATGTAGGGGATTATACTGCAGGTGGCAGAGACTGTGAATAGGGTAACCGAAGTTAGGAGCGGAAGGCTCTGTTGATGTACATATTTTGTACATGATGTGGTTTATTTTGGTGTGAAGACTTCCTCTGTGTGTATTATACTCTGAGGAGCAGATTATGTATTAGGTTGAAGTTTCTCTTTATTATGTAATTGGTGTGATGTAATATTTGACTCAAAGAAGTTGAGTCTGTATTTACATTGTGGGTTCGAAATGAGTTGTGTTTGTATTAAGAAAAAAATTTCCAGGTACAATTGTTGAAGGTTCCAAGCTTCGCGTCCCGGATTGTTGTTTGTTTGCAATAACTCTAAACAGGTTATTTGAGGTTGAAAATTCAGGGAGTGAAAGTTTGGTATTTGAGCAAAGGAACGCTCTGGTGGAATCTCTCGGTTTTTCTTTGATGAAATGTCAGAGCTTATGGTCAGCTCTGACAGTTTGATATCAAATCACTTGGTTCCACATTGATGAAGTGTTAGAGCTTATGGTCAACTCTGACAGTTTGGAATGAGAGCATATAGTCTGCTTAGTCCCTTCAAATGGTGGTTAAGAGAGCTTATGGTCCGCTCTAGGATCTTGTTTGCAGAGCAAGGGAACGGTCTGAGAGTCTTTTGTTGACTCTGAGGAAGATGCATAGTTGAGTCAGGAGTTGACTTAGGGCGAGGACTAGGTTGCAGAGTAATGGATTCTCTGGACTAGAAGTGAGATGGGTTTAACCTTGAGGAGGGTAGCCTAGTTGGTTATTGTGTTGAGACAACTCAAGATGCAGATTGATGGTTATGGAATGGAAGTGTCATTTCATACATGTAACAACTACTTAATTGTTAGGATTGGGTGTTATAGGTGCATTGAAAAGTAATGCATCTATAATAGTTTGGTTCATTACACTAGTGAGTGTGTGAATCAAAGGATGGTGTTGGTAGACTGTGAGAAAACTTACAGTGTTTTGAAGACGAGTTCGGTTGGTACTTCGATGTTGACCATTCCCTCAAGTGGATGATGATTGGTGGTGGTGATGCATCTCATCAAGATTTGAAATGTATGTTGAAGAAACATGAGAAGCTTGAGGCTTATGCTTCAGGAAATTGCAGATCCACCTGTGGGAAGATTCCACTCATGATTGGAGTTGACTGTGTTTTCTTTGCCTGAAGCTTGGAGGCATCACTGAGATGGTTAGAAGTTTGAACTCTTTTGGAATCTTGAGAGTACAATGTTGGTGTTCTCTCAAAAGAAGATGAATACGAAGTTGAGGAAAGGGTTGACATACCTCAGTAAGGAATAAAATGTTACACTTGTGTATCTTCTAGTGAAGGCAGTTGTATTTGCTGATGTCTTGAGTCAATAAACTCAGATAGTGTTGAATTTGACCTTGTGTACTGATCTAGGTTGAAGAAGAAAGGTGAAGAACCAAGGTGGCTAAGTGGTAAGCGTTTCGAGGTTTGAGTGTCCTTCAAAATGGACAATTGGAAATGAATGATAGTTTGTGACACTAAGGAATAGTGTCCAGTAGAAGGAGAATATTCATGGCGGAGAATGATAGTGGGGTTAGTTGTACATGCAAGTTGTGCAAGTTGTACACGGTGTACGATGATCTGAAGAGATAGCTTTGGATTTACTTGTTAGTGCCGATACGCGTGACATACTATTCATGATGATTGTAAGGAAAGTTAAAGTGATTGAAACTGTGAATCTCATGATGGGGAACCCAAAAATTCGAGATAGATTGATTGGCAGTTAAATCCAAAGGAAGGGTTTGTAAGCTTCTAAAAAGCTGAGATTGATTGGAAGGCAAAGAAGATCCAAGAGCGCAATGAGCGGGATTTCTGAAAAAGGAAAAAGATAACGTGGAAAGAGATGAGGAACTGGACAAAGGTTCATTTGAAATTTGTGAATGCAGAAAAAAGAAGTTTGAAAAACGTGGGGTTTGTAGCTCGAGGAGGTGTGGAACTCAAGAAAGGTTTGTGAATCAAAAGGTTCGTAAATGGAAAAGGATGTTTGGATTTCGTTGCCTATTTAAGATGGCAATTGTGAGACTCAGTTCATCAATATGAGAAGTGTGATAGTTTAGTATACAAGCCTCATACTCAAGCTATTCTCTCTACAAATTTCAGTTACAAAGCAAAATACAAATGGCTTCTCCTTCTAGAGTTGACTTGGGTTTGAGCCTCGGCTTTACTCAGCAAGATATGGCGCTAGTACCAAGGGCTGCAGTGTGGCATCCAAATTTTGTTACCTCGAGAGGTCCTATTACAATCATTGATTCCGTGCTGCGGGATAATGAGGTAGCTGCCGGAGTGACAAGAGGTCTACTGACTCCAAAGGATATGCATATGATAGGGAAGAAGAGTGAGCAGATAATGGTGGAAGACGCTATGGCTCTAAGTGTCCAATTTGCAGCATCTGTTGCAAATCCAGGACATTGATTGGTGGCAAAGAACCAAGAAGTGCAGGAACTGACGATGCGGTTAGGGATTCAGAGAGGTTCACTACGGGATTGCCATAACATGATCCGAGATTTGAGGGAAGAACTAAGTAAGGAGCGTGAAAGAAATGCTTTGGAGACCTTCCAACTGAGGCATACGATTGACGAGTTCCAATCGGTAATCAAGAGACAAAAGGACGAACTAAAGAGTGAACGTAGAGCGGCAACTAATGATCATCGCAAACTGGAGAAGGACAATGCTAAACTCTCTAGAATGGTGGAAGGGTACTCAAAAGAGATGAAGGAGAAAATGGATACCATTGAAAAGTCAAATAAGTAGGTTCGAGAGGACCAAGAGAAGGTGTTTGTAGATGCAAGAGATGCGGTGTTCGCACTACTATTCGGTGGGATTGGCGTTGAGGTTCGTAGTGTGATGATTACAAAACCGAGAGTAGAAGGCCAAAGTTAGAGGCCTGCTGAGCTGGAGTAGAAGGCCAGAGTTCAAAATCTGTCGAGGCCGTTGTCGAAGTGCAGGTTCCGAGTCCTATCATACCTGAAGCGAAGGCTGAGAATACTAAGCCTTCTGAAACCCAAGATAAAGCGGAGGGAGTTCAAGGTCTGTTAAGTTTCAGTATCTTGGACGAAGGCAAAAATGCCTAAGTTGGGTTTCATTTTTCTGTGCTTGGAAAAGGAAGCATTTCCTTTGTGCTGGTTGCAGTGTGCGGTTTGAATCGCTGTTGTTGAATTTAGTGTGCTTTGTGAGGGTTGTACTTTCTTTTGTTGGTTTTCATTCGCCGATATGGTATGTTGTACTTGTTGGAAAATGAAATAAAGAAGTGTGTCTTTGTGGACCTGTGGTTGTCCTGTTACCATCAGAATTTTGTTATTTGGTTGGTTGGTGATGATTATAACATCAAAAGTGAATGGTTATAATCATGAGTCTGACTAAATTTCAAAGTTGAAATTGGATCTAAAGGAGGAAGTATCCTCGTACTTGTCGAAGTCAGTGGAGACTGATCTTCAGATGTTGTTGAAGCCGAGTGTGGCTTAATTTCAGGACGAAATTCTTTTAAGGAGGGTAGAATGAAATAACCTCAAAATTGGAATTTTTGTTGTTCTTTTAAGATTTTTCCGTTGCCAAATTTACTATTCAAACCCATCAACGGTGGTGGTGCGGTGGTGACTATGATTGATGTTCAGTTTGTAGTCATGGAGGTGATGAGCACGTTGGTGTGTTCAGATTTGAGAGATTCTACCGTTTGACCAACTATCCGAGCCTTGCAAATTTAGGACCGTTTGATCGGACAATTGGATTGTGTCCAATTTTTAGTATGTTGTAGCTGGTGTTGTTGTGAGTTTTTAGGTTCAGACGGATTGAAGATCAGATAATCTGATATTAAGTTATCATGTTTCAAAGTTTTGCGGTGAGCGATCGAGGTTCAAATGTGCGATCAAGAATGATCTAACCGTTGGATCGGGCCCAAATTATTACAGTAAGATGTTGGGACTATTTCGAGTCCATTGGTGCGATCGGATTTGAAATCTGACATTGTATGCCTGAGACTATTTTTGGAGTGTCGGTTGGACGGGTGGGACCCGCGGGACCCAAGTAGTGACTTTTTGGACAATGGGTGTCATTGGTCTTGTTTGACGTCAACAATGTGTACGTCACAGTTTTGGAGTGTACCCCCGGTTGGTCCGAAGGACATTTTCGTCACACTTGTGAGCAGAATCTTAGATTTTGGAGTTTTATGCTAAGTTGAGTTACATACTTTGCTTAGGTTTGAGATTGTGGACTCATGAGTTGTTAAAGACGTAGCTTGGATGAGAGGTGAGTTAAACCATCCCGATCTTGAGTAAAATCACAAAATATTATATTAATTATAATGTGGTTCCAATAATGTTATTGGCTATAATTAATATGTTGTCTGTGATATTATATAAACTGCTTTAATTGATTTAAAACACATGAACTTGTTGGTCAATGGTTCATGTGGTAAGTGAAACTTATTTTGTTGTAAATTGATATTTACTGAATATTTTGGTGTTGAACCATATAATATATGTTGTGGATGTATGGTGGGAATTCATGTGTGAATGACCACATAAATATATATTGTTGTGATTGGTGTATTTGGCTATAAAACAATGTTTAATGTGAAACGACATTTTATATTGTTTTGGTGTTGGTGTTTTGACGTTGATGGATTAAGGTGAGAATACCTTGAATCCCTTTTGAGTTTGTCAGGTGGGCATTTTCGTGGCAAGTAATGAGGGATAAACTACCCTAGGGAGAAAGACCCAAGAACAGTATGAGATCTAGCCTGGTGCCATCTAGTACTCATGACAAGCGTGTAATCATGAGTGAACACTACTTAGGCGGTTCTAGTGTATAGATTAGAGGTTCAGAGTATTCTCTCTTCTATCTGTCAAATAAGTGACATGTGAAAACTGCTTTTGAAATAAAACAATTTTGGTGTGGTCACAGGTGGTGATCAAAACAGTTCTTATAAAAATAAAAGAATTGTAATTTGACGTGTGAAAACTACATTTAAAATAAAAGAGTTTTGGTGTAGTCATAGGTGGTGGCTTAAACAGTTCTTAAAAATAAAAGAATTGTGGTTGTAATGATGTTGATGAATATGAGTACCATGATTATACATGGATTGTGTGATGATAATGAAAGTGCATGTGGTTGTATATATTGTGAAATTGACATATTTATACTATGGATGTGGTTTACTCATACTAGCTTTAGAAAGCTTACTGGGTTTGTTGGTGATGCACCTGGTACACTATTCAACGGTGTAGGGGATTATACTGAAGGTGGCAAAGACTGTGAATAGGGTAATCGAAGTTAGGAACAGAAGGCTCTGTTGATGTACATGTTTTGTACATGATGTGGTTTATTTTGGTGTGAAGACTTCCACTGTGTGTATTAAACTCTGCAGATTACGTATTAGGTTGAAGTTTCTATTTATTATGTAATTGGTGTGATGTAATATTTGACTCAGAAAAGTTGAGTCTACATTTACATGGTGGGTTCGGAACGAGTTGTATTGTATTAAGAAAAAAATTTCCAGGTACAATTGTTGAAGGTCTCGAGCTTCGCGTCCCGGATTGTTGGTTATTTTTAATAACTCTAAACAGGTTATTTTGGTGGTGAAAATTTGAGGCATGACAGTTTTGCAGGTTGTCTTGGCATAGATTATGCTTAAGGCCTATTCTGGATTGACTTTGGTTTGAACTAAGTTGAATAAGAGTTGTTCTGCTTTTGGTATAATGTTGGACTAGGACTTGAATAAAAATATGTTTATTTAATTAATTAAAAAATATTAAAATATTAAAAACTAATAAAAATTAAGTTTTTATTTAACCCAAACCCAGAATCGCCCAAAACCATCAACAACAAAGCCACTCTCACCTCCGGCCAATCCCTAGTCGTGAAAACCACAAAACCATTTACTGGGATTAACACTTCCAAACAACCATTTCCTCACATCATAGACGGTTCAGTTTCTTCTACTATCGCCAACAATCAATCATGACCTATACTAATTTTTTTGAACTCTCGCACTATGCCAAAAAAGACTTTTAGCAACGGAGGAAATCCGTTGCCTAAAGTCTGAAAATTCCGACGTATTGGTAGCTATTGCCTATTGTTGTACAATAGGCAACGGATATCCGTTGCCTATACATAGCTAAGATATCGTATATTTATAAACTCCGATGCTAAAAGATTTCCGAATGCCAAAAAAAGGTTGACTTCTGATGCCTAAACCTGAAACAGCATCAGTGATTACGAAACGTAGGATGCTAAATGGGCATTACAGCAACATTGAGTTATCATGTACTAATTCGTATTATCGATTATGATATCGCAACAACCAATAATGCCGATGCGAATTATGTTATATGTCGTCGCTTTTTAGATTTTTGGGACTTGAAAAGCCTCCAATAGCATTGGTTGTTATATAATGTTGGCGATACTTCTAGTTTTAGGCATCAGTTATATAAATGCTTATGCTACTTTTGGTTTTAGGCATCAGTGATTATAAAAGTTGGGTTGTTTTTAAAATCTTTTAGCTTCAGTTGATTTTGGAAAACTGAAGCTGTTATGAACAATATAATGTAATGTTGTCCATTGCACATCAAAAACCTATATAAATTTAAATATATCCATACATCAAATTTATATCCAACACTTTCATACATCACAAATTTTCCAACCCCACATATGATCCATACTTGTCTATAAGCAAAAAAAAAAAAAAAAACTTAAGCTATTATACAGAGCTATATCCTTCAAGTCAAATGCTCCATATGTATACAAAGTTATACCTTCATCATCAACCAAATAAAACTTAAGCTTGTCTTCTGCATGTCTTCCACTTTAACCACTCTTTACGAATTCCTCCTCGTCACATAATCCACCAAGCTTCCCCTTGCTAACTCTAAGCTTTTTGAAAATGGTGAGGACAGCAAGATTCACCACCCTTCAGAAATTGATAAGTGCCTGAACAGAAAAAAAACACCCAGCATGAAAGAAACATATAAAAAAACCCATTAAATGCAAGTAGCACAAAAATCTGATTGAAGGAAATTGAAAGCACAGTGAGCTATAGAATGAGACCGCTCAAGAAATTAGCATTATTTGAAAGCTGAACCAAAAACTAATTTCAGGGATGACCAAATAGAAACCCATTTTCGGCAAGCTTCATCGTCAAATCTGGTACGTTTCCAAGTCCTCTCTCCCTCCTCTAGCTTCCTGCATAGTTGGTATCATTCGATTTGGACTAGAAACGACCGGATCTAAAAACCCCAAAGTTTGCCGGAGTTCGATCCAAGATTCCGGCCAGTTGTCGGCCTGTTCTGCGGCAAGGGAACGGTCTGAGAGTCTTTTGTTGACTCTGAGGAAGATGCATAGTTGAGTCAGGAGTTGACTTAGGGCGAGGACTAGGTTGCAGAGTAATGGATTCTCTGGACTAGAAGTGAGATGGGTTTAACCTTGAGGAGGGTAGCCTAGTTGGTTATTGTGTTGAGACAACTCAAGATGCAGATTTATGGTTATGGAATGGAAGTGTCATTTCATACATGTAACAACTACTTCATTGTTAGGATTGGGTGTTATAGGTGCATTGAAAAGTAATGCATCTATAATAGTTTGGTTCATTACACTAGTGAGTGTGTGAATCAAAGGATGGTGTTGGTAGACTGTGAGAAAACTTACAGTGTTTTGAAGACGAGTTCGGTTGGTACTTCGATGTTGACCATTCCCTCAAGTGGATGATGATTGGTGGTGGTGATGCATCTCATCAAGATTTGAAATGTATGTTGAAGAAACATGAGAAGCTTGAGGCTTATGCTTCATACATGAGCTCCTCTCAACCTCCTGGTTCGAACAATGTAGGCGGTGTAGTGGAATTCGAGGTTTGGTGGTTGGCCGGAATTGATCAAGGCACCCACCACACTGTAAGACCCGTGTCTTGGGGAATCAAGAACGGTGAGCAATCCCACATCGCTCGGGAGGTTAAGGTGATGTGCCTTATATGTGTGGGCACGTCTCTATCTAGCAAGAGGCTTTTGGGAGCTCACTGGCTTCGGATTTCGTAGGAACTCCGAAGTTAAGCGAGTTTGGGCTAGAGCAATTCCCGGATGGGTGACCCACTGGGAAGTTGCTCGTGATTTCCCATAAACAAAACCGTGAGGGCGGGGGCCCAAAGCGGACAATATCTTGCTAGGGGAGTTGGGTCGTGACAACGCACTGTCGGCGCCTGTGGCGGTGGTGTGGTGGTGGTTTTCGGCTCCTACGCGATCCTCGTATTGTCGTGAGCGTGTACATGTGCTCGGATTCCGATTCGGACGTTGTTTGGACCTCGAACCAATGTACGCCTATTATGCATTGCTTGGGTTCGACGTGTTCAGACCGTTGGATCGAATACAAATTCACGTATGATGTTCCTCGTATTTCTAGGATCGTATAGGATTTGACGGATCGTGATTCGGAGTCCTAGATGCTCCGGATCAATGACTTAAAGTTTGAATTAAACTGTAACCGTCCGATCGTGCGATCGTGAGTGATCCGACTGTCCAATCTAGACCAAACTTTCAGGACACGTTGTTTAGGATGTGTTGAACCCGTAGGAACTTTCGGATGTAAGTTTGGAGGTCGTGGGACCTATGGGCCCGGTTTGACCTAGTCGGGTTAGTTTGACCAAGTTTGACCAGGGTTGACTCATGGTCTCCCAAGGTCGCCTTGCCACGTAGTTGACTTTGTTGGATTTCTAGGAATGTTCGGATTGATTTGGAGGTCGTGGGCTCCGAGGGCCCGGGTTGACCGAAACGGGATGTTTGACCGCCGGTTGACCGTGAGTCTTCTGGAGCGGTCCCACTTGTTAAAAGTTGTAGCTTGACTTAGAAACTCTCCGCACGACGTACGTGTTTACTTTGAGACCGGGAGAGAGTTGGGGTTTATTTTAAAGTTCTCGTTCGGTTCACTGTATTAATCCAATCCTCGTATCTATCGCTTTATGTACTCTGGCACCGCATACGTAGTGGGCGGAACCCTCTTAGGGTTATGCAGCGTAGGACCAACGGTGAGTGGACCTTGTTTTCAAATGAGCATGATTTGATTGATTGAATGAAAATGCATATAAAATGGGATTTATTTTATAATGGTTTAAGTCTTGGTTTTGACTTTGGTTGAAATATATTAAAAGGATTTGCATTGAGGTTTATGCATGGTTTGGGTTGCCGGTTTTTATGTGGGGCCCTGATGACTATATTTTATCATTATTTATACCTTTGAGTATTGAACGGGACGTGGTGAACGCTTGGTGGTTTTCGTATTGAAATTAGATTATATAATTGAGCTATTTTAAGCTTGAAATCGTTATACTTTATAAAATATAGATTGAATGGATTATTATACATAAATGGGAATTTAATGATTTTCTTGGATATTATATTTAAAGATTTTTTTATTATATTTTAACTATATAATTGGGTTAATTTGGACGTTGGTTTAATCCGTTCGATTTCATATTCAGTTTTGGCGTATATACTTATACGTTAAATAAAGGTTTTGGAAAAGGGATTTTGATGTTTCAAGAAATGGTTACCTATACTTGGGTTAGATATATATATATATATATATATATATATATATATATATATATATATTTATACACTTTGAATAAATGTTTTGGGTCACGGATTTGATGTTTTCAAAGAAGGGTTAGTTACAATGGGATTATATTAATATTTGGGACTTATCTTGAAATTGAGTCTTGACTTTATGTTTCGGGACTTGGGATCCTAATTTGATTTGACATGCTTGACTTGAGCATTGATTGAGATTTGAACATGGTTTTAAATATGCATTTTCGGTGATTATGACATTTTAATGATTTATGGATTGATATGCCGTCATTTGACGCTTGTGTCTATTTTAACTATGGAAACATATGTTTGGACGGTGATGTCCTGATTTTGAGTATATATATTGGGTAGTTGACTGATGGACTTGTTTATGTCCTGGTGTCTGATGTTTGGGGTTGAGTACATTGTGATTGAATATGTATAGATTGATTATCGCGTGGCGATTGATTTGAGTGCGGTTGGCACCTTGTTATGTACCTCCCCTGTTCTTATATTGATTATCGCATGGCGATTGATTTGATATGGTTACTTGATTATGGTTCGATCCGGTGCATACCTTAACGGGGTGTAGTTGTAGACCCTTAACGGGGTAGTCTGCGCGCAGGACTTGTTTCGGAGGTACGGTAGTGAGGTTTCTACCATATAGGCCTATGAGCTTAGTCCCATTTGGACGGCTCAACCTTGGGAACAGGGTCTCGAGGAGGCTGTACCTGTGTCCAGTCAAATGATCCCCTGTGGATTGTTTTCCTCTGGTACTTGTGTTTAGTGTTGAGGTCATATTATATCTATACGCGTGTGTTAGTACTTCCATATTCATATTTCTTTTAGTGAGGATCTTTCCTCGCTTGTTGTGCTGGTGAGCACGTGGTTATGTGAGAGTGGGGAAGTTTGGGAAGACGTACTTGATTTGTTATGTTTATTGGATTTTGAATCCTGAAACTGATTTCTTATATATATAGTTATATATATGATTTGAACTACAATTGATGTCTATGTCGTTGTTGAATTGGGTTTTTCTTGGTATTATTCGACTTATTGGGATTTTAACGTTATTTTACCTGATGGGAATTTTATTCCATGTTTATGCTTATACGTTTATCTAGTTCTCCGATTTATGTTTTTATACATACCTGCATGGGCTTGATTTGGGAGGTTATGCCTCGGGAAAAGGAAACAAAAGGGTTATGTGTTTGGAAAGGTTTTGAAATGGATTATTATCCTGTGACTATTTTGAGATATAGTTGTTTTTGAATCAAGTACGTACATAGTGAATTTCAATTGCATGGTTTGCATTGTTTTGAAACAGTGGGGTTAATACATTGATTTAAGTAGGTAAAACTTTGTTTTTGTCCACTCACACTCTTTCTGTTTTGCGCCCCCCAGGCCATAGTCGTTGCTTCGACACTGTGTGGCCGAGCGCATCTCTTCCCAAGCATCGACTAGACTGAAGGACTTTTTGTCCCTTATCTTTAACTTTGAATTATGTTGCTTGAATTCATATACTCTTAGATTACTCTGTATCATCTGTTAGGGTTGAATTTGTTGGGCAGAGGCCTGTGATGTATTTTGTATGCATGCTGGCAGTTGGGATAATTCTATTCTGTTGTGTTTTAGCAGGTTGTTACTTTTGGGAATGTCCTTATTTAAGGGGAGATTCTGCTCGATTTTCGGCAGAAGTCTTGGCCCTTTTCTTTGTAAATTTCGGGAAGAGGGAACTTGTTTAGTTTGTGGGCCCAACATGGGTTGATGTCGGGCAAACCAGTAGGGTCCGGCTTGGGTTCCGGGGTGGAATTTGGGTTGGGTCCTATCATATACTAAATTAAATATACAACCTTCTAAACCTTGTCAGTAGCCTAAATGTTATGAAGATTGAAGACCTTGCCAAAATCAAGTGCATCTAGCCCAACCAAAAGTTCCAAAGTTCTTATCAAAACCACCCAATAGGCAGGTTCTCCAACCAAACGACTAAATCACTAAACTAATTCACATATGAACTACAGAATATCACTGAAGTCATGCATTCTTCATTTCACAATCTCCAAACTAACAAAAGTGAACAAATTTAAGAAGTAGATTAATATAAGTACAAAACAAAAACAATTAACTTAAAATAATATAAGATACTCACCTATATATGAGTAGAACTAAATAATTTAAGAAGTAGATTAATATAAGTACAAAATAAAAACAATTAACTTAAAATAATATAAGATACTCACCTATGAGTAGAACTAAATAAGCCACAATGATGGTGGCTGGGTAGCAAGGGACACGTTGCATACATGTCAATATTTCTTTACATAAACAAAAAAGAGTTAGAAAAGTCACTGAACAAAAATGAATCAAGCTATCTAAGAAATATAGTAAAATACTTATCCGTTATAAGGCTTTCATTTTCCTCGTAGCATCTCTAAGTAAAGCCCTTCATTATTCTAAGGCTGCTTTTGTGGTTTGAACCTCAATATTGATCACATCACTGCCAAACATGACATAAGGATCAAAGAGTTAATAATCATATCCTCCTTGAACAAAGAGAAGGACAAAGAACAACCAAACAATATAACCATTGGAATCCATTTACTAGTATACATTTTTAAGTCACATAGTGAACACCTACAAATTCAATCAAATAAGCATAAACTTGCCATTTAAAATAACTGACTGCCCAATTCCTAATCAATCTTGGTTGTTTAGTAAGTTATTTGGAATTCTAATATAAGAGGAAACTCAATTCTTACCAGTGAGAAAAATTATTAACACAATTAGCAAAAAAGCATAAATCCAATTCCTTGAGCTTTCTTCTTCACGCAAATAAGTTGGGTACGTACTTGCAAATTAAAAGCCAACTTAAAATATTGCCACTTAGAGTATTATAACAACAATAACCTCTATAGAAACGGGGTCACACTTGTTCTGTTGGCTCAAACTTCATCATCCTCATCATCTAAAACTTGTGAAAAAATCAGAGTAATAAAAATCTTCATTTATTAGAATAAAATCATCAGCCATACACAAGCTGCACCCGAGAATAACTAATCCACGAGTATTGTATGCTTTCTCTAAATAGAAATTGACAAACTGAAAATCCACAAAAATCTCAGCTGTAGACTGAAATCTAATAGCAAATTATAAATTAAAAAACCCAAATCCTAAGTAGTAAAAGTTGTTACATGCCATATCACAAATTAAAAACAATAATATTATAACATGCCTAAACTAAGTTGTTTGACCCCAAACACATAAAAACTCGAATAAGAAGAATCCATTAATCTCAGTCCCTAATTATTTTTCATTGCCTGCATTATTAATAAAGGTACAAAAATGACTGTCTTTCCATAGAAGAATCTGAAGAACAAAGAACTTCTAGCTTTAGAATTATATATTGCAGCTGCTTCTATATAGAAATGATAACCAAAATAAAAGGAGCTGAATATATGTGTTGAGGGTGATTGCTTTGCTGGGATTTTTGCTTTGAATCCGCAACTATACCTTAAGGCCATTCTTATATTTGTGCTTACAGATAAAAAAACATAAAGCAAGCAACAATACGTTGAATTAAAAAAGATGGAAAAAATCGAAGTATAAATCAACCAAAAGAAAAAGATGGAAAAAATCACATCAGGTAGCCTAAACCAAATTGAATTAAAAAACCTGAAGCAAAAGGAGAAAGAGAGAAATCAAAACATAAACCAATTTAGATCCATCAACACAAAAACCTAGACCAAATAAAGATACATTAGTCTTCCAAATAAATAAGAGAAGAGCTTATAAATGCTGATAAAGTAAATACATCAGTCTTCCAAATAAATAAGGAGTGTAATGTCACTGCCTTTTTTTAAGCAACATTATCTTGCCAAATGGCTAACTGGTTGAAGCAAAAGGAAAATTCAATATGCCTCCATTTATGTTGAACTAAAGAGAAAGAACTGAAAAAGGAATCAAGTTGTAATGGCTGTTGTTATCCTAATTTTAGCTATATATATAGTCATTCTCTTATCCGGATGCATTAACGTGCGGAACGTACGGATGCATGTGTAAATAGGCAGGAAAGCAAGGCGGGAGTAGTACAGCATACAATGCGTCCGCACGATAATAACGTCCGGATATCCACATAAGAGAATTTCTGTATATATATATATATTTGTTACTTTGTTATTCCTTATTTGATTTGTTGACAGTTAGATCTACAGCTTATGACTCTATATGAGTTCACGAATCTTTTGGAAACCACTTATTTATTTTCTTCAATATGCAATATCATGCATAAGTTAAAAAAAAAGAAAAAAGGACAGCAAATACAGTACCCTTGCAATTCTTCTCAATGCATATAATCCCAAATTGCATGAGTAAAAACAACAGTTCAAAATAATTCCTCTGTTACAAATGAATTCAATTTGAGAATTGTATGCTACGAATGTTTCCCCTTTCTATATTTTATTTTTGTATAGTTCTATAGTTGGACAAGGAAAAATAGAAAGGAGGTGCTTCGAATTGAACTCTCACCATCCCACAAATCAACTATATCACATATTGCAGTTAAGCTATACATAAACACCTACCAATTAACTCACAACAATTATATACAACAAAACTTCTTTAAAATGAAACAGAACAATTAACCTACTTATGTGTCCCAAACTTCAAATACAAAGCGCAAATTCTAACCAATTAGCAATTACAGTAACCTCACAAATTACCCAACACCCTACCTTTACTTTCAAATGTTAACTGTGACATCCCTGACCTAAAAATAACGAAAATAAAATAAAATGAAATGGATTAAATAAATGGGTAATTAAAATTGGATTAAAAGGTACTAATTTAAAATTGGAATTAAATAAGAATTTAATAATTAAAGGGGTATTGGAGGTCATTTAATTTTCAGGAAGGAATTTGGTGAAACCGATTGCGCCATTGCGTCCGGCACGTCAAAACGAGTTCGGGGACGTTCGGCACGTCTCGATCCGAGTGTTAGATTGTTCGAAGGACAAAATGGTCATTTCAAAAATTGTTAAATACCCCCCAGCCAATCAGATTTCTTCTTTTCTCTCTCTCTCTCTCTCTCTCTCTCTCTCTCTCTCTCTCTCTCTCTCTCTCTCTCTCTCTCGGTCGTCTCTCTCGCGCGACAACCACCCAGCCGGTGGGTTTTTGGCCAACAGTTCTCACGTCCAGCCACCAATGGGGCCGGCACCGGTCCCAAAAGGACCGCAACCTCCTCCTCTTCCCGCCCCGTCCATACCCAGCCGTCGGCAGCTGCGATTTTCACCGAAAAAAGCCCAGAACTAGTCCGGTTCTCTTTAAAATTTCACGGCGTTGCACTGTCGTCTCCGGCCACCTCCAGCATCGATCCAGGTATGAAACCTTGCCTCCTCAACCTCCTCTAGCTTCTTGTATGATTGGTTCCGATCGATTTGGCCTCTAGGTTAGCGGATCTCTAACCCTCATTTTGGCCGATTTTTGGTTTGGGTTTTCTGGCCAGTCCACGACGGTTCTTGGCCGGGTTCCACTGGTTCTGAACTCCCCTCCTCCTCTAGTTTCGTTTGGTATAAGGATTGATGCCAAAATCGAAGAATAGTCGTCGGCCGGAATCGCTCACCACACCGACACACGCTACCGGCGCGTGTGGCGGCGCGTGGGGTAGGTGTGGTGGCGGCTCTTTGTTCCTATGTGTTCCTCGTGTTTCCGTGAGCGCGTATGTGTGCTTGGATTTCTATTTGGATGTCGTTTGACGATCGAACCAACGTACGCCTATTGCGCGTTTCGTGGGTTCGATGGGTTCGGACTGTTGGATCGAATCCGAATTCACGTATGTGGTTCCTCGTATTTCTAGGATCGTATCGGAATTGACGGATTGTGATTTGGAGTCCCAGATACTCCGGATCAATGACTTAAAGCTTGAATTAAACCGTAACCGTCCGATCGTGCGATCGTGAGCGATCCGACTGTCCGATCGAGAGCAAACTTACAGGACACATTGTTTAGGTCGTGTTGAACCTGTAGGAATTTTTGGATCTAAGTTTGGAAGTCATGGGACCCACGGGTCCGGTTTGACCTAGTCGGGTTAGTTTGACCAAGTTTGACCAGGGTTGACCGAGCGTCTCCCGAGGTCGCCTTGCCACGTAGTTGACTTTGTTGGACTTCTAGGAATGTCCGGATCGATTTGGAGGTTGTGGGCTCCGCGGGCCCGGGTTGACCTAAATGGGGTGTTTGACCATCGGTTGACTGTGAGTCTTCCGGGCGGTCCCACTGGTTAAAAGAGGTAGTTTGACCTTAGAATCCTTCGTAGGACATACGTGCACGTTAGGTCGGGTTTTGTTAGGGTTTAAGTTTACGATTCTCGTTCGGTTCACGGTACTAATCCAATCATCATATCTATCACTTTAGGTACTTTGACTCTTCTACGCAGCAGGTGGGACCCTTTTAGGGTTATGCAGCGTAGGACCAATGGTGAGTGAATTTTGTTTTCAAATAAGCATGGTTTGAATGAGTTGCATGAAATGAGATTTAAATATTGTTTTAAATCTTGATTTGACCGTTGATGGGTTTATTATGAGGGGTGTACTGCTCAAGAAGAATAATTGAATGAGTAAAAAAAACTGCACAACCAGCCGTTCAGTATCTTTGATACTGAAAAAGTTTTTCAAATAGTAATAAATGTTATCTTATGAAAACAACCAAGAGAAGGAAAGAGACGTCTCTTTCCAAGAAGGACCAGCCGACAAGAAATAAGGAGGAGAATAAAATAAACACACAGTGGACTTCTCTAGGAGCAGGAATCGGTTAAGTTTACTTTCACCCAAGACAAATGATTCAACAAAAAAATATATTTAAAGATATATTAAAATAAACCAAACATTCTTTGATGAGATGAAACCAACAAGAGGAGCCGCAACATTCTAATAAAGGAGAATGCTTTCTCACTTGAGATTTGAATAAAAATATTCAACCCATGAGCCAATGTCTAAAGCAAGATATAATAAATATACCTATATGATGTGCTCAAGAAAAGAAGGAATGAGCGGACAACTCATGCATGCTTTGACAGAAAGTGACATTCTCAAAGGTATGATATGAAATGAAAAACAACTTTCAGAAAAGATAAAATATAATATGCTAAGCTTTTCTTTTCTTTTTGTATGAAGTGATCGAGATGGGTATTAAAAAGACCACATTGAATAAATGAGAAAATAGTCTATGCTTTGTCAGAAAGTAAGGGGTTTATATATATATATATATATATATATATATATATATATATATATATATATATAAAGCATAGATCCCTTGAGAATACTCAACACAAATAATAAACTCAACCTTTGGTCAGATAATAAACTCATCATTTGGTCAGACAAGAGTAAGTGAAAGAATACAAGCTGATGAAGACAGAGCATACTGACTCATCAGATGGATCAATGCATATGATTTTACCTTTTGAATTGCAACGAGGAGACTTGGAAGCCCTTCACCATACTGATTCTAACCTAGAATCTAATTAATATTACAATGGTTTTGCTAGAGTCCAAATAAAAACCTTATAGAAGGCTCAAGTGGGAGCTGCTCATTCATCGTCTGCTAGAGTCAAGCATCTCATCGGCACAGATAGCAAGAAGATTAGTGGCTTGCAAAATGTTAAGGACATTATACGGAAGTCTCCAATTGACAAGCTCAAAACCTGTGATCTGCCTTGGAGAAAAGTCTGTTCCCGACCTAGTTCGCTTGCCGAGAAGCAAAGGGTTGCTGACATTCCTCTATAAAGTTTGAGTTGTTTGCCCCCAGTCAAAGGATTAGCATAGAACTAGGAGGACTGCTCCTCTATTCAGCGAGTGCGATTCATCTACCTAGCCACAAGCTGTTAAGCTTGGGACTGATTCAGCATTGCTGACTCCCTTGGAGGTGAGGATGGCTGCAGCTAAGAAGGTCAGGGAGTCGTCTGCTTGGGCAAAGGGTCAGATGCACGAACAGCTGGTCCAAAGGTTGACAAGCCTAGCTCCACAGGGGATGCATGTGTGTCTAATCTGCTCAAGACGAACTTTCTGTCAAGCTCGTCTGCTTGCGCTATGCTGGTTGATCATATGCATCAAGCTAGCGATCTTGGCATATTCTCCAGTTTTTCCTTGGAGAAGTAAAAGGAAGCGGTTGTCACTTTGATTAAAAAATGGGTAGTTTTTGCTATTGAGGCCATCCGGAGCTCCTCTGCTGTTGCCTCCTCTTTTGCTTAGCTCAATGAGTTGGAGAAGAAGAATGTTGATCGAATTGGCAAGCCCTCGGCAGTGTAGACTCGCCATGAAACAAAGATGTCTAAAAGGAAGAAGAGCCTGGCCGGGCTGAAGAGTTCCCTTGCTCTAAAAGATAGAGAACTCAACTCTTATACTGCTGACTTGCATGATCGAAAGGAGGCCTACTTCCGTCTCGAACATAAGAATGTCGACATAACCTAGAGTTATGACAAGTTGCTTGCTAAGTTCGACGCTAATTGTAAAGCTTCTAAACAATCCAAGTCTGAGGCCGTCATTGACGCATACAAGCTGGGCTACTTGGATTGTAAGAGTGGGGCCACTCCTTGTCATTTCATTGAAGATGAAGATGTCCAACTGTTCTACCCTGACATGCCCTTGCTCAAGGTGAGCAGATCAATGCTGTGAACATAGAGGCAATCGAAGAGCATGTAGCTAAGGAGAGTTCGATTGGTGAACTTGCAGATGAGGAGGATGATGCCAAGGAGGGCGCAACTGATGAAGTGGCGGCAAAGGTTGCGAAGCAAGCAGTAGGAGCTGCTGAGCAGACGGTTGCATCTGATGAGCATGTAGTTGAGCAGGGTGGAGCCGCAAAGGACATAATTGATCAGGTGGAAGCTGAGGAGGTCACTAACCAAGGGTCACCTGCATGAATTTCACAGTAGATGAAGACTCATTTATCTTTTCAAGTTTTGTAATATACTTTTCTTTTTGCAATAATTGGTCTTGGTTGACCATCTTTTTTTTGTTGAACTCTGGCCAGTTGATCACTTTGTTATGAAAATTTTAGTTATTTAAACCAAAATTTTTGTTGGCTCTTGTGAACTGCTTGAGTGGCTTGCTAGCGCCTTGGTTATGCATCTTCCTTAGAATGCTTGAATGTTTACCCACCGCTTACTTAAAGGGTGCTCTTCTGCATCTCCCTTAGGATGCTTCAAATGTGACCGACGTCTCCCTTAAGACGCTTTGGCAGTTTGCCTACGTCTCCTTTAGGATGCTTTTGCAGTCTGCCTACGTCTCCCTTTGGACGTTTTGGCGGTTGTCTACGTCTCCCTTAGGACATTTTGGCAGGTAGCCTACGTTTCCCTTAGGACATTTTGGCGGCTGTCTACTAATAATAGCTCAATAGTGCATACTTATTGGCTCTTAAAGATATATTTAAAGTATATTTATTTACTAATTTATTATTTTTGAGCCATTATATTTTTAATTAGTGAAATTGATTTAATTCTATTTTATAATTAATTTTCACCTAATGAATGATGTATTTGTCTGTAGGGCGCTTGATTTACATGGGAATCAGACTTGGGCGTTAGATTAGAATTAATTGCCAGGGCTAGTACAAACTGATGGAAAAAGGAAAGAAGAAAAGAAAAGAGGAAAGTCCAAGTCCAAGAAGAAAAAGGAAGTTCAAGTAATTAGGGTTTGACTGATATAAAAGGGTGCTACTCGCTCTATCTTAGATTTTCTGCTTTTGGCTCATAACACTTTATTTTTCTAGAGTTATTTTTCTTTGTTATGGAGAACTAACTCCCTAGCTCAGGCTAGGGGGAAAACCTTTGAGATACAATATGGTTTCGTTAGTTTGATTCGAATGGAGCTTCAATGTTAAATTCTTATTTATGAATTTGTTCAATTTAATTCTAGTTTTTCTCTTTCATCGATTTATGGGTGCTTGATAATCTTATTCATAGGTTCAGTCATGTTTTTCCTATAGTTTAGTAAAAAAATCCATGCTTTTGAGATTTCAGAAAAATTAGTAGATTGTTTTGATTTCATTGAAATTGTTTCTTGATAGGTTGTTGCTATAGGTACAGGTTATGCTTGAAATTCTTTCTAAACGAAATTAAATTTGGTTTTAATTGTGAACAATCATAGTGAGAATCAAACTAATGGGATTACATATGTATTTTAAAGGTGGAACCCCGACGTCTTAGTGCTTTATTATTATTGAATTTTCTTCTAATCATTTAATCTTGTTCTTCTTGTTACAGTTATCTTACGAATTTTGTGCACTTTAACACCGCTCTCTGTGGATACGATACTCGATTTCCGAGATTTACTATTGCGCTACACCTGCACTTGGGTTTAGCAAACATTTATTTCTCCCTTGGCACGTTTTGGCACATAGGCTACATCTCCCTTAGGAAGTTTTTGCAGTTTGCCTATGTCTCCCTTAGGACATTTTGGCAGGTAGCCTATGTCTCCCTTAGGACGTTTTAGCTGTTGCCTACGTCTCCCTTAAGATGTTTTGGTGATTGCCTACATCTCCCTTAGGAAGTTTTGGCCGGTAGCCTACGTCTCCCTTAGAACGTTTGGCGATGGCCTACGTCTCCCTTAGGAAGTTTTGGCAGTTGTCCTGCATCTCCCTTAGGACACTTTGGATCTTCTCTCGATGATGCAAAATGCATATTATTAGTTTTCCTAATTCTATTTGGATTAGTTTTCCTAATTCGGTTAAGGATTCCTTGTTGTTGAAGGATCTCTTATTAGTTTTTGCTTTCCTATTTCTTAAAGTTTTCTTTTCCTTTTCCAAGACTAAAAAGGGTTTTGCCTCTATAAATAGAGCATTTTGTAATCTTTAAGGCAGACTTGATTAATGATAATTTTCCTTACTTTAAACTCTCTGATTCCTTCCTTTTCCGTTCGTTTCTTCGATCATTAATTCTTATCCTCGATCTCTTATTTCTTCTCTGTTCTATTGCTTAAGAGTTTTCTCTAATACCTACAGGTTGTTCTACATCAATTGGTATCCAAAGCTTTCGCTCGCTTTCACTTGTGTCTAATCTCTGCCATGGCACCCCAAACCTTGGCCAGCCTATCGGAACACTTTCATGAGTTCAAAGCCAAAGATTCTGCCAATATTGTCGGAATCGAAACCCAACTCTCCAAGCTCAGAGCTGACCACAAAGAAGCATCGGTACAGGTCCATAAACATCTTGTGACGACAGACCTTGCCATCAACAAACTCCAAGACTCTGCTCAGATGTGGAGCCCTTTGAACCTATTTATGATTTGAAACTTGGTAATTGATGTGAGGAGGAGGCATTTCACCAACTAAGTGTTATGTGTTGTATTTATTCAACATCTACACCTCCACCTCCTGATTCATGGAAACGCACAAGTATCTTTCAAACCTATGTCCCTTGCGGTACCAATAGATGCCAACTAGTTATTGATGGGGGAAGTACACTGAATGTTATCTCTAAAACTGCTGTTGATCGCCTTCACCTTCAGGCCGAGCCACATCCCCATCCTTTTCATTTTGGCTGGATAGATAAAACCAGGTTACCTGTTACTGAAAGATGTCTGGTTCCTCTTCAATTGGGTCCCTGTCATGAGCAACTTTATTGTGATATCCTACCCATGAGTGTCGCACATGTGTTACTAGGCCGACCATGGCTTTATGACTGCCATGTGAAAAGTTGTGGTAGAGAGAACACCTATACTTTTCAACATTTAGGAAAGAACATAACGCTACAGCCTTCCAATCCGGCTATCAAACCAACTAAGGATGTTCAACCAACCCTTTCATTTAAAAAAGGCTTTGGAGCATCGATTGAGTATTTTATCACACGTAGACTTTACACACAAACTGCAAGACACTAGTGTGGTCTTTGCTCTCTTGCTTAAGCTAGCATCTGACGACACCCCACTCCACAACAGCTCCTCACTGAATTCTCTGATGTCATACCTGATGAATTAACATATGAACTACCTCCAGCTAGAGAGATTCAGCATGCCATTGACCTTGTTTTTGGTTCGTAAATTCCTAATATTCCCCATTATTGTATGAATCCGATTGAGTGAGTGGAATTAAATTGAAAAATTCATGGGTTGCTGGATAAGAGCTTTATTCGTAAGAGTTTATGTCCTTGTGTTGTTCCAGTTCTCCTTACTCCCAAAAAGGATGGCTCATGGCGAATGTGTATTGATAAGGGTGTCGTAAATAAAATTACATTTAAGTATCGTTTCCCCATACCGTGACTTGAGGATATGTTGGATGATTTGGCTAGTTCCCAATAGTTTTCTAAGATAGATCTTCGCAGTGGCTACCATCAAATCGGCATTCGTGAAGGAGATGAGTGGAAAACCGCATTTAAAACCCCTGATGGTTTATATGAATGACTTGTTATGCCCTTTGGCATGTCCAATGCACCTAGCACATTTATGAGGGTGATGACTCTTGTGTTACGGCCTTATATTGGTAAATTTCTTGTGGTTTATTTTGATGACATACTTATATACAGCCGCTCTTGGGAGGAAGATCCCAAACATCTTAGGACGATATTCTTAATTTTACGACAGGAAAAATTGTATGCTAACTAAAAAAAAGGTTCGTTTCTTCAACATCAAGTCTTATTCTTAGGGTTCAATATTTCTACAGCTGGGGTTAGCACAGATCTCGCCAAGGTGGTGGCTATTACTGGTTGGCCAACAGCCATGACATTGATAGAGGCACGCAACTTTCATGGTCTCGTCTCTTTTTATCGACGATTTATTCCAAGTTTCAGTACTATTATGGCACCAATCATTAATTGTATGAAATAAGGAGCTTTTCTTTGGACCCCTGTGGCTACCAAGGCCTTTACAATTTTGAAGCAAAAGATGACTCAAGCGCCTGTTCTTCAACATCCTGATTTGACTAAAGTCTTTGAAGTCGCATGTGACGCTTCCGGAGTCGGGATTGGTGGTGTCCTTAGCCAAGCGGGACATTCTGTAGCATACTTTAGTGAGAAACTTAATGAAGCAAAGCATCGTTGTTCTACTTATGATAAGGAATTTTATGCTATGGTGCAAGCACTTCGGTATTGGCAATGTTACATGGTGCCAAACGAATTTGTGTTGTACTCATATCATCAAGCTTTGAAATATCTCCACTCTCAACGCAACATTAGCAGTCAACATGTTAAATGGTTTGAATATCTATAGATCTTTACATTTGTTTTACAACACCGCCCAAGCATTGACAATAAGGCAACCGATGCCTTTAGTTGTGTGGGTACTATTTTGCACACAATGACAGTTCAGGTAATTGGGTTTGATCATATTAAGACTGAGTATTTGTCTTGTCCAGATTTTGGAATTCTTTTTCATGAAGTTTCCAATGGTAACCATTGCGAATAAGTGGACTTTATTTCGAGATATGGTTTTTATTTCGAGGAACACAATTATGTATTCCTTGTACTCCTCTTCGTGAATTCCTTGTTTGGGAACTACATGGTGGCGGCCTCGTAGGACATTTTGGCAAAGATAAAACTATTGCCTTGGTGGAAGATCGTTTCTATTGTCCGTCATTAAAACGTGATGTTGCTCAATCTCATCTCCCAATGTCGCACATGCCAGCTAGCTAAAGCTCACAAACGTAAAACGGGTCTATATACCGCTCTGCCGATGCCTCATGCCTCATGGAAGGATCTTAATATGGATTTCGTGCTTTGTTTACCTAAGACTAGTAGTGGCTATGACTCTATCTTTGTCCTAGTTGATTGTTTTTCTAAAATGGCTCATTTTCTGCCTTGTGCGAAAAATATCATTGCTTCTTACGTGGCCAAATTATTTTTTAAGGAAGTAGTCTGTTTGCCTGGCCTCCCCGTCTCCATTGTTTCTGATCATGACATCAAATTTGTTAGTTATTTTTGGAAGACTTTGTGGAAGCTTTTCGGAACTACTTTGAAGTTTTCCTCTGCTTTCCATCCCTAAACGAATGGTCAAACTGAGGTGGTTAATCATAGTCTTGGTGATTTACTTTGCTGTTTAGTTGGGGATAAGCCTAGTAAGAGTCAATTAATTGAAGTACTGGTAAGAGTCCTTTTGAGGTTGTTCATGGGTTTTCTCCCCGATCACTTGTTGATTTGGTTGCTCTTCCTGTATCTGCTATTTCATTTGTTGATCATATTAGGCAACTGCATGATGACGTTCATTGCAGATATCCATGCAAATTGACACTTATAAATGGCCGGCCAATGCTCATCGTCGTCACCAAGTGTAACACCCTGACCAATTAAGCAGTTTATTTAATTATTTAATTGTGAAATTATATTTTTTTCCCTTTGAGTTAGGGGTACTTTAATAACTTTTTGTTTCAAAAGGATTGTGGGGAATTGAGCGGCACTGTTATGTAGAGCTCATCGATATGAGTTTGTAGATAAGCGGCACGCTTAATTCCGAGTTTTAATGAAGGAGAAAAGGTCTATAAATAAAAAGGATGTAATGGGAATTTTCAAATTTGTTACTATGCACTACAGTACCGCTACAATCCCTGAGACTTCCTTATCTTCTCATTCTTTCTTTCTCCCTGACATTTCTCTCCTCCCTCTCTCTCTTCGCGCTCAACAGTTGTGCCTTCTCTGGCTAAGAACATCGTCGTCCTGCCACGGTTTTCGGCGATCATGGTATCAAAACTATCGTCTCTCTCCCTTCTTCCTAACCCATTCAATTTCCTGGCGAGCCTAGCCCTCTTGACGTCTTTTGGTGCTTCTAAATCTTTGGCAATTTTCAAAGATTTTGACTCCGTTTCCGGTGACTCTGGCCATGGAATCGGTAGAATGAGGTATGAATTTTCATCCTCTCCTCATGCTCTTGTTGTTTGTGTAGTTATTTTGGAGTTTTAGACACCTAAGTGTGGCCGGCGGTTTTGGCAGCGATTCACCCTTCTCCGCCCACTTTTTGGCCAGGGTCCAAGAGACTAAAATGCTCCCCTAGGCATGCTGATTCTATTGGTATAGATATTGTAGGAAGTTTTGAGAAATTTTAGTCCCCAAAAATTTCTCAAGACACCCACTGCTGTCGGTGGTGAGTGGCGGCACGTGGGCCACCTTGTGGGGCCCATTGTGTTCTAAAATATTCCCCACGTCGTCCCGAGCACGATGCTATGCTCAGATTTGAATTTGGTTACCTTTTTTCTATCGAACGGCTATGGCGCCTATTATGTGTTAGTAGTATGCCCTTAAAGCCAACTAATTACATGATAATTGATGTTAAGGACATCTTTTTTAATGACTTATTAAGTTATTCATGGGCAAGACTAGTTGTTTTCAACAATGATATTTGGTCAATTATCATAACAGTAAAACAACTATAGTCCTAGGAATATAAAAGTGGACATGAGAACTATGTAATGAGATTACATACATAGAGACTGATCATGATCCCTAATCCTAAATATGTTCCTGGTCATAGGAATATCAATTGGGCATTGATATTCTGCAAAGACCGGTACACACAGTATCATCTCTATATGTAGAGAATGACAAGGTCTCAAGTCATTGAGTGTGGCGACACCTAGATATGTGTGTAGGTGCTTGTAGGAGAACAAGTATGCTGAACGCGATCCAATGCATGCATTCTAGTATGGAAGTCTTTACTCACATGTCAAACTAGAATTTATAAATTGCAATGTTGCAAACTAATCCTTGGACCTGAGACATCATAGATGTCTTGTGGCTATGTTGTTAGTCTTTGGTAGCACTATACAGTTGTGTTAAAATAGGCATAACTTAAACGTGTTCATCGGGATTCTCAATAGAGTCATGAAGGCAAATGAATGTATAACAAAGAATCTCTACTCTCAGTAAAGGAAAGAGAATACTCTAAGATATGATTTGTCAAATCTCTGCGCAAAGTTGTGGATAAGATTTGAAAGAAGAGCTCATCAAATCTTACTAGGATAATCATATAAAAGGAATGATTCACATTAGGATATTGACAATCAGATTCCATAATCTAATAATGTGAATAAAGGAGTATTGTTATAGGAGAAGGATTCAATTGCACGATTATTCCCAATTTGAATAGGTTCTTTCACAACGTCTTATTTAGCTCGGACAACCGTGACTTGCTGCTAGGCGACAAACATGGTATGTAGGTGTCCTAAAAGGTTTCAATTAACCTTTGTTAATAGGAAGAATTAAATTATGGAATTTAATTCGTACATCATCTTTGAAGAGTTAAGTCACCCCACTACCTTGCTAAAGGGAACCTATGGATCTGCACACCCAAAGAATGTGATTAGAGAATTAAATGAAGAGAAATGAAATGAGGAGACACAAGTCAATGGTCGATAATGAAATGTCAAAGTCAACATGTTGACCGGAGCAATTGACCAAAGTCAAATAGTTCGACTGGGTCAATTAAAGTATGACTTTAATTATGATTTAAGAGTTAAATTATAATTCATAATTAAAAGTTAATTATGGAATTAAATTTGAAATATAGATAAATATTGGATTGGGAGTTTTAAATATGATTTAAAAAGGAAAGGGACCAAAATGGCCCAAAGGGCAATTTGGACAAAGGGATAAGTGGCATAAGATGACATGACCCATGGACCGAAAAATGGAGCCCCAAACCCACTCAATTTTTGGCACCATTAGGGTGCTATCTTCCTTGCTTTTGTGTCATTCTATAAATACATAAGTTAGGAGAAAACCTAGTTAGGGTTTTTGGTTTCCTACTTTGGTTGATGAGTGAGTGCATCATCTTTGCCTCTCATCTTCCATAAGCCAAAAAATTGGTCCAATCAAGAGGTAGACTAGCATCCATACTTCTTGATTGCCTTCTCTTAATCTCTAGGAGCATTTGGTGTGGTGAGGTAGAGGACTCCAATCTTGGAGCCTTGAGGTGAAGGAGTCAACATTTCAAGAGAAAAGAAAATGCCTTTCCAACAAAGGTGTTCATTCTTGAGAAATCAAGAAAAGGTCATCAAGGGTAAAGATCTATTCCCTTTTCCCTTTTTCTTTTTGTGTTCAAAGAGACTAGGCTAAGATACTTGGGTTATAATGAAAAAGGTTTAGCTCAACTAGCATAAACAAAATGAATCTGCCATTTAGAATGTTTTTGTTGTATAGGTTGTGGCTGAAGTTCATTTCCTAAGCATTAGATGCATGTTTCCTTCATTATGTGATATATGAGTTCGATAGGTTCAGACTGTCCAATCGTTACAAATTTCAATTATGTTGTTTCCTGTACCTCTAGGATCGTGTAGGAACTTGCGGATCGAGAATCGGAGTCCTGGATACTCTAAGTCAATGATTCTAGGGTTGGGCAAACCGATCGTCGTCCGACCGTGTGATTGGCTTTGATCCAACTGCTCGATCGAGACCAAACCTTTGGGACTTGTTTAGTAGACTTTGTTGGACTTATAGGAACTTTCAGATCAGAAATCAGGGGTTGTGGGCCTTGTAGGCCCTATTGACCAATATGAAAAGTTTGACCACTTGGTTGACCATGAGTCTTTTGAGACCGTCTCATCCTTCGGGAAGTACTAGAATGATCCTATAAATCTTCTTAAAGGTTGTGCACACTTTGAGACTCGGAAACTAGAGTTTTGAGTTAAAGTTCATTGTTGGGTTCAGCTATTAATTAAATCTATTTACTCTCTCGAATAGGTACTCAGGCTCCGTGTACTCCTCATGAGGGACCCACTCAGGGTTGAGCAGCGCTGGATTTGTTGTGAGTGGACTTTTGTTTTTAAATGTGCATTGTTTTTTATACATGGAATTGCTTGCATAAATGTGATTTGATTGAAAATTGGTTTATTTTGGGTTAATGAGGTTATGAGATTTTAATATCGGGCTAGTCTCGGCTTTTACAATGTGATATGGGATTTCCAGGGATTTTTACTATTATTATTATTGTTATTATTATTAAACTATATGGATTTGGGTTTCGGACTATGGTGATTTTGGATTGGGTGTATTGGGTTTGTTTACGAAATTTGAACACGGGATTTTGGATATTTTTATCAAAGTCTTATGGGATTTTTGGAGTTGGTTATATCTGTTAAGTTATGAATTTGGTGTATTGAATGTTATGTTTTGGGTTATACGATTTTCGGATGAGTTTATGAGTTTGACTTTTTCTTTATTATGGTTTCTGTGGATTTCATAAGGGAGAGTGTATTTTATTATATATATATTGGTTTATGAAAACGGATATAGGTTACACACCATTACATGTACCTCCCCTTAGATTTGGATACTTGGAAATATCGAAACCCGGGCACCCTTGGCGGGTTGTGCCGTAGGCCCTTGACGGGCAGTTTGCGCCCGTAGGACTTATTTCAGCCTCATGTGTATTGAGAATTCTGCCGCTCGTGTCTACAGAGCAATAGTCCCCATCTTGGACTGCTCATAGTCACATGCGTATTGAGGATTCTGCCATGTGGTCTAGTAAAAAGGGTCCCCGTGTTGAATCATTTTCCCCTGGTAGGATGATGATGTGTGTTGAGGCCCAAAATGTCACGAGAAGCCCAAAGATATTTAAAGCCCAATATAACATATAATGTTGGTCATGCGTTAATCCAAGCTATTTTGGGAATTAAGTTCATTAAATAAATATAGAAACAATGTACATGCCATGCCAAGCCAAGCCAATAATACATTTTCCTATGCTAAACCACTCGACAAGCTTAAGTGGGCCGAAGCCACATACATGCCTGGGGCTTGGTGAGCGGGTTGTGGTGTGGATGGGTACAAGGATCCATGAGGCCCATCAAAGGTTCAAAAGAATGGAGGTTTTGGGCTGCTTGGGAGCCCCAAAACCAAATCCCATTTTCTTGAGGCCATTGAATGGGTAGGCAGAGAGAACGTGCCTTCTGCCAACCTTCCAGCATATCATTGACCTAACAACTAGCCTCTTCTACTAGCATCAGAGCCCGAGCTACCATGCGTCTTCTTACAGCATTTATTACCCAACTTCCTACTAGCATCGCCTTATCTTTCTCTTCTAGCTTTAAAGCCGCAGGTACCAGCCTCATCATCATGCACCAAAACCACAATCATAGACTTACCGTGATACCAGTAATACTCCAGCACTTACTACTCAACCCCAACTTCCCAGCACTAAAAATGCAGTCAAAGTTATAAACCAATTTACTATGTCACCAACTTCTGCGTAGGGACTGAGCCGTTCATTCATTGCTTGCTTCAGAAATGTTGGAGCTCCAGCAGCTATAAAAGGAAGCAGTGGTTAACCCAACGAGGAGAGGAGGATACAACCAGCAAGTCATATACCCACTGCTGGAAATACCGAAGCTTAACCCATTAATCTTCTCATTTTCTCCCAAAGAGGCAGAGGCAAGATTACCCTCTGCTGGAAATCACCCAGCTTCAGCCATTCCAAACCCAGAAACAAGCCTTATCTATGCCAAGCTCGGACATACCAAGCCATCCCAAAACCTACCAACACAGCAGCAAGCCATAGTCCCATTGTTGGAAAACACTCAAGCTTAACCCAGAAACCATCCTCTTCTTCTCCCAGCAACCAGAAACCATTCTAAGCCCTAAAATATCCTTTATCTAGTATTCTATTTCAACTCAAGCAGATGCTCTCTCGCTAAACCCATGGAGACTTAGCTCCCACGCCACAAGCCTCTCATGCCAAGCTCTTCCATAATAATTCACTGAAACACGCTCTCATGCCAAGCCTGCATAGTGTCTATACAACATGAACTCTTTCCGTAGCCATCTCACACCATTCATCAGCCGCCGTATGCAATGATCTGCCTTATGCCAACAGCCGCCAAATACTTCATCTTCTCCAACACCTATTCCAACACTATTCTCACTTCAAGAAGAGCACTTCCAACACACTAAAGTCAAGCAAAATCATTCCAGTACCTGTTATACATCAAAACCTACAAGGAGCCATTAAAGATGACCAGAATATTCCCTAAGAATCGGCATTCTTTCGGGATATTTTAGGGCCTAGCCCTTGAATCCAGGGGAAGGGGCAATGTCACTCTCTCTTTATAGCGGCCTTAGTCCACTTCGAGCTGCTGGAATAAAAAGGCCCCAACAATGTGTTTATTATGGATATGTATGTATATGGGCATATGTGTAAATTTATTTTCAGGTTGAGGTTTCTTAAGCATGTGCATTGAGAGTACTCTGCACATGTATGAACATTTGAAATGAAGTTCGTAATTGAGATTGGATATTTGGAAATTACTTGGCATATTGTATTTATGCAAGCATACGCCTTGCAAGGGTAGGGTTACAAGGAAAAGGATTTTGGGTTTTGATTATTATATTCTACATTAACTGGTTTACTTTGGTGGTTCTTAATATATGGTTTTACAATAAGGATTAAATGAACAAGTTTATATTGTTTTCCAAGAATTTGAGAAGTATTGATTATATGGTTTTCCTTATCGTACGTTATGATATGATGTTTATTGAATTGAAATATTTTCTAGTATTGGATGATATTATTTACGTTTACTAAAGAAATCTATTGCATGGTGTTTTGGTATTATTTTCTAAAATAGAGGGGTTTATTATGTTGAGTATAATTTATGTTCAAGCGTTATTTTCGTCCATTCACATTTTCTGTTTTGCGCCCTTAGGTTCTAGATATCCGAGGTCGAGACCACCACGTGAAGGCATCGCCGTTGTTTGCACCGTAGGACTTCCTTCATAACCCATTGCTTTTTTCCCACATTGTAAATTTAAATTATTTTTTTGTTCTTAGTTGCTCGGTTTTAAGTTCGGGTAGAAGGCTTAAGGCCTATTCCACTCTTCTGCACAATTATCAGGATGCTCTTCATGATCTTGATTTGGCTGCATCCCATCCTCCTATCATCCATACTTACCAATGTCATCATCATCCTTAATCTTGGTTTACTCACCGGTGTCGAGTTCTTTTTCGGTGGGGGAGAATGATGCATAATGCATATTATTAGTTTTCCTAATTCAGTTAAGGATTCCATGTTGTTGAAGGATCTCTTATTAGTTAATTTGTTTTCCTATTTCTTAAAGTTTACTTTTCCTTTTCCTAGACTAAAAAGAGTATAAATAGAGAAATTTGTAATCTTTTAAGGCAAACTTGATTAATGATAAATTTCCTTACTTTAAACTTCCTGATTCCTTCCCTTTCCCTTCGTCTCTTCGATCTCTAATTCTTCTCCTCGATCTCTTATTTCTTTTTTGTTCTATTGCTTAAGTGTTTACTCTAATACCTACGAGCTGTTCTACATCACTCATAAACTTTGTTGAATGAAAACTCAAACTTGTATTGATATTTGTGTGATTACATCGCTTTATTGGATGGAAATAAATAGATGAACAACTCAAACATCGGAAGTAGCTTTTCTTCAACTGCGGTGGAGAGGGCGCAGTCGCCTACTAAGGCCTAAGCAGGTTTGCGGAAGCTTCACACGTAGTACCTTCGAAGGTGATGGGCATTCCACTGTCTCTGAACTTCCTTGCCTTCCATGGTGTCTAGCATATAGCTTCCTTTGCCCCCAGATCGGTTGATCTTGTAAGGACCTTCCTAACTGGCCTTCATCTTCTTTGATCCTTCCCTTTGTGCTGAAATGAAGGCTTTTCTAAGCACAAGGTCCCCAAGTTGGAATTGTCTAACTTTGGCTCTTTTATTGTAAGACATCAACTGCTGTTGATAAGCAGCAACTCGAATAATGACCTTTTCTCGTTCTTTCTTGAGTAGGTCAAGGTTGACCTTCATCTGCTAACAATTCTGATAAATGCTGCCCACCTTGATACTCATGGATGGAACAGTGATATGAGGGGGAATGATTGCTTCAGTTCCTTAGGCGAGGGAGAATGGTGTTTCGCCAGTTGATCTTCTTTGGGTAGTGCGATAAGCCTATAGGACCCCAGGCAGCTCATCCACCCATTTTCCTTCGGCGCCTTCCAGTATCTTCTTTAGGCAGTCCAGCACGATCTTGTTGGATGCTTCTACTTGGCCATTGTCTTACAGATATCTTTTTAGTTGATAAATGCTACTTGATACCATACTTTGCCAAGAATGCAGTGATCTGCTTGCCAATGAACTGCGACTCATTGCTAGTGACCAATGACTGCGGGCTGCCAAACCGGTAGATGATGTTCTTCTAGATAAATCGCTCCACGTCGGCTTCTTTAGTAGAGGACATAACTTCGCCCTCTATCCATTTAGTAAAGTAGTCGATGGCGATGATCATCATGTCTTTCTTGGCAGGTGCTGGCGGCATAAGACTCACTAAGTCAATGGCCCATTTACCTCGGTCTTTTTTACAGGAATCGAGGAAAAGAGAGAAGGAAGTTTGATAAGTCCATAAATTTATACATTTATGTACTCTTTATACTTAGTTTTTGTGGGAGAATTGGATTCAAAAAGGACTTATTACTTTATTTTCTCCATTTTCAGATTTCCGGAGCAGTTAATTGATTTTCTATGAAAATACGACTTTTTGGTGGAGTTTTTGTGCAACACCAGTTGGAGATTGAAGCTAAGACCCTGAAGATAATTGTGGAATTTTTCTAGAATTGTTGGAGCAGCCAATGAGAACAGTCTTTGAAGTTAAGTCAGCATAAAGTGCAATCCCGTCAGATTTGAGTTACTGTGCGAAAAAGGCAATTTGAAGGACTTCCCGATTTTTCCTCAAGTCCTGCGATATATGGTTGGAAAGATAAGACAAAGATCTAAAACTCTCATATTTTTCCCGAATTTTCTGGAAGGAGGAACGGCCCCAAACGTGTGTGCAAAGAAACTGACGTGTTATCCCAGTCAAAGTAGGAAGAGGAGTCAATTATTTACCCTTTTTGGATTTATGTTTTAATTAGGTTTTTCTTTATTTTTGGGCTGCTGTAAAAGCCCAGCTAGGGTAGGAATAGGATTGTGGTGCTTTATTTAAGCGTTAGAAAACAACTCATTTAGGGTTACGCAAGATTTGGAGAAATTGGAGATGCCTAAGAGTACCGCAATTGGCTAAGTTTTATTATTTCTTCCTTATGTTTTTGCTTATGCCGAATTCTATGACTATGTGTAACTAATTTTCCCTTGCTAGGGCATGATGTAGCCCTAGTATGATGATCTAGTTTTCTTATTTTACCTATCTATTGATTGCCGTTTGATGTTGGATTCTTAATCACTGTGCTTAATAACTTGGTTGATTATCTTGATGTTTGATCACCATCTAGACTTTTAATTGAGTTAATTGGATGCAAATTAGAGTAAATACCATACTTAATTTGAGGCTTGCTTCTTGTGATTAAGATTTGTAATTCATCTAGGGTAAATACCATACTCCTAGGGTTTACATGCTTGTTGGAGGTTTTCACTGATCTTAATGAGTTTCTATGTGTTGATATTTGACCTAAATACCATAGGCGAATTGCATATAGGAATATACGAGTTAGCCTAAATACCATAGGTAATTCATGAAAAAGGGAAACTAAGCGGCAACATCGATTGGATAATTAATAGGTAGGCGAATAAGAGGCTAGATCGGATTACTAGTGGTGAATTCATTGTCCTAGTGCTTTTATCAATTTGAATTTCTCATCTTTGTGTTTCGTGACATTCTCTTTGTTTTGTCTTTTAATTTCGTGTTAATTTAATCACTCATTCAAAAACCCCCTTTATGTTTACGTGAGTATGCTACGTGTTTAATTTCTTGTTTATATAATTAGAGTAGTTAAAGTATTTTCTGAAGTAAATTAGGTTAGACTAATTGGAAGTTGAACTCAGTCCTCGTGGGAATGACCTCGTATTTGCTATACTAAATTACGATTGACCTTGTGCACTTGCGAGTATAATTTGTGTTTAGACTAACTTTATAATCTCCATTTTGCAGGTTGTCTAAAATTCACAACAAGTTTTTGGCGCCGTAGCCGGGGACTGTCGTCGTCAACTCCGATTTAGTTCAAGCTTAATTTAGCTTTTCAGTTTTATTTTTATTTTTATTTTCGTTTTTATTTTTTTTTCATTTTTCATTTTTTCTTTATTAATTTCTATTTCCTTAGTTTTAATTTATTAATTTCGTTTTTTTATTTACTGGAAATTTTTTTGATCATTGGAATTGATTTTTTTTCTTGTTTGTCTTGTTTATTAGGTTTGGTTTAGTGTATGACTGGTAGACGCTCTCAAGGTCAAGTCCTCATACCGTTTGATCCTGAGATTGAGAAAACGGTTAGGAAACGGAAAGACAAATACACTCACTCACTGGAACATCAAGAAGACGGAGGTTCCGTTGAAAATATAAACGAGAAAAGTGACAAGAACATTGGGGAAGAACAATTAGCACAAGAGGAAGCAATGGAACGAGCACAACCTGCTCGAGCTATGAAGGAGTATTCCATCCCAACTCTTACCAACACTCCATCATGTATTGTAGTACCAGAAGTCGAAGCAAATTCATTTGAACTCAAGTCCGGAATGATTCATTTGTTACCATCTTTCTACGGCAAGTCGAATGAAGATCCTAACATGCATATTCGGGATTTTTTCGACATTTGTTGCACCATCAAGATCCTCAATGTCTCTAATGAAGTGGTTAGGCTGAAATTGTTCCCGTTTTCATTAAAGGATAGAGCCAAAGCTTGGCTTCACTCTCTACCAGCTGAATCCATTAATTCATGGGAGGGATTAGCACAAAAATTTCTCCAGAAATTCTTCCCTGTGTAGAAAACGATTCAGCTTAGAAGAGATATCATGCATTTCACTCAAGGAGAGCAAGAGCCATTTTATGAAGCTTGGGAGAGATTTAGAGAGTTGCTGCAAAAATGCCCTCCTCATGGAATTATTGATTGGATACATATGCACTTCTTTTATGAAGGACTTACGACTGCTAACAAAAGAATGGTTGATTCTGCATGTGGAGGTGCTTTGATGGAAAAGACACCTCAAGAAGCATTTGATCAATTTGATTTGCTTGCCAACAACAATCAACAATGGGGAACTGAGCGGACAAAGAAGGTAGGTGTTCATGAAGTCGACACCAACACTATGGTTTTCTAAGCACAAGGTCCCCAAGTTGGAATTGTCTAACTTTGGCTCTTTTGTTGTAAGACATCAACTGCTGTTGATAAGCAGCAACTCGAATAATGACCTTTTCTTGTTCTTTCTTGAGTAGGTCAAGGTTGACCTTCATCTGCTAACAGTTCTAATAAATGCTGCCCACCTTGATACTCATGGATGGAACAGTGATATGAGGGGGAATGATTGCTTCAGTTCCTTAGGCGAGGGAGAATGGTGTTTCGCCAGTTGGTCTTCTTTTGGTAGTGCGATAAGCCTATAGGACCCTAGGCAGCTCATCCACCCATTTTCCTTCGGTGCCTTCCAGTATCTTCTTTAGGCAGTCCAGCACGATCTTGTTGGATGCTTCTACTTGGCCATTGTCTTACAGATATCTTTTTAGTTGATAAATGCTACTTGATACCATACTTTGCCAAGAATGCAGTGATCTGCTTGCCAATGAACTGCGACTCATTGCTAGTGACCAATGATTGCGGGCTGCCAAACCGGTAGATGATGTTCTTCTAGATAAATCGCTCCAAGTCGGCTTCTTTAGTAGAGGACATAACTTCACCCTCTATCCATTTAGTAAAGTAGCCAGGCCCAAGTAATCCTCCTCCATGTGGTCTCACTGCTGGATCTAGCCAGCACCATGGCGCCTCCGCTATACAAGGTGGAGCTTCCCATCACGGCAATCCTGCTGTCACCAACTTTGGCCCGATCTTGGAACAACTTCAATCATTCCCTCCTTTGCTGCCGCACTCGACATATGCTCCCGCGTATACCTCTAACGAAACCTTAGCCCGTGTGCAATTGGGCTCCAAGCAATTCTCTCCTCCTGGTCCACGAAGTCAAGTAGACCTCAATCTTAGAGTCGGCCAACTGACCCAAAGAATGGACTACCAAAAAGAGTTCGTGAGGCAACTCCTCAACCAAATAGACTTGGTCCAATATCTTGACCTTGGACAACAGGGCTAAGAGAGAAGGACAGATGAACGCGCCGACATGCAGTTCGAGAGGTCACAAGCATGTCGAGCAGGAGCGTATAAACAAGGAGAAGGACAACAACGTGACCAGCAAGTTGGCATGTCACAAGCATACGCAAGCCACGCTCCGAGGAAACGAAGTGTCCCATCTAGATTGAGTTCAAGGACCAACGCGCGGGAAAGGCTGGGCATGCAACTTGACATCAGCTCCCCCTGGGCTTGCAGAGAAATGTTTAAGAAAAGCTAGGCCTTTAGGGAGGACAACCTGATGACCTTCACAATGAGGATCATGACGAAAGGCGCTCCGCTGCCCACTTCCGAAGAACCAAATCCCATCGACAAGTCAGAGGAAATCCCTCGCAAGTGCAGTCCACCAATATGCCACCTTTGCCAGCCAACAAGGAAGTCAACCAGCGCCGCCCAAATCATAAAGTTCACCGACGTGACCGGCAGGCCATGAGCACAGAAGACATCGAGAAACTCATGAATAACCGACTTCGAGACTTAAATATTGTCAAAAATTTCGAAGATGCTCTATGAAGAGAGTTAATTCCACACCTTTCACTGCTGAAATCGAGTAGGCTGCTCCCCTAAAAGCGATTCTCAACGCCTTCTTTCACATACTTTAAAGGGGATTCCTATCCGAGAGCCATCTGAAGCACTTCAAGAGTGTTATGATTCTCTATAAGGCCGAAGACGTGCTAATGTACAAAGTGTTTGCAATGACCCTACGAGGAGCAGCCCAAGACTGGTTCCACACCCTGCCATCTAGGTCAATTAGCAGCTTCAAGGAGCTAGCTTACGTCTTCACTAAGGAGTACACTTCTTATCGAATGATGAAGAAGAACCCTGACCACCTATTCAACATGTACAAGAAGTCCAATGAATCCCTCTGAGATTACATCAAGAGATTCAAAGCAGAAAGGGCAAACATTGTAGGATGCAATGACCAAATCGCGTCCTCTGCTTTCAAGAAAGGTCTTCCAGCTGAGCACAACTTATACCGCGAGCTTACTATCGCTCCTAACTAGACTCTGGCAGAGGTCTTTATGACCGCGGAATGCTATACTCTTTGGGATGAAGATCGAATCGCCACGAAAAAGTCTACCAAGTAAGAGGACCAGCAGACTAAGCAGGCAGGTCAGAGAAGCGACAGGTTTAGTAGCCAGAGCAAAGACAAATGCAAGTCGCGCCCACGCGCAGACGCTACAACAGAAGAGAACTATACCAAGTTCTTCATTCCCATACATTAAATCTTAGCCAAACTGAAGGACAAGCCTTGGGAAAAGAGACCACCGCCGTTGAAGGGAGAACCGGACAAGAGGGATACCAGAAAATACTGTGCCTTTCATGGGACGCATAGACATAACACGAACAACTGCTTTGCTTGGAGAACGCACCTCGAAGAACTTGTGAGATTGCACAAAGTTTATAGCAAAGAAGGTCATCCAACAGATCGAGGACGCGACGCCGCCAAGGAACCTCTCTAGAAGGTTATAAGGATTAACACGATCCTGGCCGACTCCGAGGAATCCGGGCTGACAGGCAACGAAAGGAAAAGGAAGATTAAACAGGCCACTGTTATCTCCCAAGTCTCAATTAGCCTCCCACTGGCAGAAGACGATCCCGTGATCGGCTTCCAAAAGAAAGATCTAATCGCCCTTGATTTGCCACACAATGACACCTTTGTCATCAGCATTCAAATCGCTTAGGCTGTGGTCAACCCAATCCACGCAAACGAGGGTAGCACAACCAACATTCTACAATTGGCAGTCATCCAACAGATGGGCTTGGAGACAAAGATCAACAAATCAGCCAAGTCACTGAACGGTTGCAATGGCGCAATTATGGTTACCGTGGGCACAATAGACCTCGACGCCTACTCCCCACCAGTGATCAGCTTGCAAACCTTTATGGTCATTAATGAAGTCTCCCCCTACAATGAAATTTTGAGCAGACCATGGATTGGTAAGATCAACACCATCACCTCCGCCACACATTAGAAAATCCGCTACCCAATCCCTGGGGGAGGTGTCGGCCAGATCAACAACGATCAGTCAATGGCGAGAAAATGCTCAGTTCATGTGCTGAAGAGAAGCAAGCAAACACAGTTCCTCCAGGTGAATCAAGCAGATCAGAAGGGAGTAGACCAAACTGAGGAGAAAGCAGATCCCGTTCTTGACAGTCAAGCAGACCATAAAGAAAAGGGAATAGCTACTCCCCCAATAGCAATCAAAGAATCAGGACCAAGTTGAGGGAATCAGTCTGGTGGCCTCTCCTAAAGAAGGATGGAAACCAGAAGAGGACGTCGAGCTAGTACCCCTTGATCTTAACAAGCCAGAGAGAAAAGCACGGATTGTGTCGCACCTAAGCCAGGAGTAGAAGGCAGAGCTTGTAGCCTTCCTCCAGAACAACAAAGACGTATTTTCATGGTCGCCATCTGACATGCCAGGCATTGATCCCCAGATCACCTGGGATCGCCTTCATGTTAACCCAGCTATCAAGCTAGTTGCATAGAAGAGACGCAACTTCACTCCAGAGTGAGTTGCCATCATTGAAGCCGAGAATGGTTGGCGAATTTTGTTCTAGTGGCAAAGAAAGATAAGGGCTTGTGGAGAGTTTATGTCGACTACACCGACCTCAATAAGGCATGCCCTAAGGACAATTTTCCACTGCTAAGAATTAATCAGCTCATAGATTGAACTTCCCAATTGATTCCTCTCAAGACCTACCGACAAGTGCAAGCCATACTTCAAAGCCTTGAAGAAATGACACAAAGACAAGTGGGATGACAAGTGCGAAGTCACTTTTTAAAACTTGAAAACCTACCTCACTTCACCTCCTTTACTCTCAAAATCGATACTAGGCGAAGATCTGTTCATCTACCTGGCGGTGTCCAACTCAGCTGTCAGCTCAACTCTCATCCAAGAAGAGATGGGGGCACAACATTCGATATTCTACACATCAAAAGCTCTCCTCGACGTAGAGACTCGCTATCTGAAAATGGAGAGGCTCATTTTTTTGCTTGTAGTGTCTCAAGAAAACTAAGGCCCTACTATCTAGCTCACCGGATAATTGTCATAAAGGAATTTCCTTTGAGATCGATCCTCCATAGCCCTAACGCTTCTCAGCTACACATGAAATGGGCTATCGAACTCAGTCAGTAGGACCACCGCTATCGGTCAAAGACTCTCAGCTGATCACGAATCAAGCTTCAAGCGAGTACATGGCAAAGCATCCAGTACCTCGACAAAGTCTATGGACTTTTGAAATAATTCCCCACTTTCACCATCCAACAAGTTCCACGGGCAAAAAACACTCATGCAGATGCATTGGCAAGCTTAGGATCAGTGCTGGATACCCAGTTTAGAAGCTCCTTCCTGGTTGAACACCTTGACCGACCAAGCATCAAAGAAATAGAGTCAATTGACACAATGTAGATTGATGAAGACCCCAGCTGGCAAGACCCCATCATCAACTATTTGGTGAAAAAAAATCTGCCAACGGATAAGTCCGAAGCTAGGAAGGTCCAGCAGAAAGCCGCGAGATACTACATGCAAGACAACAAGCTCATTCGCAAATCATACTCTAGCCCTCATCTCACCTGCACAAAATACCCTCAAAACTTAAGGTCCTCTGCAAAATTCACAATGGCGAGTGTGTCAACCACTCTGGGGGTAGGTCACTCCCCCAGAAGGCTCTAAACATAGACTATTTCTAGCCTGCCATGCACCATAACTCCACCGAATATGTCAAAAGATGTGAATGCTACCAATGGTACAAACCAGCTCCTAACCTTCCTACTGAAGTCTACCATACGCAGAATAGTTGCAATGGGCCACTGATCTAGTGGGTTCCTTGCCACCGGCCCCCGCCAAGAAAGACATGATGATCGTCGACTCCGACTACTTTACTAAATGGATCGAGGCCGAAGCTTTATCCTCTACTAAATAAGCCGATGTTAAATGATTTGTCTGGAGAAACATCATCTGCCGGTTTGGTTGCCCACAATCTCTAGTTACCGACAATGGCTCACAATTCATTGGCAAGCAGATCACCGCCTTCTTTGTAAAATATGGCATCAAGCAACACCAGTCCACCCTGAGGTATCTGCAAGGCAATCGCCAGGTCGAGGCATCCAACAAAATTATATTGGATTGCCTAAAGAAGAGACTAGAAGGCGAAGGAAAATGGGTAGATGAGCTCCCCGGAGTACTATGGGCTTATCAAACCACCAAACGGAGATCAACTGGTGAAACCCCATTTTCTCTCGCCAACTGAACGGAAGCAATCATTCCTCCACACATCACTGTCCCCTCCATGAGCATGGAGATGGGCAGTATTGGCCAGAACTCTAAACAAGTGAAGCTCAACCTTGACCTACTTGAAGAGAGACGCAGGCCAAGCAGACCATCACCCATAGGCAGTGTCCTAAGGGAGACGCAGGGCGATAACCAAAAGCGTCATTCGGGAGACGCAGAGCGATAACCAAAAGCGTCCTTTGGGCGACGCAGGGTGCGCCGGAAATTTCCTAAGGGAGATCCAGGTTCCTATCCGTTTCCTAAGGGAGGCAGGATGGTCACTTAAAAGGGTCCTTCAGGAGATGCAGGGTACATCGAGAATTTCCTAAGGGAGATATAGGTTCCTATTCATTTCCTAAGGGAGGTAGGATAGTCATATAGTTGTCCATAAGCAGCGTCCTTTGGGAGACGATAAAAGCATCATTCTAGAGACGCAGCCAGCAAGAAGGGTCATTCGGAAGACGTAGGGTGCGCCGGGAATTTCCTAAGGGAGATCCAGGTTCCTATCCATTTCCTAAGGGAGGCAGGATAGTCATACAGTTGCCTATAAGCAGCGTCCTTCGGGAGACGTGTTCGAAATATGCCCTAAAATCTAATCATATTATGTAATCTTTTAAGGATATTTCATGTATTAGACTTATGTTTGATTCTCTTAAAGGGAAAGTTTATTGTTTATTAGTAAATGTCTCATTAATAGCTACACATGCTTAAACAATAAGTCCAAGGGATGTGAGATAGAGAGAAAGTAGTCTAAGTAAGTTAGATTCAGGAGACCTTTCCTCTATTTTCCTCATACCCTAAATGTTCGTAGTCATAGGATTGTCAAATGGGCACTGACAATCCGGAAAGACCAATACATGCTATGTCTTCTCGATTGGGAGAATGACTAGTTTCAAGTCATTCGTGCGGCGACACTAAGACAAGTATGTAGGTGCTCAATAGAGAATTAGTTCACTAAATGCAATCAAACGAGAGTTTCTTGTATGAAAATTTTACTTATATGTCAAATAAGAAACTCCAAGTTGCAATAATGCAAATTAGTCCTTGGACCTGAGGCACCATGGTTGTCTTGTGGGAAGGTTGTAGATTTTTGATGATGCTATAAAGACATGTCCTAATCACGGATGTGGTACAAGTATTGTTGGGGTTCTTGATTGACTCATGGAGACATGTGAGTGTATAACATGGAATCTCTATCCTTCAGTAAAGAAGGAGAATGCTCAGAAGATATGATTAAGCAAATCTCTTATCAGAGTATTCGGTATGACCTAGAAGGATGTTCTTGTTCTTGTTATACTAATACAAATCATATAAGATGCGACAATCTCATTAGGGGTTTGACATGCACCATGCCCTAGTAATGAGATTAAGAGCATTGTAATAGGGAATTGCATTGTAGTTCCAACTGAATAGGTTCTCTGCTTATTCTACTTAGCTTGGATATCCATGACATACTGCTAAGTGTCACTCATGGATGGTGGAAGCCTTAAGGACTAATGATCCTAACTAATAGGGAGAATTAAAAAGGGGTTGTATTTCACAATCAATTACAAAGAGTTCAAATTGCCCACGACCTTGCTAATTAGAACCTAATGGATCGCACACTGTTAAACTTGAGTTATTTGAGAAATCTTTATGGAGATGATGAATTGAAGAGATCAATTAAGCTTAGTTAATTGGTTAAGGCAAAATTTATTATGGTTTTAATTTAAACGATACGCTAATTTGACATGCCTAATGATATTGCATTATGGGTTCTTAAGTACAAACCTAATCTGACATGCTTCTTAAATCAGTTAATGATTTCATTTGTTTTAGTAGCTATGGGTTCTTAATATATGTTTTGGGAGCTATGAGTTGAGAATGGAATCTGAAAAACCCATTTAGTGTTTGCATGCTTTTCATAATAACTCTCTGCTATGGGTTCTTAATATATTATTGGTTAGTTATGGATTCTTGGAAAATGACTGGGAATTGGAGATTTATTTTCTGGATTTTTGTATCCTACGACGACGGTCATTAGAGCAAACCGTCGTCTGTATTGTCGTTATATGTTTGTAGTTCGGTAACTACCATCGTATTAAATTTGTATTAAATTTGTATTGTAGTTATACTTCATTGTCCATGTGTTAAATGTGGAAATATTCCATTGTTTGGGGGTTGGAATTATAAGGGACCACTTATACTTTAATGGAGTTGACCAAAGCTATAAGATTTGGACATGGCACGGGGAACCTTGGGGATGGACTACTAATGCTAGTAGAAATGTGGAAGAAGATTACCAAAGTAGGTACAGTTTTGTTTCTGAAGAATTAGAGATGGATGATAATGATTTAGGCGATATTGGATTTGATCCTTATGAGTTTACCAATGTGATTGGGGATGGAGATCAACCCTTGTATCTTGGTTGCAGCAAGTACACGATGTTGTCGGCTTTAGTGAAGTTATATAATTTGAAAGCAAAACATGGAATGAGTGATGTCTGTTTTACAGAATTATTGATACTTCAAGGAGATTTGCTTCCAGAAGGAAATAAAATACCTTCCTCTATGTATGAGGCAAAAAATACTTTGTCTGCATTGGGGATGAGTTATGAGAAAATCCACGCATGCCCCAATGACTGCATCTTGTATAGGAAAGATTATGAAGATTCAACTAATTGTCCTACTTGTGGTATCTCAAGGTGCTTAGTACTTTATTTTCTTTATTTTCAAGCTTTGAATGTCGGATTGAAATATTTATATCATGTAGTTATTAACAATTTGAGGTTTGCAAACTATCAAGTATTGTAATGTTTCATGACAATTGTTAAATAAAGATATGACTTCAATTTAATTTAGTTTGGCAGTACAAGACTTGAATGACAGTAGAACAATAAAAATGCATACGAGAAATATATCATTCGTGAAGTGATTCTATCTAAAAGGCATTGAAAAAATGAAGAAAACGATGCTCATATCAGTTTGAAAATATAGTTTGAAAAAATAACTGATGCTAAATATATTAAAGACATCGGAAACTATAATAGATGTGAAGTGGTTGTCAATAAAAGGCATCGGAAAATAAAATGTAGGTGAAGTGGTTATCAATAAAAGGCATCGGAAAATTAACTGTAGGTGAAGTGGTTATGTGGAAAGGCATCGGTGGAACATGAAGAGCCGTTGTCTTTATTGTAAAAGGGATCGGTGGAACATGAGGAGCCGTTGTCTTTATCGTAAAAGGCATCGGAAGTCAACTAATTTTTGGAGAAAGTCAACAACTGAAGCTCCTTAAGGCATCAGTTGTTTTGAAAAAACCGAAGTTGTTTCTAAAATAGGCATCGGGTAAAAACCGATGCCTTTCATACCCCTCTTTAGCATCTCCTTACAATACCTCGATTTTGTACCCTAAAAGGCATCGGTTTTTACCCGATGCCTATTAGCATTTTTCTGGTAGTGTGGTGTGGTATTTTCTGCTAATTTCTTGGTTTAAAAGGATGTTTCAATATCGTAAGACAACTAAGAGTTTGACTTGACATGTTGATAGAAAATCAATTGATAGTCATATGTCTCATCCAGCGAATTCCCAGTCTTGGAAACTTGTTGATGATAAATGGCCCAACTTTGGTAAAGAGCCAAGAAACTTGAGATTGGCTCTCTCATCTAATGGATTCAATCCCCATAGTTCTTTAAGTAGCAAATACAATTGTTGGCCAGTTATCTTAGTTACATATAATCTCCCACCATGGCTATGCATGAAATGAAAGTTCATGATGTTGACCTTATTGATTTCTGGTCCTAAACAACCCAGAAATGATATAGACGTCTACTTAGAGCCTTTGATTGATGATTTAAAATCTTTTTGGGATGGGATTGGAGGAGTGTATGACGCACACATAGGAGAATACTTTACACTCAGAGGTGTATTACTGTGGACAATTAATGATTTTCCTACTTATGGAAACTTATCTAGTTGTGTCATTAAATGATATAAAGCTTGTTCAATATGTGGCAATGATACACCTAGTCACAGGTTGAAAAATGGCCACAAAATTTGTTATATCGGGCATAGAAAATGGTTACCAACATATCATCCATATTAGAGGCAGCGTGCAGCTTTTAATGGGAAACCTGAATATGACACGCCTCCCGAGCCATTAACCAGAGAAGAAGTGCTACAAATGGTTGAAGGTATTAATTATAAATGGGGCTCAAAAAAATGGGCAAGTGTTGGTGAAAATGATGGTGACAAAGTTTGTTGGAAAAAGAAGTCAAAATTCTTTGATCTCAAGTATTGGAAATACCTTCATGTGAGGCATGCCCTAGATGTTATGCACATTGAGAAGAATGTTTGCGATAGTATCATTGGTACATTGTTAGAGATCTCTGGAAAAAATAAAGATGGGATTGTTGCTCGATTAGATTTATTGAACATGGGGGTCAAAACTGATTTGCAACTCGAGTATGGAGAAAGACGTACTCGCTTGCCTCCAGGGCCTTGGAATTTGTCAAGAGCAGAGAAGATAGCGGTTTGCAATTCTTTCTATGGTATGAAGGTCCATGAAGGTTATTCTTCAGATATAAAAAAATATTGTATTTGTACAAGATTCAAGACTTCTGGGCCTTAAATCAAATGATTGTCATACCTTAATGCAACAATTGCTCCTTGTGACAATTCGTTTTGTTTTGGAGAAGCTTGCAAGGTATGCAATAACTCGATTGTGCTTCTTCTTCAATTCTATATGTGCAAAGACGATAGATGCTTCCAAGTTAGATAAGTTGGAAGAAGATGTAGTAGTTACTTTGTGTTTGCTTGAGAAATACTTTCCCCTTCATTGTTCGATATCATGGTTCATCTAGTAGTACAACTTGTTAGAGAAGTTCGTCTCTATGGGCCAGTTTATTTTAGATGGATGTATCCGTTTGAAAGATATATGAAAATGCTAAAGGGGTATGTTCAGAACCGTACTCATCCCGAAGGTTCCACTGCTGAGCGATATATAGCTGAAGAAGCTATAGAGTTTTGCACCGAGCATTTATTTGATGTTAGTATAGTTGGAGTGCCATCAAGCCTGAAGGTGGGACTTTCAAAGCCATTATCAGGTTGCAAAGTAAGCTTAGTTGATTGGGATCTATTGAACCAGGCACATCTATATGTCTTGGAGAATACGGAGGAAGTCCTACCTTATATCGAGTATGAGTTTTATTCTTTAAGTAGCCATTTTAAATTATTCCTTAAGTTTATCTTATATACAAGGGACCGTAATGCTTGAATTTTTCGTGTCATGTCGGGAACATATGATCCACATCAAGACCACTTACCCAAAATTTAAAAAGAGAACAAAGTGGCTACAAGATGAGCACAATAGCACTTTCATTCAATGGCTACACTTTACGGTATATGTTATTGAATAACATATTTGTTTATTTACTTGGACATACTATAAAAGTTGCTAGTGCCAAGGATAAAAACCGATTGTCTCCAATATGGGTTTTTATTGTGTCATTCAAGAAATTTGGGACCTTGACTACCAAAAGTTTAGAATCCCAATCTTCAGCTGTGATTGGATAGATAACACTTCGGGCCTTGTAGTCTACAAACTTGGATTTACCCTTGTAGATCTGAGTAAAATTGGACATAGGAATGACCAATTTGTTATGGCTTCTCAAGTCAAACAAGTATTTTTTGTTGACGACCCAATGCATCATAGTTGGTCGGTAGTGTTACCAATGCCTAATAGAGAATATAATGATGTTATTAGTGATGATGTGCTAGGTGATATTAGAATTGAGTGTGAGCCATTTACTAGAGGGATACCCAATATTGACACATTTGATGACCTAGTGGGTGAGTTTATGAGTGAAAATATTAGAGATGGGTGTGAAGATATATGGATTGATTGATTGTTGTAATGTATGAATTAGTTATGCAGTTAATTGTGTGACATTAATTAATGGCTCTATATGACATTAATTTTGTAATAAATTGTAATGTTTGACATGATTTTTATCACTTTTTCATTATGCGGGTTTTGGGCACTACAATTCCAGTATTAAAAATATTCGGTTCAAGATGTAAAATACGACGGTCCACTTAACAAATTGCAAAAACAGACATCTAAATCATACCCAACGTCGTTTTTTAACAAACGACATGGAATGGACGATGTAAACGACTGTACATAAATACAAACCGCCATTTGAAATTAAAAAAACACATCAGTTAATTAAAATTAATATTACATAACAATTAGTCGACCCTAAAAAAAATTAATAACCAACAACAACGGTGACGTTAAATCATTACTACTCAAAGTTCACGTTGGTGTTGTTCATAGAACCAACATCGCAAAAGTAATAACACGACAGTAATGGGCACAAACCGACGTATTTTACGAGTTCACTACGACCTCCCATAAATATTTGCTGTCATCTAAAAGAACCACAAAAGACTTCTCAGTTTAACTATTTGTCGTGAGAGTTCTTTTGAACGTCGGTAAAATGACACCTACCGTCGTCTCACAAAATACACATGACGATATTAGTGTTACAAGCGCCGTGTACCATAGGAACCACATCTAATATTTATATTGTCCACATCGTGGTAAGGTAATTAACAACGAATCCCAGGTAAATACTAGGGTCATAGTAGATAAATTAACCACGGCAGTTTATTTTAAATAACGGCTGTGAAAGTTGTTTTGAACGACTGTTACATAATATTTAGGGTCGTAGTTACTCTATGTTACGGCGGGACATGGATAAACAGTGACATGTTATATCCTTTAGATGACACGACGTTTCAAAAAGCGTCGTCTAAGCTTATCCAAGTTGCCTTTTTTGCTGTTTTTAATATTAATTAGACATAGGTTGTAAAACAATAGTGTTGTCGTATATAGTAATAACTACGTTCTTTCCACATTTACAGACGTTACTACCTGTTTTGCACAGCGTTTTGGATCATAAGAGTCGTGGAATATGTATTAACCAGGCGGTTTATTTTAACGTACCATCGTGGAAGATATTCTACACAATCGGAAGTTAATATTTGGGGTCATGGTTACTCTGTGTTACGTGGGTAATTTGTGACCTGTTACCTGCTTTAGATGGCTCAAGGTTTCTAAAAGCGTCGTCTAAGGTTGTCGAAGTTGGTCTTTTTTTGCTGTTTTTATAGTAAGTAGACGTCGATTTTTGTTTAGAGATAACGTAGTATGTTGTAACAACGTCGTTAATTTACCGTCGTGGTTTTATGCATCAAAAGATGGCGGTCAATTTCATGACGGTTTAAAAACCATCTACACAACGGTGGATTCGGGTCATGTCTTGCGATTTTTATAGTAGTGTGAAACTATGTGTTTGGACCAAATATTGCTGAATTTTGTTTGTTCATGACTAAGTCATCTTGTCGAAAATTCCCAAATGAACAACTTCAATATTCAATCAAAGTATTTATGACAGCTGCAACAAATGTTTACACCAGCAGTGGCAAGTCCTGTTTGTTTGGCCACAATATGGCCAATATATACACTATTGTGCGTCATAAAATATGACCAATATATTGCTGAATTTTGTTTGTTCATGACTAAGTCATCTTGTCTAAAATTCCCAAATGAACAACTTCAATATTCAATCAAAGTATTTATGACAGCTGCAGCAAATGTTTACACCAGCAGTGGCAAGTCCTGTTTGTTTGGCCACAAAAATCTCATTTAATGCTAGCCTCCCCTTCATGAAACTTGTTCATTTGTATGTCTACTATGACATATCCAAAATTGACAGCATTTCGATAAGTATTGAGTCTTCAAGGCAAGAAATACTGAAGCATGTTTTCCAGCCCGATTTCAGATATTCTAGCCCGATGAGCCAAAATGAGCAACTTCCAGTGCTGAATTGATTTTGTTTTTTCAGGAAAGTTGTTCATCTAGATGGTTCCTATAAATATTATGTAAGACCTGTGTCTTGGGGAAGCAAGAATGGTGAGCAATCCCACATTGCTCAGGGAGGGAAAGGTGAAGTGCCTTATATGTGTGGACACTTCTCTTCCTAGCACGAGGCCTTTTGGGAGCTCACTGGCGGACAATATCGTGAGTTCCTAGAAACAAAACTGTGAGGGCGAGGTCCAAAGCGGATAATATTGTGCTATGAGAGTCGGGTCGTGACATATTGAATCCAAAATTGGCGATTTTTTGATAAGTATTGAATCCCCATAGAAGCAAACACCAGATGACAACAACAACAACAGTCTTATAAGGTCAGTCCCATGAGCACTTCCAATGCTCAAATGTACTCGAGGTCTTCATAAGCTTCGTTCATATATTTGTCTGCTGTGTCGTGGCCAAAGTTGGCAACATTTAGACAAATGTGGGATTTTCTAGGAATTAATTCTAGGAAAAAAATAAATGCACGGTAATATAAAACCGACATGGATCAGTAACTTAAACACCTAAAAAATGGAGATAAGTTAGGGTATTTTTAAAACATGACGCATGAAACTTAAAAATCGTTGTCTTATGAAAATGCATTTCCCGTTAGGTAAACAATTAACAAATAAACAACGGCAATATGTATAAATATACTCATGTAGATATTATAGACGACGTTTTACCTAGAATGCTGCCGTTTTAACGTGTACCTAACCACGACGTAATTGTCTTCTTAACGACATATGAAGTTCTCATGAAATACGACCGTAATTATAAAATTACTGTCGTGTAAAGTCTAAGTAACCACGGCACTAATAGCGTACATAACGCCGTCTAATTTTTAAACATATCCACGTCGGACTTTTATTATTTTATGTCGTATTAAGTTAGTACACCACGGCGGTCCTTATAAATAAACAGTGGTGGTAAAGTGTTTTACCACGTCATTAGAGTAGAGCATAGTGTCGAGGTTTTTGTACATAACAACGTCGTGTAATATTACCCGAATCCATGTCACTAATTTCATAGCACCGACGTCTAATGGTCTGTACAACTACACAAATTTGCATAACCAAACAAACGTTGTTGATTAACACCATCGAACCACTAATTTGACAAAGACAAGAATTTGAATGTTGGTGACGTATTTGTCTTTGTGTCTTTGTGTCTTTGAGATACACAAAGACACATACGTCACCAACGTTCAAAATATTGCCTCTGTCTAAACCAAACCCAGACCTTCAGAGAGGTAAGAGAGAGCCAAGGGTTGAATTGACGACGGCAAGCTTTGAGAAAGACAATTTTTTGAAAGTTAACGATGTGTGTGTTTTTTGTGTCTTTGAGATACACCAAAACACATACATTGTTAACATCCAAATTATTGCCTCCAAAGAGGTGAGAGAGAGCCAAGGCCTGAAGTGAGGACTGGCAAGGGTGTGAACAGAAAATTTGGCCCCCAAGGGCAAGAAGAATGCGACTTTATTTCTACTTGGAACCCTAAGTGAAAACTGAAAGTGAAAGAATGCATGAAAAGGCCCAATTTAAAGCAATTATCTTTACTAACCACAGCGGCCCCATTATAAATTGCATCGTCTAATATTAACAAATCCACGGCACTTATTTTTTAGTAAGCGCCGTATTAACATAATATACCACGGCAGTAAGAGAGTACATATCGATGTATAATTTTAAACATATCGGTATTTTAATATTTTACGACGGTCTTTAAGACGTCGGTTTCCATAAATAAACATCATTGTAAATATCGATTTTCACATCGGAAATATTAAATATACGGTCGTTGTTGTTTGAAACTAAACACGGCGGTGTAGTCATAAATACGGCCGTCTAATATTAAATAAATCCATGTCGCTTATTTTGGAATAGGCGCTGTATTATTTTAGTGTACCACGTCACTAAAAATACAATCATGTCGTGTAAAATTGTACTACGTCGTTTTGGAAGAACTCATGATTGTATGTTGTCTTGTAAACACGGCGTTTTCGGAAAACTAAAGGTCATATGAAGTAGTATACTAGGGTGGTTTTTTAAAGTTTATAGCCATATGAACAGGAATACTAGGTCGGTTTTTATTAATAGTGTCGTCTTATTGAACGTTCCGTCTATTTTTAAACTTTTTGCATGACCTAACCTACACTTTCACTGTTTCCAAACTCGAGAAAAAATTTCACTTTTGAAAATCTTTTTTATGTTTTTTCTGTTGAAAATCATTTTACGTTTTTCCAATTTAATAAAATATATAGACAAAGAACGAAAGTGTCTAGAACCAATACTCTATTTTTTTTTATTTCATCTTAATAAGACGACTGTGGCATCTTATTCCTGTCATTTGAATTGTAAAATGACAACGGTAATTAACTACCGACGTGATAAAAATATTATTACGTCAGTAATTCTAGCGTAGTCTGAAACTAAATTCTACGTCGTTTTTTTAAAATAACTGTCATTTGTAGTATTTGAAAATCTAAAATATTTTCACTTGCAAGTTTGATTTCTCTGTAACCATGGTTTCTCAAGCGTAATTTGTGAGAATCATTATAGGTTTTTGTTTTGAAAATCATTTTACGTTTTTCCACTTCTTTGATTTTTGTATTTCATCTTAATAAGACAACGGTGGCTTCGTATTTACGTAGTTTGAATTGTTAAACCACAATGGTAATTAACCACCGTTGTGATAAAAATCTTATTACATTTGTAGTTATTATATAGCGTCATGTGAAATAAAGTACTATGTCGTGTTTTTAAAATTACCGTCGTGTTTAGTATTTGAAAATCTGAAATAATTTCACTTGCAGGTTTGATTTCTCTTTAACCATGGTTTCTCCAGCGCAAAGTAAGGATGCTAACTTGGAAAAAAAATCAAGGTAGGGAGCTTGAAGTGTGAAAAGCTAAAATCAAGTCCTCGAAGAAGATGAAGTTTGTTTCATCTACAGACAAAGTTTCAAATAGCACCACAACATTTGTTAAGGAGCAAAAGTCATGGCGTGGTATAACCACAATGCCCCGTGTTGTAAAGAGAAAATATTAGAAAATGAAGCCAGTTATTGAGTACAACAAAAAGGGGAAACCAGTTGGCCCTGCACATAGTGAGATGCAATCCTACATTGGTGTGTTGACAGGCTCCAAAATCCCACTTATGGACATGCAATGGGGTCAAGTTGACAAGGATTTAAAAGAGCATATTTGGGAAGCCATTGACTTGTCTTATGTGGTAGGGCAAGGGGCAAGAAGATGGTCTTATCATCTACTGGCAAGAAATGGAAGGATTTCAAGCCTACACTAAAGAGGCATCATATCCTTCCATTCATCAATGAGAAGGAGAAGTTAAATGAACCCCCTAAACTATATCCATTCATAGAGAAAGCACACTGGGATGCCTTTGTAGCTTCAAGGTTATCCGAACACTCTGAGGCCTGTGCATACCGAACAAGCACAGAGGAGGGAGAAATGCGAGTACAATCATCGATTGTCTCGAAAAGGATATGGCCGGTTTGGAGGACCAATTGGAAGAAACCATGCCCGGGGTAGAAATTGATCGATCGACCTTATGGAAGAAAGCTAGATAAGACAAACACGATAACATCCCCGATCCAAAGGTTGCAGAGAAAGCAAAATTAATTGTAAGCCTAAATTCACTCACTCTGCTTTAAATTTGTATTAAACCGCATTGGAATTTTAATTAGACTTGCATGTGGATCTCGACTTCTGCTTTTGTTGACTTTAATGTGTCTTTTGTTAGATATGAATTGCAAAAAAAAAAAAAAAGTCTCTCAAGGCACTCTTCTGCCTCTGGAAGTAATGATGTGTTGACTATGGCTTTAGGTCCCGAGCATCCAGGAGAGTTAGAGGTGTAGGGGCTGGGGTTTCCACTAGGCAATACTTCAATTTACCTAGACAACAGAGGGTAAAGTTTGTCAATCAATTAAAGGAAAGTGTAAGAGATGTCCTTAGAGAAGAAAGTTTGAAGATGGAGGCTAGAACCCATCAATTGGTAGCAGCTAAGAGGAGAATATCCCGAATTAGCTGCACCAACTATTTCCCAATTTTGATCCCAACATGCTCAAACTCGTCAACTTCCCCCTTTCCAATCCAAAGTCAAGAGAAAAATCCCAAAATCCAATGTCGGACAAATTAAGCTGCTCTGGGTCGCTTGATGTGAGAGCCCTAAATTTTAAGGATGAAAATTCCAAGGCTGAAGAAAAGCAAGATGAAAAAATGGTAACTTCTTGTAACTTTGAATTTCTCTGTTGTTTTTAATTTTAATCAGACGTCGTTATTTTTCTTAACAATCGTTATAAATATCATACAACGACGGTTTTTAGTTCCCGATGTTTTAAATTACACACCACGATCGTTTTTGAAATAAACCGTCGTTGGGATTGAAATTCCACGACAGTATAGAGGTTGTCGTATTTAGTTTACTTGTTTTAAAAGCTATCTTCACTCACTCGATCTCTCTCTCTCTCTCTCTCTCTCTCTCTCTTTCTCTCTCTCGATGCAATTGATTTTTATCAGTATTTCTGCTAAAGCATATTGGTTCAATCTAAAATTTGTATTTATGTGAATTTTGCATTTGAATTAGATGACGGCTTTGCATTGTTGCGACGTAATAAATGATATACCACGATGGTTTTTAGTTATGGATGTGTATATCGTAATTCAACGTCAGCTTTTTTATAGGAACTGGCATCGTGGTGTATATAATTACCACGACGGTTTAGTTTGTTTAGTTTTTTTTTTTTATAAACTTGTTGTACAAGCTGCCTTATATATCTTTCTATATTTCTTAAAACAGAAAGCCAAGTGCTTGGACGTTTCCGAGCAGAATAACAACTACAAGATTACTCATGAAAAGAATATGAGCTTTACAATTGAGAAGGAATTTTGATTGTGAAACCTTCATCTTGCATGAAGATATTACACAGTTTACAGCCATGGAAGAAATTGGAACCACTGTGGTTGCAGTATACATAAGGTAATCGTCCTTATCAAATTTTCATTTTACACTGTACTTATTTCATATATTTAGGTGCCTAGTTGATGTTTTGAAAACGGCAAATATGGTGAACATGGTTGGCCTTGTCGACCCTCTGGATCATTAACTCAAAGGTCATGTTTGTTAGCCAATCGACTTCAAAAGACAGATGGGGAACATATTTTCTTGATGCTTTACAATCCAGGGTTAGTCCCCTTAACAAGATTTTCTTTGTATGATGCAGTGTATATATATATGAAAGTGTTTAACCTTTATGTTTATTTTGTGTAGCTGTCATTGGGTCTTGGTCATTGTGAGAGCAAAGAAGAATACTGTTTATTTTCTGGATCCACTACCAAACCGATTGATTGATGATGAGTGTAAAAACATGGTGAACACATAAGTTGATTTACTAGCTTGTAATGTGTGTTTGTAGCCTAAAATATTTTTCAATAACACTTTGTTGTCTTGAAACAGTGCTATCAAAATGTATAATTCCCACATAGGCAGACAAGGCCGTAAAGCATCAATTTGGAAAACTCTACAAGGCACTCCAAAGGAACCCAGCAATGTAGAGTGTGGCTACTATGTCCTGCGCTTTATGAGAGACATCATCGAGGATCCTGCCCTGGAATTTGAGAAGAAGGAAAATGCAAAAATTACAGATTTAATTTGTGTGGTTTGGTAATTTACCACGTCGGTAAATGGAAAAACCGTCGTTTGTATTGCTATACCACGACGGTTTTTTCCTATCGACAACGCTCGACGGTGCTGGACAGAATTTGTCTACAGCGCTTTGGACATTTATCGTATATATATGTATATATATATTTATGGATTTTAGTTTGAGAAGGAAAAAGATCAAGCACCATACCCCCAAGAAGCCATTGATGAAGTGAGGAAGGAATGGGCCGATTTTGTTTGCCTTCATATGTAGTAGGGGAGTTTTAGAAACATTAGTCCTATTATATATATTTTTTGTAAACGTACATATTTTCGTTAGAATTAGACAAGTTTTTGTACATATTTTCGGTATAATTTACATGTTATTTTTTATGTGAATTAAAAATTTGTTTTAATTTTTGAAAACTAAAGTAATTCCCTAAACCGACGTCTGATGATAGTTCCAATGACATAATTATTTTAAACATGGTCATCTTATGACATGTATACAACTAAAACACGACGGTGTATATAAAAACGACGTCTATAGTGTAATTTTGAAGAAAAATGACCACCAAAACAAAAAACTTATTGATAAATCACAACATCACTTATATGGCTTTTGTCATCCATTGGTGCAATAAATTCAAATATATTAAATATTGCTTTTAGCATTCTAATATAGAAGGCATTGTCGTAAGGAGTCCATAGCACTTTTTGGTTTATTTTTCTCATACTTTATTATTTTTTTACATTTAAAAAAATATATATATATATATATATATATCTAATTTAGGGTTTAGGGTATATTGAAACGACACCGGTTTTCTAGTTTATGGGTTTAGGGTATATTGAACTGACGCTGGTTTTATTTTTTATTTTTTGTCAATTCCACCCTTGCACACACGCGTTCGAATCCCAACAAAACCAAACCCCTAATATATAATTTTGTTTTTAAGACGTCAGTGATAGTTTTTGCGCCGTGAAACGTGTTTACCACGACACATTTCATATACTCACTGTCGTTTTAAATACCGCCATTTTTTTTATTTGAATTAGACGTCCATCTTTATTAAGTACCGACGTAGAAAATGAAAACAACAACAGTATAAATATAATAACGGTCGTTGTTTAAAGAATCGCGCAATTTGAAAATTTAGCCTTAACCTAAGTTGGGCTCTCCAGCCTCCATCGAATCCAAGTTGACCTCGCAAACCATTTGTCATAATCTATCAGCTCTACGTACCTGTAAGTACAAACCCTAATCTCACACGCTTGTTAATTTATTGAATGATATTCAGTTCTGGGTTCTTAAGTACAAACATAATCTAACTTTGCTTTTGAAATCATTGAATAATTTAGTTGGATCCGATCCTTATGGGTTTTAGATATATGTTTTGTGTGCTTTAAATGTTTTCGAAGCAATGGGTTCTTAATATATGTGTTCTTAATCACTCTCTGTCATTATGGGTCTTAATTTTTGCATGCTTTTCATAAAATTCATTTGTTATGGGTCTTAATATATGTTCGGTTAGCTATTGGTTCTTGGAAATGGAATGACAATTGGAGATTTAGTCTCTTGTTTTTTTTGCATACAACAACGGTTTGAATAAAAAACCGTCGTCTGTATTTCCGTTATAAGGTGATTGTTCTTTAACTACCGTCGTATGAAATTTGTTGTGCTATTTTCAGAATCATTCACTATCTTTTGTAGCCTAAGATGAAGGTTATTGGAAAAACCGTCGTTTGTATCTTATATTACTTGCTATTACCAAAAATATAATTTTCTATAATGACAGTCATTGCTTGTGTTTTTACTTTATTATATATAATAAGGTATAGTGTCAGAGATGGATAAGTCATGGATGCATGCGGATAGAAGATCAAAGGCATACGAGTTAGGGGTGGAAGCATTTTTGAATTTTGTTGTTGAAAATCTTCTAACTACAACACATTTTCATTGTCCATGTGTTAAATGTGGGAATTTTCAATTGTTTGGGGTTGGAATTATAAGGGACCACTCATGGGATTTCACAATGAGGTGATGCCCCACACTTGCAACAGATGCCGCACTTTGCACGCTCAGTGTCATGGCATCACTCACCACTGGATTATTAGCCCTTGTACCTAGCACGCGCATATCCCTGGGAGTCACCAAACTCCTCACAACTCCAATGGCAACATCGTTGTCAAGGAGTAAAGAGTCGTTTACGGTAACTGGTCCTCATGCGGAAGTAAAGTTGGGCATCCACATAGGTGCAGCTCCTTGCCCCCATGTCTGTTTTGGCAGATCTAGGTTGAGATCTAGAGAAAATGTGCAAATCTTGACTGTTTATGAATGCCCATTTGATAACCCTATGATTAAGAACATTTTGGGATACTATAGTCAGAGATCAAAGGTCTCTTGAATCTAATCTTCTTTAGATAACTTTATCTCCTATTTAGTATCCCCCGGACTTTGTTTCTTTAACCAATGTAAAAAAAGATAACAAAATATTGTCCTTTATATGTCATATGTATTGGCTCTTAGGGCACATATCTAACAATCTTCCACTTGTACTAGAGCCAGATAGCCATGTATCTAATACCCATGATCTATGTATGTCTATCCAGTTGTGACTGTGACATAGGATTAGTGAGTGGATTTGCTACGTTGTTTGCAGATGCAACCTTTAGGATTCAAAATGTCTCATCTAATGGTAACATTTTTCAATGTGTTTGGATCTTTGATGAAGACGTACCCTTAGGTGAATTTGCAATCATTGATATCGGATACATTCTCCGAATCAGTAAATACTTCCACTTGCTACTATGATGTTCTTCCCAAATGAGGAACATGTCCTTAAATATTTAAGAACACACTTGATTGCTCCCTATTGATCTAATCATGGGTTCGATTTATATCTTTTACTAATATTATAATGTCTTGTACATGCTATGATATATATGAGAATCCCTATTGCATATGCATAAGAGATTTTACTCATCTGTTGTATCTCATCATGAGGTTTTGGACACATGCTCTTAGAAAAGTGAAGTCCATGTCGTACTGGAAGTAAACTATTCTTAGACTGTTTCATATAATCCAATTATTCTTTTAGATCTATCAAGATAAATCTTTATTCTGAGTATGCAGGATGCTTCTCCTAAATCTTTTATTGAGAATGATTTAGTGAGTCACAACTTTAACTGGAGATAGTATTCCTATATCGTTTTCGATAAGTAGTATGTCATCTGCATACATCATTAGGAATACTACTGAACTCCCACTAACCTTCTTGCACACACATTGGTCATCCATGTTTTCCAACTCCTAGAAGCTTGCTGCAACCTATGTATCTTCCATACCTTTATGCTTGTCTAGTTTAGAAATGAAGGCTTCAGGTTGATCCATGTATAGTTCTTCCCGAAGGTGGCCATTCAGAAAAGCTGTCTTCACATCCATTTGCCAAATCTCATAATCATGGTATGCAGTTATTGCAAGCAAAATCCGAAAAGACTTTGTCATAGCTTCTCTCTGCTTTAGGTTTCCACTTTCCCATATGAGCTCTTAAAGATTCATTTATTGTCTATTTGTACAATACTATAGGAGGTGGATCAACTAGATTACAAACTTGGGTGGTATACATATAATTAGGGTTTCATGGCTCCAAGCCATTTCTGTGAGTCAATGTCTGGCATTGGCTCATTGTAGTTCAAAGGGTCTTCGATATTTTTACAATCACTTAGGAGATTTAACTCTCCTTCGTTTTTGTGAAGGAAACCATAATACCTTTTAGACATTCTGCTAACCCTACTTGAACTATGTGGAGTCTGTGTTACAATAGGTTGTGGATCTGGGATTGCATTTAGATTAGTGTTGATTTCTGGTTCATTGGACAAATCCTTGTATTCACTTTTTAGGAAGGTAGCTAACCTTATGACAAACAACTTTTTCTCGTCGATGTGATAGAAGTAATATGTCATAGTTTCCTTGGGATACCCTATAATTCAATCACTTCACTAACCTTGCATCCAGTTTATCCGCATCTAGTCTTTGACATATGTTGGACAATCCCCAAAACACATTTCCAATGGAGTTTGTGGAACAAATTTTGGAAGGCACTCTATTTAGGGTGTGAATATCTTTTATTGGAAGTTTTGGCACAACACATTCAATCCCGGATTTTCGAAGAAAGACTTGATGGATATGAGGAAATTGATTTCAGGTAAATCATGACATAATCATGCATTCATTATAGGATTCCTAGTTGGAGTTATTTTCACTCAAGTGCTTTTATATTAGTCCTATTTTTAATAAGATTAGATTTTATCTCTTGAGATTATTTTCCTAGTTGGACCTTATTTTGGTTGAAGTAAAAATATCATTTTCATATTTGATTTGGAGAGCATGTTTCTTTTAATAACCTAATTGGGTTCATTGATTTAGCTTGGTATATATTGTTTCCTACTATAACAATTGCTTGTATTGAAAGCCATCCTTACCTTCTCATATTGTGCTAAGCTGACGTATTTGAATCAAAGGTGATTAATGACCATATATTGGTTATTTGGCTTTATGCTCTTTACTTGCAAAGAGGAGAACATTTGCTGTGGTCAGGAACTATACAGAGCATCTTTTCATTTGCTATGGTCAGGAACTACATAGAACATTTGCTTTATGCTCTTTTCATTGCTTGATGATCTTTATTTCAATCTAAGGTCAGGAACTACACAGAGCATCTTCTGTTTCCATAAACTAGCTCTAATATCAAAATCATGTCTTCTTGCATGGCTAATGTTTTAGTCTTCATGGCAGGTTAAAAGACTTAGAGAGGACATCATATTGCAAAATAAGAGAAAAGATGAACTGGAAACGAGTCTACCTTCCCACTACCTTTAGCTTTAGGCGAGCAAGCAAACCAGTCTTCCTTCCAACTAACTTAGACCAACACAACCACACAACAAACTAGACCCAACTTAGGTACTAGAGTAAGGTGTAGACAAAATAGATTGTGTTTAGATTTCTCCAACTTGATTGTATATACAAAGGATAGAGCTTTGAATCAACAATGTTAGAACTTGTTAAAGCTGCTTTCGTCTGTGTGCTGCAGAATGCTATATGAAATGTGTGTTGATCACTTGGAGCTCAATTAACCATTTTGCAAATGTGAGCACTCGATTTGACACGTTTTTTCGTGATACATACACTGGGAAGGAGAAGAATTCTTTTTGAGGACAGGTGGGTAGATGAACTGGCTCCCTAAAGTTGGTGTTAAAATGAGTTCAAACTTTGAAAGGTCATAACTTTGCGCTCTTGTGTCTGTTTGGGGCAAATTTTTTTTTGAAGGTAGTGATCACAGAATCGTCGTTCGAACTCATCCCAACTCATGGTATTAGCAATTACTCCATCCCGATCACGGATAGTGCTCCACCATTCCCTAACATCACTCTCTACAGAAAAAACTTGTCAATCAAACACGATTCTCTTATGGAGGATTCAGATAGTCCAACTTCACTTGAATGTTTTTGATCCAAAGTTTAGCCTTGTTTGCTACACGCCTCCCTAGATGGTGCTAAACCCTGCATCACTGGCACATTTACTATGTCACAGGTTGGTTAACTCTCTCCTAACTGTGTACATTTACTATGTCATGGCGGCATCTTGTCAACAAGAATAAACTACATGGTAATGGACAAGACTCAGAAAAAGTTCGAGGGTAGGGATTTATGAATCTTGAAAAGAACGAATGAAATTCAAAGAATGAAAATGCGATTTGATGGATCCTAGTTAAGAAGAACGGTTGAAACTATTAGAACGAATTTCAGAAGATGACAAGGTATGAGAAGGTTTTGGGATTGAGTTTATAAAGAAACTACAATCTTTCAAGAAATTCTTTTGAAAAACCTTGAAATCGATTTTGATGCTCTGATACCACTTTTTTTGTCACGCTGGAAACCCGATCACGTGATAGCGGCACGTTCCTTGGTCAATCCAAGTATTCCAAAAACACGTTTATCAGTGGAAAAACAAAACATTAAATTGAAACATTTTATTGGAAGCCAACCCTCAAGGTTACATGTTAAATAGTTGGTAACCTCGGACACATTTGTAAAACATGAAAATCAATTCACAACCCCAACAAACAAAAAAATGTTTGTAACAAACAAAAACGAGTTTATTAAGTTTAAGAGTGTAGTCTCTGTCACCTAATCAGATTATGAAGACCTACGCCTCCTAAGTGATCACAACACAAACATGGTGGAGGCTGTTTCCTATCCTCATTAAGTTGACCCTTTTTAAGAATGACAGAAAATTACCATGTTGTCATACATGTAGGGTAGAAATTGTCTTTTTCAAAAGGCCATAACAAATATCAATCGAACCACAGCAACACACATTCAAAGAGTATACTTACTACATAGTACTCTTCCATAAGAAAACCACGTTAAGGCAAGGCAAAGTCACCCCTACCTTTGGCTTTAGGCGAGCAAGCAAACCAGTGTTTCTTCCAACTAACTTAGACCAACACAACCACACAACAAACTAGACCAAACTTAGGTACTAGAGTAAGGTGTAGACTACACACTTTGTGTTTAGATTTCTCCAACTTGACTATATATACAAATGATAGAGCCTTGAGCTCTTCATGACTAAAAACAAGCGAGTGGAAACGAACACAGCAAAACAGAAAAAGGAGAAATGAGTATGCTCTGATTGTACCAGGTTTTGTGGAGATAAGATTTCCCTTTTGAGCTCAACTTTTGGTACAATACAAAAAAACTATTAGAGGAACAACTTCCATGAACAATGGTGTTTGATTAGAGGACCAGAAATTAAGCCACGAAGCGTGTACAGTACCGAAAACAAAGTTCAGAGAGAAGGCTCACTTTCTAAGAATTCCATGAATTGGGCACAATAAAATGCCAAGACCAAGGCCAAGGAAACGCATGTCTTGGGCAAGGAAAGACATGGTATGCCAAGGCAAGGCAAGGCAAGTTGAGTTTGAAGGCCTGTGCAGATCAGTCAAGTTCACAGATTATACTGTACTGACTCAGGAAGAACCAGAAGTTGAGCCACATATTCTTGGAAATCTACAGATGTCTATTTTCTGGAGAATTTTACAGTTCGTGAATATCATTTTTCCAGAGGAAGTTATGCTTGTTTTAGTACAGGTAGTACGGGCTGTGCGGGAATCTGCAGCTTTTGAGGCCCTCGCAAGGCAAGCCATCCCAACCCAAGGCAAGCCATGCCATCCCAACGATGGTACCCCGAATACCAGTAAGGTGTGACGATGATAGCCAAACAAAGCAAAACAACAACAGCCAATGATGAAGGCACGAGTATGATTGAAATCTCATATCAACCCATATATGTTTGAAATCGCCTGTACATGAAAATGTAATGCTTTAAGTAGAAACAAAAATGTAATCTTTTGAGTCCGCTACTTTACTTGCATTGGCTGATAACCAAAACTATGACTGACTAATTAAAAGGCAAATTGAAATATCAAACCACATATCATGACATTAGCTTGTAAAGCTTGGAATAATTTAAGGCACCAGATTCGACTCTTTATTTTGAAATTAGAGGCATCTGACCTACAAGCTCATGTAGATAACACCCCGCCTCATACAACCTTCATATGGAGCTTCCATTAAAAGAAAAAGATGCCATGACATTTGAATGAACAATGTTCGAACTTGTTAAAGCTGCTTTCGTCTGTGTGCTGCAGAATGCTATATGAAATGTGCGTTGATCACTTGGAAGGCCATAACTTGGAGCTCAATTAACCATTTTGCAAATGTGAGCACTCGATTTGACACGTTTTTTCGTGATACATACACTGGGAAGGAGAAGAATTGTTTTTGAGGACAGGTGGGTAGACGAACTGGCTCCCTAAATTCGGTGTTAAAACGAGTTCAAACTTTGAAAGATCGTAACTTTGCGCTCGGGTGTCCGTTTGGGGCAAATTTTTTTTTGATTTGATGTATCTTTTCGAGATCTAGGACGTGGCAAGTCGCTGGAAGCGGCTTGAGCTCTCCAGACCCCCAAAAAACGCTGTTTTCTGCTGTAAAACTGGATTACATCTTCCTAATGTAACAGCACATACACGTTTTCCATGCGTCCAGTTACATTTTCTTCATGTCAAGCAAACTAAACTTCAGTTTTGAACATATGAGACAATAACTAACAGGCGGACTCATTTTGATATGGGTAAAAAAGTTGTATAAGAGTAGCAATATAGTGTGGGAGTAGTGTTGAAGTACATATAACGAGCAATAATCTTCAAATGTTTAATAGTAGATGGGCTGGTTTTGTTTTAATTATGAACTTCAAGGTCCAGGGTTCAAGTCACAGTGAGGTACGTTTTAATGTTTTTTATTTTTTATTTTTGTTGCCATGGCACGTCTTGGCCATGGCACGTCTTGGACATGTCATGTCTTGGGCACGTCATGGGCAAGTGTTGGGCACATCATGGACAAACCTCACCTAGGCATGGCACAGCACGACAAGCCTCACCTAGGCATGGCACGACAATGAAAAGAAGGCCACATCATGGGCAAGGCAAGGCAAGGCTCATCTTGGGCAAAGTCGGGAATTATTTTTTTATTACTTTTAGAAGCCTCACCTGGAAGCACGCTGCGCGAAGGCTGCAAGCATGCTGCAAGCACGCTGCGCGAAGGCTGCAAGCACGCTGCGTGCACGCCATGGCGGGACAAATATTGAACATTTCTTTCCACATGTCCATCGTAAGCTTCCAATAGCCTCATTTTGTCGGAATGCCTTGAATGGGAGCAAAGCAAAGGCCACGGCAAGCCAAAGCCACGGCCACATCATGGGCAAGGCACGGCATCCCAAGCCTCCAATAGCCTCACTTTCTCGGAATGCCTTGAATGATGAGCAATGGCAACGGATGGCTTGAATGGCTTGGTCTAGGCCACATCTTGGGCATGGCATGCCAACGCAAGGCAAGGCGAGCCATGTCATCCAATAGCCTCGCTTTCTCGGAATGGGCACGGCATGCCAAGGGAAGGCAAGGTTTGAAATTTCAATAAAAATGGGGTTTGACAAGGTTTGAAAAATTCTGTCGACATTTCAGCATGCTGCGCGCATGCTTTGTGCAGGCTGTGCGCAGGCTTCATGCATGATGCACGCAGGCTGCATGCAAGGGTAGGCATGCCAATCTTCCAATAGCCTCGCTTTCTCGAAATGCCTTGAATGGGGAGCAATGCGCAGGCTGCGTGCATGCTGTGTGAAGGATGCGCGCAGGCTGCATGAAGGATGCGCGCAGGCCAAGGCTAATCTTCCAATAGCCTCACTTTCTCGAAATGCCTTGAATGGGGAGCAATGCCAAGGCCAAGGCCAAGGCACGGCATGGCAACGCAAGCCAAAGCCACGACATGCCAAGGCCACGGCAAGGCAAGCTAAAGCCAAAGCCACGGCAAGGCATGCCAAGGCGAGTGAAGGCCGTGATTGGATAGTTACGGATTGAGCACTTGCCAAGGATCAAAATGTGTCATTTGGAAGAAATTTTTCAAAAAGTTTTATAAATCTTGTTGGTTTGAAATTCTTTTGAAAGAAATTTTTCAAAAAGTTTCATAAAAATCTTGTTGGTTTGAAATTCTTTTGAAATGGTTCTTTAAATCTTGTGGGTTTGCAACTCGTAAGAGCATCACTTTCAACGTCCCTGGTATTGGATTGAGTTTCTAAAAACAACCGTGCACACCAAGGTTAAACTTTACCGATGCCACTCCGACTCGCCACTCGCCCACAACTCCGAAGGCAACAAAACATTTCTTTTTCATTTTGATGAAAAAATTTTCAAAAATTGGCTAGGCAACCCCAATCCGCGACTATCCACCCACCGCCACCCCACACGGGTGGTTGTTGGTTGCGAAATGAGGTTGTTGTCGACATGCCCGCGCATTTGAGAAGGAGTTCCTAGCAACTCCGTGCTCTCCCATGCAAAAAAAAACCTAGACAACCCCATTTCGCAACTTTCCACGCCTTTTTCCCCTCACCCATGGCGGCGGCGTGGTGGCGGCCTCCGGCCGCCACCGCCATGGGCGGCAGCCCCCCACCCCCACACCAAACCCATAATACCGAGGCAACATATCGAGGCAACATGACATGGGTGTGGTGTGGGGGAAGGGGGCTGCATGCAGGAGGGCATGGGCTGCCATGCATATGCTGGCAACACACACCCCCCTATATAGCATTTTATGCATTTAGCCCTTTGACAGGAAGAGACATCACCTATGCGCGAGGAGTCATAATGGGCTCTAAATAAATCAATACAAGGTATTTGGACGTGATTTTTTGCAGGGACACTAAGAATAATGCAATCTATGTTGGGAAAAAGTTTCATAAATTTTTGAGGTCGGGAAGTATTTTTTATTATTTTTAGAAGTCGTAAAATTGAAAAAATCATTAAAAAAAATCCGGGAGGAATTTTTTCACTTTGTAAGTTGGAGAAGGTCCTAAAAATCATAGACTACTAATGGTAATTTTATTGTGCGAGGAAATTTCAATAAAAATGGGGTTTGACAAGGTTTGAAAATTTCTGTCGACATTTGAAAATCGCTGCCGGCATGCTGCGCGCATGCTGCCGGCATGCTGCGCGCAGGCTGCGCGCAGGCTGCACCCAAGCCATGGCATGTCGACATTTTCAACACGCTGCGCGCAGACTGCAAGCATGCTGCACGCATGCTGCCGGCATGCTGCACGCATGCTTCCGGCATGCTGCGCGCAGGCTGCACCCAAGCCATGGCATGTCGACATTTTCAACACGCTGCGCGCAGACTGCAAGCATGCTGTGCGCATGCTGCCGCCATGCTGCACGCATGCTTCCGGCATGCTGCGCGCAGGCTGCACCCAAGCCATGGCATGTCGACATTTTCAACACGCTGCGCGCAGACTGCAAGCATGCTGTGCGCATGCTGCCGGCATGCTGCACGCATGCTTCCGGCATGCTGCGCGCAGGCTGCGCGCAGCCTGCACCCAAGCCATGGCATGTCGACATTTTCAACACGCTGCGCGCAGACTGCAAGCATGCTGTGCGCATGCTGCCGGCATGCTGCACGCATGCTTCCGGCATGCTGCGCGCAGCCTGCACCCAAGCCATGGCATGTCGACATTTTCAACACGCTGCGCGCAGACTGCAAGCATGCTGCGCGCATGCTGCGCGCATGGTGCACGCAGGCTGTGGCTGGACAAGTTTTGAAAATTTATATCGACATGTTCAACACGCTGCCCGCATGGGCACGACATGCCAAAGCCACGGCAACGCATGGCTTGGTCTAGGCCACATCATGGGCACCGCATGCAAGGCAAGGCAAAGCAAGCCACGCCATCGTAAGCTTCCAACATCCTCACTTTCTCGGAAGGCCGAGGCATGCCAAGGCCACGGCAAGGCAAGGCACGACATGCCAAAGCCACGGCAACGCATGGCTTGGTCTAGGCCACATCATGGGCACCGCATGCAAGGCAAGGCACGGCATCCCAAGCCTCCAATAGCCTCACTTTCT
>JANFAM010000012.1:28182500-28185000 GCA_024362665.1 Prunus padus
CTCGTAAGAGTGTCACTTTCAACGTCCCTGGTATTGGATTGAGTTTCTAAAAACAACCGTGCACACCAAGGTTAAACTTTACCGATTCCACTCCGACTCGCCACTCGCCCACTACTCCGAAGGCAACCGATGTTTTGCGGCATCATTGCTACTCTTAAGATTGTCATCCTCGACTTGCTTGTGCATTGGGCTCGCACCGTGCACACACAAGCAATGCCTAAACAATCCTAATCATAGCTCAACCACCCACGAAGAGAATTGGCTAGCTTCTTCCAAAGCCAACCCACCCCCCACATGTTCGAGTGGCCAACAATTGGCTAGCTTCTTCATCAACTCCGCCGAAAGCCGTCCTCGACATACCCGTGCATTGAGAAGGTTTGGTGGCCGTACTCCCAACACAAAAGCATAACCGAGGACAACCCCAAGCTAAAGTTCACTTGAAGCCAACCCATCGTCACACCACGTGTTCGTGTGGTCAACAATTTGCTAGCTTCTTCATCAACTCCGCCGAAAGCCATCCTCGACATACCCGTGCATTGAGAAGGTTTGGTGGCCGTACTCCCAACACACAAGCATAACCGCGGACAACCCCAAGCTAAAGTTCACTTGAAGCCAACCCATCGTCGCCCACACGGTGGGTGAATGGTGTGCTTCCGGGGTTGGCATGCAAAAGATTGTCGATGCCAAACCCGAGAAGCACACCATTCACCCACTCCGCCCCGTGTGGTGTGGCGGTGATTGGATAGTTACGGATTGAGCACTTGCCAAGGATCAAAATGTGTCATTTGGAAGAAATTTTTCAAAAGTTTTATAAATCTTGTTGGTTTGAAATTCTTTTGAAAGAAATTTTTCAAAAGTTTCATAAATCTTGTTGGTTTGAAATTCTTTTGAAATGGTTCTTTAAATCTTGTGGGTTTGCAACTCGTAAGAGCATCACTTTCAACGTCCCTGGTATTGGATTGAGTTTCTAAAAACAACCGTGCACACCAAGGTTAAACTTTACCGATGCCACTCCGACTCGCCACTCGCCCACAACTCCGAAGGCAACAAAACATTTCTTTTTCATTTTGATGAAAAAATTTTCAAAAATTAGCTAGGCAACCCCAATCCGCGACTATCCACCCACCGCCACCCCACACGGGTGGTTGTTGGTTGCGAAATGAGGTTGTTGTCGACATGCCAGCGCATTTGAGAAGGAGTTCCTAGCAACTCCGTGCTCTCCCATGCAAAAAAACCTAGACAACCCCATTTCGCAACTTTCCACGCCTTTTTCCCCTCACCCATGGCGGCGGCGTGGTGGCGGCCTCCGGCCGCCACCGCCATGGGCGGCAGCCCCCACCCCACACCAAACCCATAATACCGAGGCAACATATCGAGGCAACATGACATGGGTGTGGTGTGGGGAAGAAACTGCATGCAGGAAGGAGCATGGGCTGCCATGCATATGCTGGCAACACACACCCCTATATAGCATTTTATGCATTTAGCCCTTTGACAGGAAGAGACATCACCTATGCGAGGAGTCATAATGGGCTCTAAATAAATCAATACAAGGTATTTGGACGTGATTTTTGCAGGGACACTAAGAATAATGCAATCTATGTTGGGAAAAAGTTTCATAAATTTTTGAGGTCAGGAAGTATTTTTATTATTTTTAGAAGTCGTAAAATTGAAAAAATCATTAAAAAAATCCGGGAGGAATTTTTCACTTTGTAAGTTGGAGAAGGTCCTAAAAATCATAGACTACTAATGGTAATTTTATTGTGCGAGGAAATTTCAATAAAAATGGGGTTTGACAAGGTTTGAAAATTTCTGTCGACATTTGAAAAATCGCTGCCGGCATGCTGCGCGCATGCTGCCGGCATGCTGCGCGCAGGCTGCGCGCAGGCTGCGCAAGCCATGGCATGTCGACATTTTCAACACGCTGCGCGCAGACTGCAAGCATGCTGCACGCATGCTGCCGGCATGCTGCACGCATGCTTCCGGCATGCTGCGCGCAGGCTGCGCGCAGCCTGCACCGAAGCCATGGCATGTCGACATTTTCAACACGCTGCGCGCAGACTGCAAGCATGCTGTGCGCATGCTGCCGGCATGCTGCACGCATGCTTCCGGCATGCTGCGCGCAGGCTGCGCGCAGCCTGGACCCAAGCCATGGCATGTCGACATTTTCAACACGCTGCGCGCAGACTGCAAGCATGCTGCGCGCACGCTGCGCGCATGCTGCGCGCATGGTGCACGCAGGCTGCGCGCATGGTGCACGCAGGCTGTGGCTGGACAAGTTTTGAAAATTTATATCGACATGTTCAACACGCTGCGGCGCATGGGCCACGACATGCCAAAGCCACGACAGCGCATGGCTTGGTCTAGGCCACATCATGGGCACCGCATGCAAGGCAAGGCACGGCATCCCAAGCCTCCAATAGCCTCACTTTCTCGGAATGCCTTGAATGATGAGCAATGGCAAGGGAAGGCAACGGATGGCTTGAATGGCTTGGTCTAG
>JANFAM010000012.1:28192500-28195000 GCA_024362665.1 Prunus padus
TGGGTTCGTAGCTCGTAAGAGTGTCACTTTCAACGTCCCTGGTATTGGATTGAGTTTCTAAAAACAACCGTGCACACCAAGGTTAAACTTTACCGATTCCACTCCGACTCGCCACTCGCCCACTACTCCGAAGGCAACCGATGTTTTGCGGCATCATTGCTACTCTTAAGATTGTCATCCTCGACTTGCTTGTGCATTGGGCTCGCACCGTGCACACACAAGCAATGCCTAAACAATCCTAATCATAGCTCAACCACCCACGAAGAGAATTGGCTAGCTTCTTCCAAAGCCAACCCACCCCCCACATGTTCGAGTGGCCAACAATTGGCTAGCTTCTTCATCAACTCCGCCGAAAGCCGTCCTCGACATACCCGTGCATTGAGAAGGTTTGGTGGCCGTACTCCCAACACAAAAGCATAACCGAGGACAACCCCAAGCTAAAGTTCACTTGAAGCCAACCCATCGTCACACCACGTGTTCGTGTGGTCAACAATTTGCTAGCTTCTTCATCAACTCCATGAAAGCCATCCTCGACATACCCGTGCATTGAGAAGGTTTGGTGGCCGTACTCCCAACACACAAGCATAACCGCGGACAACCCCAAGCTAAAGTTCACTTGAAGCCAACCCATCGTCGCCCACACGGTGGAGTGAATGGTGTGCTTCCCGGGGGTTGGCATGCAAAAGATTGTCGATGCCAAACCCGAGAAGCACACCATTCACCCACTCCCGCCCCGTGTGGTGTGGCGGTGATTGGATAGTTACGGATTGAGCACTTGCCAAGGATCAAAATGTGTCATTTGGAAGAAATTTTTCAAAAGTTTTATAAATCTTGTTGGTTTGAAATTCTTTTGAAAGAAATTTTTCAAAAGTTTCATAAATCTTGTTGGTTTGAAATTCTTTTGAAATGGTTCTTTAAATCTTGTGGGTTTGCAACTCGTAAGAGCATCACTTTCAACGTCCCTGGTATTGGATTGAGTTTCTAAAAACAACCGTGCACACCAAGGTTAAACTTTACCGATGCCACTCCGACTCGCCACTCGCCCACAACTCCGAAGGCAACAAAACATTTCTTTTTCATTTTGATGAAAAAATTTTCAAAAATTAGCTAGGCAACCCCAATCCGCGACTATCCACCCACCGCCACCCCACACGGGTGGTTGTTGGTTGCGAAATGAGGTTGTTGTCGACATGCCAGCGCATTTGAGAAGGAGTTCCTAGCAACTCCGTGCTCTCCCATGCAAAAAAACCTAGACAACCCCATTTCGCAACTTTCCACGCCTTTTTCCCCTCACCCATGGCGGCGGCGTGGTGGCGGCCTCCGGCCGCCACCGCCATGGGCGGCAGCCCCCACCCCACACCAAACCCATAATACCGAGGCAACATATCGAGGCAACATGACATGGGTGTGGTGTGGGAAAAGGCTGCATGCAGGAAGGAGCATGGGCTGCCATGCATATGCTGGCAACACACACCCCCTATATAGCATTTTATGCATTTAGCCCTTTGACAGGAAGAGACATCACCTATGCGCGAGGAGTCATAATGGGCTCTAAATAAATCAATACAAGGTATTTGGACGTGATTTTTGCAGGGACACTAAGAATAATGCAATCTATGTTGGGAAAAAGTTTCATAAATTTTTGAGGTCAGGAAGTATTTTTATTATTTTTAGAAGTCGTAAAATTGAAAAAATCATTAAAAAAATCCGGGAGGAATTTTTCACTTTGTAAGTTGGAGAAGGTCCTAAAAATCATAGACTACTAATGGTAATTTTATTGTGCGAGGAAATTTCAATAAAAATGGGGTTTGACAAGGTTTGAAAATTTCTGTCGACATTTGAAAAATCGCTGCCGGCATGCTGCGCGCATGCTGCCGGCATGCTGCGCGCAGGCTGCGCGCAGGCTGCGCAAGCCATGGCATGTCGACATTTTCAACACGCTGCGCGCAGACTGCAAGCATGCTGCACGCATGCTGCCGGCATGCTGCACGCATGCTTCCGGCATGCTGCGCGCAGGCTGCGCGCAGCCTGCACCGAAGCCATGGCATGTCGACATTTTCAACACGCTGCGCGCAGACTGCAAGCATGCTGTGCGCATGCTGCCGGCATGCTGCACGCATGCTTCCGGCATGCTGCGCGCAGGCTGCGCGCAGCCTGGACCCAAGCCATGGCATGTCGACATTTTCAACACGCTGCGCGCAGACTGCAAGCATGCTGCGCGCACGCTGCGCGCATGCTGCGCGCATGGTGCACGCAGGCTGCGCGCATGGTGCACGCAGGCTGTGGCTGGACAAGTTTTGAAAATTTATATCGACATGTTCAACACGCTGCGCGCATGGGCCACGACATGCCAAAGCCACGACAGCGCATGGCTTGGTCTAGGCCACATCATGGGCACCGCATGCAAGGCAAGGCACGGCATCCCAAGCCTCCAATAGCCTCACTTTCTCGGAATGCCTTGAATGATGAGCAATGGCAAGGGAAGGCAACGGATGGCTTG
>JANFAM010000012.1:28202500-28210000 GCA_024362665.1 Prunus padus
AGGCAACCGATATGTTGTGGGTTCGTAGCTCGTAAGAGTGTCACTTTCAACGTCCCTGGTATTGGATTGAGTTTCTAAAAACAACCGTGCACACCAAGGTTAAACTTTACCGATTCCACTCCGACTCGCCACTCGCCCACTACTCAGAAGGCAACCGATGTTTTGCGGCATCATTGCTACTCTTAAGATTGTCATCCTCGACTTGCTTGTGCATTGGGCTCGCACCGTGCACACACAAGCAATGCCTAAACAATCCTAATCATAGCTCAACCACCCACGAAGAGAATTGGCTAGCTTCTTCCAAAGCCAACCCACCCCCCACATGTTCGAGTGGCCAACAATTGGCTAGCTTCTTCATCAACTCCGCCGAAAGCCGTCCTCGACATACCCGTGCATTGAGAAGGTTTGGTGGCCGTACTCCCAACACAAAAGCATAACCGAGGACAACCCCAAGCTAAAGTTCACTTGAAGCCAACCCATCGTCACACCACGTGTTCGTGTGGTCAACAATTTGCTAGCTTCTTCATCAACTCCGCCGAAAGCCATCCTCGACATACCCGTGCATTGAGAAGGTTTGGTGGCCGTACTCCCAACACACAAGCATAACCGCGGACAACCCCAAGCTAAAGTTCACTTGAAGCCAACCCATCGTCGCCCACACAGTGGGTGAATGGTGTGCTTCCCGGGGGGTTGGCATGCAAAAGATTGTCGATGCCAAACCCGAGAAGCACACCATTCACCCACTCCCGCCCGTGTGGTGTGGCGGTGATTGGATAGTTACGGATTGAGCACTTGCCAAGGATCAAAATGTGTCATTTGGAAGAAATTTTTCAAAAGTTTTATAAATCTTGTTGGTTTGAAATTCTTTTGAAAGAAATTTTTCAAAAGTTTCATAAATCTTGTTGGTTTGAAATTCTTTTGAAATGGTTCTTTAAATCTTGTGGGTTTGCAACTCGTAAGAGCATCACTTTCAACGTCCCTGGTATTGGATTGAGTTTCTAAAAACAACCGTGCACACCAAGGTTAAACTTTACCGATGCCACTCCGACTCGCCACTCGCCCACAACTCCGAAGGCAACAAAACATTTCTTTTTCATTTTGATGAAAAAATTTTCAAAAATTGGCTAGGCAACCCCAATCCGCGACTATCCACCCACCGCCACCCCACACGGGTGGTTGTTGGTTGCGAAATGAGGTTGTTGTCGACATGCCAGCGCATTTGAGAAGGAGTTCCTAGCAACTCCGTGCTCTCCCATGCAAAAAAACCTAGACAACCCCATTTCGCAACTTTCCACGCCTTTTTCCCCTCACCCATGGCGGCGGCGTGGTGGCGGCCTCCGGCCGCCACCGCCATGGGCGGCGACCCCCACCCCACACCAAACCCATAATACCGAGGCAACATATCGAGGCAACATGACATGGGTGTGGTGTGGGGGAAAAGGCTGCATGCAGGAAGGAGCATGGGCTGCCATGCATATGCTGGCAACACACACCCCTATATAGCATTTTATGCATTTAGCCCTTTGTGAGGAAGAGACATCACCTATGCGCGAGGAGTCATAATGGGCTCTAAATAAATCAATACAAGGTATTTGGACGTGATTTTTGCAGGGACACTAAGAATAATGCAATCTATGTTGGGAAAAAGTTTCATAAATTTTTGAGGTCAGGAAGTATTTTTATTATTTTTAGAAGTCGTAAAATTGAAAAAATCATTAAAAAAATCCGGGAGGAATTTTTCACTTTGTAAGTTGGAGAAGGTCCTAAAAATCATAGACTACTAATGGTAATTTTATTGTGCGAGGAAATTTCAATAAAAATGGGGTTTGACAAGGTTTGAAAATTTCTGTCGACATTTGAAAAATCGCTGCCGGCATGCTGCGCGCATGCTGCCGGCATGCTGCGCGCAGGCTGCGCGCAGGCTGCGCAAGCCATGGCATGTCGACATTTTCAACACGCTGCGCGCAGACTGCAAGCATGCTGCACGCATGCTGCCGGCATGCTGCACGCATGCTTCCGGCATGCTGCGCGCAGGCTGCGCGCAGCCTGCACCGAAGCCATGGCATGTCGACATTTTCAACACGCTGCGCGCAGACTGCAAGCATGCTGTGCGCATGCTGCCGGCATGCTGCACGCATGCTTCCGGCATGCTGCGCGCAGGCTGCGCGCAGCCTGGACCCAAGCCATGGCATGTCGACATTTTCAACACGCTGCGCGCAGACTGCAAGCATGCTGCGCGCACGCTGCGCGCATGCTGCGCGCATGGTGCACGCAGGCTGCGCGCATGGTGCACGCAGGCTGTGGCTGGACAAGTTTTGAAAATTTATATCGACATGTTCAACACGCTGCGCGCATGGGCCACGACATGCCAAAGCCACGACAGCGCATGGCTTGGTCTAGGCCACATCATGGGCACCGCATGCAAGGCAAGGCACGGCATCCCAAGCCTCCAATAGCCTCACTTTCTCGGAATGCCTTGAATGATGAGCAATGGCAAGGGAAGGCAACGGATGGCTTGAATGGCTTGGTCTAGGCCACATCTTGGGCATGGCATGCCAACGCAAGGAAGGCGAGCCATGTCATCCAATAGCCTCACTTTCTCGGAATGCCTTGAATGGGCACGGCATGCCAAGGGAAGGCAAGGTCCTAAAAATCATAAATACAAAAACCGGGAGGAATTTTTCGTTTGGTAAGTTGGAGAAGGTCCTAAAAATCATAGACTAACTATAGGGAGCTTATTGTGCTAGGAAATTTCAATACAAATGGGGTTTGACAAGGTTTGAAAAATTCTGTCGACATTTGAAAAAACGCTGCCTGCATGCTGCGCGCATGCTGCCTGCATGCTGCCTGCATGCTGCGCGCATGCTGCCTGCATGCTGCGCGCAGGCTGCGTGCAAGCCATGGCATGACGAGGTTTGAAAAATTCTGTCGACATTTCAGCGTGCTGCGCGCAGGCTGCGTGCAAGGGTAGGCAAGCCAATCTTCCAATAGCCTCGCTTTCTCGAAATGGGAGCAATGCCAAGGCTTAGCACACAGGCTGCGCGCAGGCTGCCTGCATGCTGCGCGCATGCTGCCTGCATGCTGCCTGCATGCTGCGCGCAGGCTGCGTGCAAGCCATGGCATGACTTGGTTTGAAAAATTTCTGTCGAAATTTTCAGCATGCTGCCTGCATGATGCGCGCAGGCTGCCTGCATGATGCGCGCAGTCTGCCTGCATGCTGCGTGAAGGATGCGCGCAGGCCAAGGCCAATCTTCCAATAGCCTCACTTTCTCGAAATGCCTTGAATGGGGAGCAATGCCAAGGCCAAGGCCAAAAGGCACGGCAAGGCAAGCGAAAGCCACGGCGCGACAGCATGAAGCCAAAGCCACGACATGCCAAGGCCAAGGCACGGCAAGGCAAGCGAAAGCCACGGCACGGCAACGCAAGCCAAAGCCACGACATGCCAAGGCCAAGTGTCACGGGTCGCACATAAGCAAGTGCTACCGTGACTCCGTTGGGACATCTATGCGCTTATGAAGTTGTCTAAGTGTGGAAGGGCGAGAGCTTAAGAGCTAGAATGACTTGTGTTGGCGGGTTGCATGGCTGAAGGGTATTTTGGGTATTTCCGAAGGTTACGGGAGGAATCTGAGGAAGGTAAAAATACTGGGACGTCCGTGATGACAAGGCGCGCATAGCATGGCCTGACGGTTCGTCATTCGGAGTTCGTATGAATTAGTTATGCCCAATTATGACTCCTCGCGCATAGGTGATGTTCCTTCTGACGAGAAGGCTAAATGCATAAAATGCTATATAGGGGTGACATGGTGTCATGCTCTCCACCACCCCTGGTGCTTACACCCTTGTGGCACTAAGCGAGCATCCTTATGACATTGGAAGTAGTCATAGGGGCGGGCATGGGATTGTTGAAGGACAATCCGTGTCTCGAGGAAAGGACATTCAGGGGCGGTCTGGTTTCTGTGGGGCCGTTCGTATTGCGCATTGTTGGAAAGAGTGAGGTCAACGTATGGCATTCGCTATGCCGTCGGCTAGCGAGGCATTTGACAATACTCGATGGACTTGGCTTGGGTTCGGCCTTGTCCAATGTGGGAAGAAAGATATTCGGATGCCGGTACGCATGGGTTGCGACCCCATGCAATGCATAGACGGTTATGTGGGACATTCGGAATATATATGTCGCCAAGGCTTGGGCGACATGCGAGTGTGACAGCTTGCGTGTATAGCTTGAGGATGTGAGCTATACGGGTTGCTAACGGAATGACCAAGCCAGTGTGGGTAAACCGATGGTGTGTTGGATCGCTATGTCTTGACTTGGACATGGCGAGCCACGAGTTAGGCATGCGGCGTGGTCGATGCGGTTGACGTGTCTTATGCAACGCTTGATGTATGGGCGTCGAGGGTTCGTTGCCGGATGCGGGGTGATTGTGTTGTCACAAGGTAATGTGACTCGTTGTCTAGCTATGGGGCATGGCGCCTATGGGAGACGACACTTGATGGTGAACCTCTCGCGGAGTTGTGAGAGTCATGAATATCAAGAAGATGGGAGAAGGCTGGCCCGGGATCGAAGGGATCCTGGGCGCACGGGTTGTGGTTTAACGAGCGAAATGCGAGTTTTGCTTCCGCCGCGCGCCCGCTCGCCCGTCCGTGACGGATGGTATCGAGCCAATCAATTCGATGGTGGCTTACGCTCAAGCGATTCGCACCTTGATCATTCGGAAGGTGGTTTCTATGAGAGATCTTGGCGTCTAGAAGAGATTGGTGATGGAGGAACTGGTGTAGCAAGTCGTTGCTGTGATGGGTGGTAGACTTGCGAAGTTGGAAGAGGACCCCAACGTCCTTTGTGGATGATGATTGGAATCGAGGTTGTGTGACGGTTGATGGAAACCCGTCTTGGTGCTAGATCCTATTTGTGGGTGAAGGTATCCAAAAGTTTGCCTTGAAGTTTTGAGAAGGCGTCAAGCGGGGCGACTCTAAGATGTGGGATGATGGTTGGTTTTGCTGCTCGGTTGCCTAATTTTCTGATCCGTGCACCAAGCGCCGGAAGTCGGGTAGCGGGGGTTCGACTTGTGACGAAGTGATGTTGCTTGTTCGATTCGGGATGTGGGGAAGATGGGAGCGCGAGTTTGGTGAGAGTGTTGAAGATTGGCTTACACTCGAACCATGGTATACCATTGATGGTTGTGGCAAATTCGATTGGTAACAAGAGTTGAGCAGACAGTCACGAGACCCTTGTTCGGGGAAGATTTGTGAGGGTGAAGACCGAAGCAGTGCGATCTTCTAAAGGAGTAAGTCTGATGAACTAGGCTTCATTGAAGGAGTAAGTTGTTGACGGGCTATGCTTTAATGAAGGAGTCACTTAAGTGGTTGCTCTTACAATTGCGGAGAACGTGTGGGCGATGTACAATGTTTGACATGAAGTTGCTAGCTATATTTGGAATGATGGAATGTTCCAAAGGTGGATCCGGAGTCTTTCTTGCGAGGATGGTTCTTTGAGGGCGTGGTATGTCCGCACTTAATGGCATGCAAAAGATGGAGTAACACGAGGGTGGACGTCTTGCTTGTTCCCTTGGGGATCTTTGCGGAGTAGGTGGATCTACTCGTAGTAGGGAGGATGTCGAACTACGGTGAATTGGGAATGCCTAAGTGTTATGGAGCTTCACTTGAGGCACGTTGGCGTGAGGTGCGTCGGCGAGATAAGTGGGGAGACCCACGAATGCCATGGAGGTATGGCAGCGCATGTGCGCAAGCAGGGAGTGATGCCGTGGGGACACACGGTGGACAAAGTGGGGATACTTGTCCAAGATCGAGGTTGTGGGAAGATGGCGGCATAAGTTTGGTGAGAGTGCTTTGAAGGTTGGCTATACTCGAACCATAGCTTGCCATCGGCGGTTGTGTTGAACTCGGTGGGTGACGAGTGTTAAGCAGAAGGTGCGAGGACCTTGTTCAAGGAAGAGTTGTGGGAGCTCAAGACCAAAAGCGGTGCGATCTTGAATGGAGTAAGTCGCTAATGGGCTAGGCTCCATTGAGGAGTAAGTCGATGGGCTAGGCTTTAATGAAGGAGTCACTTAAATGGTTGTTCTTACAATTGTGGAGAATGTGAGGGTGGAGCACGGGGTTTGACACAAGGTTGCTAAGCGATATCCGGAGCGGTGGAATGTTCGAGGAAAGGGAATCCGGAGTCTTACTTGTGGGCATAGTTGCTAAGGACATGGGTTATGTCCGCACTTGATGTGAGGCAAAGTGGAAGTAACTTGGGTGTTGACATCTTACTTGTTCCCAGGAGGATGCTATAGAGGTGGTTCTGCCGAGTCCAAGTTTGGGCGTTGGTAGTTAGGTGGTTCTACTCGTAGTAGGGACGATGTCTAACCTTGGTGAATTGTGATGGCACGGAGGTGTTGTAGAACTTTGCTTTGGAGACACATGGAGGGGTGTCGGCGAGATAAGGGGAGACCCATGAATGCCATGAGGTATGGCAGCGCAGTGGCGCAAGGAGGATGGAGGGGCCGTGGAGGACACACGGTTGACTTACAAGTCACACCCGGAAGTGCCTCTCCTTAATGTGGAAAATGTGGAAGTACTTGACCAGCGAGCTACGTTTGTTCAATGGTGAGTGCGACAAGAGACGGAGGTCTCGGCCCAAAAGAGGAAAGATGTAGAACTTGAAAGAAGTTGAAAAGGGTGAACACAAATGGTGTATTGTAGTCCCTGGAGCGAAGAGAAGAGGATAATCCTATATGGTGTTGTTATGCGGCGGTCACGGTGGGCACGTCGGCGAGGGCGTCGACACTATCGGTGGGGGAGATTGTCACGGGTCGCACATAAGCAAGTGCTACCGTGACTCCGTTGGGACATCTATGCGCTTATGAAGTTGTCTAAGTGTGGAAGGGCGAGAGCTTAAGAGCTAGAATGACTTGTGTTGGCGGGTTGCATGGCTGAAGGGTATTTTGGGTATTTCCGAAGGTTACGGGAGGAATCTGAGGAAGGTAAAAATACTGGGACGTCCGTGATGACAAGGCGCCGCATAGCGCAACTGACGGTTCGTCATTCGGAGTTCGTATGAATTAGTTATGCCCAATTATGACTCCTCGCGCATAGGTGATGTTCCTTCTGACGAGAAGGCTAAATGCATAAAATGCTATATAGGGGTGACATGGTGTCATGCTCTCCACCACCCACAGTGCTTACACCCTTGTGGCACTAAGCGAGCATCCTTATGACATTGGAAGTAGTCATAGGGGCGGGCATGGGATTGTTGAAGGACAATCCGTGTCTCGAGGAAAGGACATTCCCGAGGGCCAGTCTGGTTTCTGTGGGGCCGTTCGTATTGCGCATTGTTGGAAAGAGTGAGGTCAACGTATGGCATTCGCTATGCCGTCGGCTAGCGAGGCATTTGACAATACTCGATGGACTTGGCTTGGGTTCGGCCTTGTCCAATGTGGGAAGAAAGATATTCGGATGCCCTACGCATGGGTTGCGACCCCATGCAATGCATAGACGGTTATG
>JANFAM010000012.1:28217500-28220000 GCA_024362665.1 Prunus padus
GCTCGTAAGAGTGTCACTTTCAACGTCCCTGGTATTGGATTGAGTTTCTAAAAACAACCGTGCACACCAAGGTTAAACTTTACCGATTCCACTCCGACTCGCCACTCGCCCACTACTCAGAAGGCAACCGATGTTTTGCGGCATCATTGCTACTCTTAAGATTGTCATCCTCGACTTGCTTGTGCATTGGGCTCGCACCGTGCACACACAAGCAATGCCTAAACAATCCTAATCATAGCTCAACCACCCACGAAGAGAATTGGCTAGCTTCTTCCAAAGCCAACCCACCCCCCACATGTTCGAGTGGCCAACAATTGGCTAGCTTCTTCATCAACTCCGCGAAAGCCGTCCTCGACATACCCGTGCATTGAGAAGGTTTGGTGGCCGTACTCCCAACACAAAAGCATAACCGAGGACAACCCCAAGCTAAAGTTCACTTGAAGCCAACCCATCGTCACACCACGTGTTCGTGTGGTCGAAAATTTGCTAGCTTCTTCATCAACTCCATGAAAGCCATCCTCGACATACCCGTGCATTGAGAAGGTTTGGTGGCCGTACTCCCAACACACAAGCATAACCGCGGACAACCCCAAGCTAAAGTTCACTTGAAGCCAACCCATCGTCGCCCACACGGTGGGTGAATGGTGTGCTTCCCGGGGTTGGCATGCAAAAGATTGTCGATGCCAAACCCGAGAAGCACACCATTCACCCACTCCGCCCCGTGTGGTGTGGCGGTGATTGGATAGTTACGGATTGAGCACTTGCCAAGGATCAAAATGTGTCATTTGGAAGAAATTTTTCAAAAGTTTTATAAATCTTGTTGGTTTGAAATTCTTTTGAAAGAAATTTTTCAAAAGTTTCATAAATCTTGTTGGTTTGAAATTCTTTTGAAATGGTTCTTTAAATCTTGTGGGTTTGCAACTCGTAAGAGCATCACTTTCAACGTCCCTGGTATTGGATTGAGTTTCTAAAAACAACCGTGCACACCAAGGTTAAACTTTACCGATGCCACTCCGACTCGCCACTCGCCCACAACTCCGAAGGCAACAAAACATTTCTTTTTCATTTTGATGAAAAAATTTTCAAAAATTAGCTAGGCAACCCCAATCCGCGACTATCCACCCACCGCCACCCCACACGGGTGGTTGTTGGTTGCAAAATGAGGTTGTTGTCGACATGCCAGCGCATTTGAGAAGGAGTTCCTAGCAACTCCGTGCTCTCCCATGCAAAAAAACCTAGACAACCCCATTTCGCAACTTTCCACGCCTTTTTCCCCTCACCCATGGCGGCGGCGTGGTGGCGGCCTCCGGCCGCCACCGCCATGGGCGGCAGCCCCCACCCCACACCAAACCCATAATACCGAGGCAACATATCGAGGCAACATGACATGGGTGTGGTGTGGGGGAAGAACTGCATGCAGGAAGGAGCATGGGCTGCCATGCATATGCTGGCAACACACACCCCCTATATAGCATTTTATGCATTTAGCCCTTTGACAGGAAGAGACATCACCTATGCGCGAGGAGTCATAATGGGCTCTAAATAAATCAATACAAGGTATTTGGACGTGATTTTTGCAGGGACACTAAGAATAATGCAATCTATGTTGGGAAAAAGTTTCATAAATTTTTGAGGTCAGGAAGTATTTTTATTATTTTTAGAAGTCGTAAAATTGAAAAAATCATTAAAAAAATCCGGGAGGAATTTTTCACTTTGTAAGTTGGAGAAGGTCCTAAAAATCATAGACTACTAATGGTAATTTTATTGTGCGAGGAAATTTCAATAAAAATGGGGTTTGACAAGGTTTGAAAATTTCTGTCGACATTTGAAAAATCGCTGCCGGCATGCTGCGCGCATGCTGCCGGCATGCTGCGCGCAGGCTGCGCGCAGGCTGCGCAAGCCATGGCATGTCGACATTTTCAACACGCTGCGCGCAGACTGCAAGCATGCTGCACGCATGCTGCCGGCATGCTGCACGCATGCTTCCGGCATGCTGCGCGCAGGCTGCGCGCAGCCTTCACCCAAGCCATGGCATGTCGACATTTTCAACACGCTGCGCGCAGACTGCAAGCATGCTGTGCGCATGCTGCCGGCATGCTGCACGCATGCTTCCGGCATGCTGCGCGCAGGCTGCGCGCAGCCTGCACCCAAGCCATGGCATGTCGACATTTTCAACACGCTGCGCGCAGACTGCAAGCACGCTGCGCGCACGCTGCGCGCATGCTGCGCGCATGGTGCACGCAGGCTGCGCGCATGGTGCACGCAGGCTGTGGCTGGACAAGTTTTGAAAATTTATATCGACATGTTCAACACGCTGCGCGCATGGGCACGACATGCCAAAGCCACGACAGCGCATGGCTTGGTCTAGGCCACATCATGGGCACCGCATGCAAGGCAAGGCAAAGCAAGCCACGCCATCGTAAGCTTCCAACATCCTCACTTTCTCGGAAGGCCGAGGCATGCCAAGGCCACGGCAAGGCAAGGCACGACATGCCAAAGC
>JANFAM010000012.1:28227500-28230000 GCA_024362665.1 Prunus padus
TCGACAAGCACAATGGCTAACCGAGAATGCGGATGCACCAGTGGAGCCAAGCCCGCACCGCTAGGCATGACAAGAATACCATGAAATCTAGGCAACCGATATGTTGTGGGTTCGTAGCTCGTAAGAGTGTCACTTTCAACGTCCCTGGTATTGGATTGAGTTTCTAAAAACAACCGTGCACACCAAGGTTAAACTTTACCGATTCCACTCCGACTCGCCACTCGCCCACTACTCCGAAGGCAACCGATGTTTTGCGGCATCATTGCTACTCTTAAGATTGTCATCCTCGACTTGCTTGTGCATTGGGCTCGCACCGTGCACACACAAGCAATGCCTAAACAATCCTAATCATAGCTCAACCACCCACGAAGAGAATTGGCTAGCTTCTTCCAAAGCCAACCCACCCCCCACATGTTCGAGTGGCCAACAATTGGCTAGCTTCTTCATCAACTCCGCCGAAAGCCGTCCTCGACATACCCGTGCATTGAGAAGGTTTGGTGGCCGTACTCCCAACACAAAAGCATAACCGAGGACAACCCCAAGCTAAAGTTCACTTGAAGCCAACCCATCGTCACACCACGTGTTCGTGTGGTCGAAAATTTGCTAGCTTCTTCATCAACTCCGCGAAAGCCATCCTCGACATACCCGTGCATTGAGAAGGTTTGGTGGCCGTACTCCCAACACACAAGCATAACCGCGGACAACCCCAAGCTAAAGTTCACTTGAAGCCAACCCATCGTCGCCCACACGGTGGGTGAATGGTGTGCTTCCGGGGGTTGGCATGCAAAAGATTGTCGATGCCAAACCCGAGAAGCACACCATTCACCCACTCCGCCCCGTGTGGTGTGGCGGTGATTGGATAGTTACGGATTGAGCACTTGCCAAGGATCAAAATGTGTCATTTGGAAGAAATTTTTCAAAAGTTTTATAAATCTTGTTGGTTTGAAATTCTTTTGAAAGAAATTTTTCAAAAGTTTCATAAATCTTGTTGGTTTGAAATTCTTTTGAAATGGTTCTTTAAATCTTGTGGGTTTGCAACTCGTAAGAGCATCACTTTCAACGTCCCTGGTATTGGATTGAGTTTCTAAAAACAACCGTGCACACCAAGGTTAAACTTTACCGATGCCACTCCGACTCGCCACTCGCCCACAACTCCGAAGGCAACAAAACATTTCTTTTTCATTTTGATGAAAAAATTTTCAAAAATTAGCTAGGCAACCCCAATCCGCGACTATCCACCCACCGCCACCCCACACGGGTGGTTGTTGGTTGCGAAATGAGGTTGTTGTCGACATGCCAGCGCATTTGAGAAGGAGTTCCTAGCAACTCCGTGCTCTCCCATGCAAAAAAACCTAGACAACCCCATTTCGCAACTTTCCACGCCTTTTTCCCCTCACCCATGGCGGCGGCGTGGTGGCGGCCTCCGGCCGCCACCGCCATGGGCGGCAGCCCCCACCCCACACCAAACCCATAATACCGAGGCAACATATCGAGGCAACATGACATGGGTGTGGTGTGGGGAAAAGGCTGCATGCAGGAAGGAGCATGGGCTGCCATGCATATGCTGGCAACACACACCCCCTATATAGCATTTTATGCATTTAGCCCTTTGACAGGAAGAGACATCACCTATGCGAGGAGTCATAATGGGCTCTAAATAAATCAATACAAGGTATTTGGACGTGATTTTTGCAGGGACACTAAGAATAATGCAATCTATGTTGGGAAAAAGTTTCATAAATTTTTGAGGTCAGGAAGTATTTTTATTATTTTTAGAAGTCGTAAAATTGAAAAAATCATTAAAAAAATCCGGGAGGAATTTTTCACTTTGTAAGTTGGAGAAGGTCCTAAAAATCATAGACTACTAATGGTAATTTTATTGTGCGAGGAAATTTCAATAAAAATGGGGTTTGACAAGGTTTGAAAATTTCTGTCGACATTTGAAAAATCGCTGCCGGCATGCTGCGCGCATGCTGCCGGCATGCTGCGCGCAGGCTGCGCGCAGGCTGCGCAAGCCATGGCATGTCGACATTTTCAACACGCTGCGCGCAGACTGCAAGCATGCTGCACGCATGCTGCCGGCATGCTGCACGCATGCTTCCGGCATGCTGCGCGCAGGCTGCGCGCAGCCTGCACCCAAGCCATGGCATGTCGACATTTTCAACACGCTGCGCGCAGACTGCAAGCATGCTGTGCGCATGCTGCCGGCATGCTGCACGCATGCTTCCGGCATGCTGCGCGCAGGCTGCGCGCAGCCTGCACCCAAGCCATGGCATGTCGACATTTTCAACACGCTGCGCGCAGACTGCAAGCACGCTGCGCGCACGCTGCGCGCATGCTGCGCGCATGGTGCACGCAGGCTGCGCGCATGGTGCACGCAGGCTGTGGCTGGACAAGTTTTGAAAATTTATATCGACATGTTCAACACGCTGCGCGCATGGGCACGACATGCCAAAGCCACGACAGCGCATGGCTTGGTCTAGGCCACATCATGGGCACC
>JANFAM010000012.1:28270000-28272500 GCA_024362665.1 Prunus padus
AAATCCGGGAGGAATTTTTCACTTTGTAAGTTGGAGAAGGTCCTAAAAATCATAGACTACTAATGGTAATTTTATTGTGCGAGGAAATTTCAATAAAAATGGGGTTTGACAAGGTTTGAAAATTTCTGTCGACATTTGAAAAATCGCTGCCGGCATGCTGCGCGCATGCTGCCGGCATGCTGCGCGCAGGCTGCGCGCAGGCTGCGCAAGCCATGGCATGTCGACATTTTCAACACGCTGCGCGCAGACTGCAAGCATGCTGCACGCATGCTGCCGGCATGCTGCACGCATGCTTCCGGCATGCTGCGCGCAGGCTGCGCGCAGCCTGCACCCAAGCCATGGCATGTCGACATTTTCAACACGCTGCGCGCAGACTGCAAGCATGCTGTGCGCATGCTGCCGGCATGCTGCACGCATGCTTCCGGCATGCTGCGCGCAGGCTGCGCGCAGCCTGCACCCAAGCCATGGCATGTCGACATTTTCAACACGCTGCGCGCAGACTGCAAGCACGCTGCGCGCACGCTGCGCGCATGCTGCGCGCATGGTGCACGCAGGCTGCGCGCATGGTGCACGCAGGCTGTGGCTGGACAAGTTTTGAAAATTTATATCGACATGTTCAACACGCTGCGGCGCATGGGCCACGACATGCCAAAGCCACGACAGCGCATGGCTTGGTCTAGGCCACATCATGGGCACCGCATGCAAGGCAAGGCAAAGCAAGCCACGCCATCGTAAGCTTCCAACATCCTCACTTTCTCGGAAGGCCGAGGCATGCCAAGGCCACGGCAAGGCAAGGCACGACATGCCAAAGCCACGACAGCGCATGGCTTGGTCTAGGCCACATCATGGGCACCGCATGCAAGGCAAGGCACGGCATCCCAAGCCTCCAATAGCCTCACTTTCTCGGAATGCCTTGAATGATGAGCAATGGCAAGGGAAGGCAACGGATGGCTTGAATGGCTTGGTCTAGGCCACATCTTGGGCATGGCATGCCAACGCAAGGCAAGGCGAGCCATGTCATCCAATAGCCTCACTTTCTCGGAATGCCTTGAATGGGCACGGCATGCCAAGGGAAGGCAAGGTCCTAAAAATCATAAATACAAAAACCGGGAGGAATTTTTTCGTTTGGTAAGTTGGAGAAGGTCCTAAAAATCATAGACTAACTATAGGGAGCTTATTGTGCTAGGAAATTTCAATACAAATGGGGTTTGACAAGGTTTGAAAAATTCTGTCGACATTTGAAAAAAACGCTGCCTGCATGCTGCGCGCATGCTGCCTGCATGCTGCGCGCATGCTGCCTGCATGCTGCGCGCATGCTGCCTGCATGCTGCGCGCATGCTGCCTGCATGCTGCGCAACATGGCATGACGAGGTTTGAAAAATTCTGTCGACATTTCAGCGTGCTGCGCGCAGGCTGCGTGCAAGGGTAGGCAAGCCAATCTTCCAATAGCCTCGCTTTCTCGAAATGGGAGCAATGCCAAGGCTTAGCACACAGGCTGCGCGCAGGCTGCCTGCATGCTGCGCGCATGCTGCCTGCATGCTGCGCGCAGACTGCGTGCATGATGCGCGCAGGCTGCGTGCAAGCCATGTCATGACTTGGTTTGAAAAATTTCTGTCGAAATTTTCAGCATGCTGCCTGCATGATGCGCGCAGGCTGCCTGCATGATGCGTGCAGTCTGCCTGCATGCTGCGTGAAGGATGCGCGCAGGCCAAGGCCAATCTTCCAATAGCCTCACTTTCTCGAAATGCCTTGAATGGGGAGCAATGCCAAGGCCAAGGCCAAGGCACGGCAAGGCAAGCGAAAGCCACGACACGACAGCGCCAAGCCAAAGCCACGACATGCCAAGGCCAAGGCACGGCAAGGCAAGCGAAAGCCGCGACGCGACAGCGCAAGCCAAAGCCACGACATGCCAAGGCCACGGCCACGGCAAGGCAAGCTAAAGCCAAAGCCACGGCCACGGCAAGGCATGCTAAGGCCACGGAAGGCAAGGCATGCCAAGGCGAGTGAAGGCCGTGCGAAGAGAAGGCAAGTGCGTAAAAATACCAAGTGTTGGGTCGGTAGCCTCGCCAATTTTGGGGAAAGTTGAATGGAAAAGGAGGAGGGACGAATCGAGCGGCGCAGGCTGAATCTCGGTGGATCGTGGCAGCAAGGCCACTCTGCCACTACAATACCCGTCGCGTATTTAAGTCGTCTGCAAAGGATTCTACCCGCCGCTCGGTAGAAATTGTAATTTAAGGCGGCCCTCGCAGCTCGTCCGCCGCGAGGGCTTCACCAACGACACGTGCCTTTGGGGGCCTAGGGCCCCTGCGAGGTCGACAAGCGGGCGGCGGGCGCATGCGTCGCTTCTAGCCGGATTCGACTTAGAAGCGTTCGATCATAATCCAGCGCCACGGTAACCGGCGCCAGCGGCTTTTCAACCAAGCGCGATGACCAATTGTGCGAATCAGCGGTTCCTCTCGTACTAGGTTGAATTACTATTGCGACCTTTGTCATCGGTAGG
>JANFAM010000012.1:28290000-28291732 GCA_024362665.1 Prunus padus
TTAGCCCTTTGTGAGGAAGAGACATCACCTATGCGAGGAGTCATAATGGGCTCTAAATAAATCAATACAAGGTATTTGGACGTGATTTTTGCAGGGACACTAAGAATAATGCAATCTATGTTGGGAAAAAGTTTCATAAATTTTTGAGGTCAGGAAGTATTTTTATTATTTTTAGAAGTCGTAAAATTGAAAAAATCATTAAAAAAATCCGGGAGGAATTTTTCACTTTGTAAGTTGGAGAAGGTCCTAAAAATCATAGACTACTAATGGTAATTTTATTGTGCGAGGAAATTTCAATAAAAATGGGGTTTGACAAGGTTTGAAAATTTCTGTCGACATTTGAAAAATCGCTGCCGGCATGCTGTGCGCATGCTGCCGGCATGCTGCGCGCAGGCTGCGCGCAGGCTGCGCAAGCCATGGCATGTCGACATTTTCAACACGCTGCGCGCAGACTGCAAGCATGCTGCACGCATGCTGCCGGCATGCTGCACGCATGCTTCCGGCATGCTGCGCGCAGGCTGCGCGCAGCCTGCACCCAAGCCATGGCATGTCGACATTTTCAACACGCTGCGCGCAGACTGCAAGCATGCTGTGCGCATGCTGCCGGCATGCTGCACGCATGCTTCCGGCATGCTGCGCGCAGGCTGCGCGCAGCCTGCACCCAAGCCATGGCATGTCGACATTTTCAACACGCTGCGCGCAGACTGCAAGCACGCTGCGCGCACGCTGCGCGCATGCTGCGCGCATGGTGCACGCAGGCTGCGCGCATGGTGCACGCAGGCTGTGGCTGGACAAGTTTTGAAAATTTATATCGACATGTTCAACACGCTGCGGCGCATGGGCCACGACATGCCAAAGCCACGACAGCGCATGGCTTGGTCTAGGCCACATCATGGGCACCGCATGCAAGGCAAGGCAAAGCAAGCCACGCCATCGTAAGCTTCAACATCCTCACTTTCTCGGAAGGCCGAGGCATGCCAAGGCCACGGCAAGGCAAGGCACGACATGCCAAAGCCACGACAGCGCATGGCTTGGTCTAGGCCACATCATGGGCACCGCATGCAAGGCAAGGCACGGCATCCCAAGCCTCCAATAGCCTCACTTTCTCGGAATGCCTTGAATGATGAGCAATGGCAAGGGAAGGCAACGGATGGCTTGAATGGCTTGGTCTAGGCCACATCTTGGGCATGGCATGCCAACGCAAGGCAAGGCGAGCCATGTCATCCAATAGCCTCACTTTCTCGGAATGCCTTGAATGGGCACGGCATGCCAAGGGAAGGCAAGGTCCTAAAAATCATAAATACAAAAACCGGGAGGAATTTTTTCGTTTGGTAAGTTGGAGAAGGTCCTAAAAATCATAGACTAACTATAGGGAGCTTATTGTGCTAGGAAATTTCAATACAAATGGGGTTTGACAAGGTTTGAAAAATTCTGTCGACATTTGAAAAAAACGCTGCCTGCATGCTGCGCGCATGCTGCCTGCATGCTGCGCGCATGCTGCCTGCATGCTGCGCGCATGCTGCCTGCATGCTGCGCGCATGCTGCCTGCATGCTGCGCGCATGCTGCCTGCATGCTGCGCGCAGGCTGCGTGCAAGCCATGGCATGACGAGGTTTGAAAAATTCTGTCGACATTTCAGCGTGCTGCGCGCAGGCTGCGTGCAAGGGTAGGCAAGCCAATCTTCCAATAGCCTCGCTTTCTCGAAATGGGAGCAATGCCAAGGCTTAGCACAC